>VXBW01002134.1:2806059-2834914 GCA_013400375.1 Thinocorus orbignyianus
CTCCCCAGAGACTAGAAAACACGCCTGTTTTCAACAATGTAATATTCAGGAAAAACACCCAGTTATTTTAGACCTAATTTTCCATTTTCATTTTAATTTAGTAACTGTGTTTTAGAGCAAGAATTTAATAAGAAATTGTCTTCTCTTTATAGCTTTCTCTCATTGGAGATCGCTATCTTTTGAAATAATACATTCTTTTGGAAGGTCTTTTTCCTTAGTTCATTTCTGTATGTGGGGTTATTATCGTACACTGGACATGCTGGTTTTGTGTCTGGTTCTGTATATTCTGTGCCACATTTTAAAGGCTAATGGGATAAAATTGGCCCCTCTCCTTTCTGCTGAACACTTGGTTATGGAAAATCTGGCAGATAAGTTCACCTGTGCTGGTGAGATGATTTTTGAAACACTGCTGAGGGGCAGTTTTGCTGGCAGGTTTTCACACATGGCTTTTTTAAACTGATAAATAAGGCTGTTACACCTGTTTCACCTGAAAGCCCACGTTATGTGGCATACAAAAGACATTATCTAATTGATTTCAGTAAGACTACATTCCATGGGAAAACTATTTTCTAATTTTTAAGGTTGCCTCTGAAAGTTTTTGCAGGTTCTGGCTAATTTTAAAATGGCTGCCAGCTCTTGTGAGGCTCATCAAATGCTGCTGCTGATTTTTAGCTTTTCTTTAGCAAATCCGGGATGACTGACACTGGCCCTGAGTCTTTCTTTCTGTAGCTGCTCACCCCTCTGGTCGTCTGCTGCTCTCATCCTCCCTGCCATGCACATGGCTTTTAAAGATCCAGTCTATATTATGACCCAATAAAGAGTTTTATCTGCAGAACTAAGACAGGCAACAAACTGTGGCAGAAGGTGGGAAGAGTTTGCTGGAGGATGAGAACATCATAAACCGGCTTTCTCATTTAACCTGATTTATCGCTGTACCCTGAGCCACAACGCTCATCCGTGTCAGCAGGTGCTGCTCAGTTTTCTTTTCTTTTCAACTCTCAGTGTCCAAAAGAGGGCTCATCAAAGAGAGGGCTCATCAGGCAGCATCCACAAGTTTGCCAGTACACCATGAAGCTTTGCCTTTTGCTGTTTCCTGACAATCGGGGTAGACAGAGTGGTTGATAAAGCTAAACTAGTATTTTTTTCCGTCCAAATGTTGACAGCCATTTTGCAAATGCCGTCTTTGCTCTGACATCTTGGAAAACAGCTTAATAATTAATGTTACAGTGGAGATTTTAACTGTCTGCCAGTTCTGACTATCAGCAAAACAACCCACAAACTCACGAGATGTAGCAGCCGTACCTCAGGTGGGCTGGACACCAGGCACTGAAGAGCAGCTGTCATGTTTGATACGGTGCCATCAGATAGAAGAAACTCCAACTGAATCTTGAACAGGATGCATCTATTAAGTTTTCATTATATATATTTGGCTTGAACAGTTACAACACCTGTCTTTTGTTGGCATTAAAAAATTAAGCCAGCAATTAAAAAATGAAATAAACATAACTAGCAGTGAAAAACACAGGATTTATTTATTTTTTTTAAAGTATTTACTGTAATAGTGATTAAATACTATATTGTCAGTTGGGTTGGGAGAATAATTTGAATTTAAAAAGCTGTGAGACAACAGTTTCTTGTTACCCTACCTGTTTTGTCACTTAGTCTAACACCAGAGTAATTAATGCCAAATAGCTATCTTTGAAAAAGAAATAGCCCTGGTTTCCTGCTGAATATGATAGATATCGCTTTACAAGAACACAAAATAAGCAATAGTTTATTTTTATCACAGAAACTTGTACCATATGTTTAATTGAGTAGTATCCAAATTCTCCAAGTGAGTTCTTACATATACTTAGTGGGTAAAAATGTCTGTGATTTGGTACTGTTCATCACAGGTAAAAATGTCTGTAATTTGGTACCATTCATCACTGGTTGTACTCATCTTTTGGCCAAAACCCCAAAAGTTGCAGAGGGTTTTCTGTAACGTTAGTCTTATTACTAAAATTTTAATAATAATTAAAAATAAACAAACAATACCCGCACATCTACATTTTCCAGCTTAATACAGTTCAGCAGATTGAAGTGAAATGCTTACTGGTGTCTTGTGGACCACCAGACATAGCTGGGACAGCGGGTGGGATCCTCACTGCGATCCACGCTGAGAGTGCAGGATTTCCATGGGCAACGCATTTCAAGCAGGATCAGTTTTCCCACATGGCCAAGAGAAACACCTTTCTGCAGCAGTAGTAAAATGATTGATGCTGTTGTTTTTTATTACAGCTAGGTCTTAAAACATCCATTTACCCCATTTGTCCAAGCCATGCAGATTTTAGACAAAGTGACATCTTCTCCATGAGTCTCCTGAGCTTGCTTCTCTCCCTGAAGCAGAGTTCCTTCAGTGCTTGTATTTTCCTCAGGACACCCATCTCTTTGCTTGTGTAAGTAGGATAGTGAATGAAGTATTCTTTGGTGGGGAATTCAGCAAGTTTATTGTTTCATTTATTGCTGGATTTGGATTTTGAGCAAAGAGGGAAGCAGAGGAACTGCACATTGAATGCTGAAGGGAAGAATAAACGTTGCGTGGTCTGCATCGCTGCCTGAACTACATACTGATTTGAGCGGGGTCCTGAGGAGCAGGGGGCACAGGGTTCTGGACAATTTGTTTACAGGATTATTGTTGTAGGATTAGACTTGACAGCAGATTGGATCCTGCTTTCTAAGGATTTGACTTTGCAACTTTAGCATTCTTCTCAGTCCTTTTGTGTCATTATTGCTTATGAAAGAATATCTTTAGAGACCTTCCAGCAATTTTCCTGACATAAATGCTTCTAGTCGAAATCTTTTCCACCCAAACTAGATCTT
The DNA here is from genome assembly GCA_013400375.1 of Thinocorus orbignyianus. Taxonomy (NCBI): domain Eukaryota; kingdom Metazoa; phylum Chordata; class Aves; order Ciconiiformes; family Thinocoridae; genus Thinocorus; species Thinocorus orbignyianus. Next base: position 2,808,922 of record VXBW01002134.1, read on the forward strand.
ATGCCCCATTGTGTTACAGGGATTATACTGCCTGATTTCAGCTGACTCCAGGATGTGGCTGTCCAAAGGATGACAAAATGATTGTGTCAAATCAAGAGCCAGGGCACAAGGGAGAAGGAGAACAGGGAATAATTTCCATGGCTGTAGACCAAAGGAGGATGGGTTACCATAACTAATTTGCTCTCACATAATAAATTGCACTACCTGTTTTATGGGTTTCTGTAGGTTACTTTTAATTTCTTCCCACTTAAAGCTGTCTGTTTGTGTTTGCAATATCTAGCTACTTGAAAAGTGGCATTATTTACGATATGATTGCAAGTGCATCTCTGTCAGTTATTCAACAGGCAACAGCTATCATAAGCAAGGTGGCTGAAATCCTTTTTGTACTGTACCATGTCATCTTACTGTCACAATTAACATCAAGCAAAACAGGTATTAGGTCTCTGGTCAGATCACAGTATCCCAGCTGTTAATACAAATGAATGACACCAGGGCACCAGAGTAGATGGGAAAAACTCATTTTTCAGGAGTCTAGCTCACAGTTTTGAGTCTTCAAGGGGAAAAAAAAAAAAAAAAAAAAGGGAAAGTTTGGCTTTGTATAAACTTAAAAACACATGTTAAATGTGGTAAACCTAACACATGCTCCTGTCAAATTGCATCTCTGGCTATGAAAAGTAGATTATAGCTTAATGTTTTTCTCAAGGTATGTTTGTTTAAGCTCCATCATAATATGATGGTAAGGCCTGCTGTCTACATATATCTTGTTATATTTATATCTTATGCTCAGATGTAGGTAGCACATAAGTGAAATTCTGTCATTTATTAAGCAATTAAAACTGATTCTAATTTATAAGTATATATCAGAATATGGAAGAAGTCATAACATTTATCTTGCAGACTCATGCTTTTGAGATCTAAATGCTTGTGTAATATCTACTAAAAAAAATTACTTTCTGGGCTGAAGTTTCAGGTCACATTGAATTTGCTCTTGTGCAGTCTTTTCTGAGGGAAAGAGCTTTTGCTCATGTCTCTGAAGGGATGTGAGATAATGGACATTTACACTGAGACAGTTGTGCTTCCAGAAAAGCTTTTACTGGCCAAGAGCAACGCCCAGGCACTCCTGTTGCTTTGGATAAAATTAATTGGTGAGGAGGCATTCCACACTTAGTGAAAATGAAAAAACCAATGTTTTGATAACTTCAGGGATTTCCTTCCTTCCTTCCTAGAAATGACCATTTGAGCATGCTGAAGAAGGTATACCATTATATTGGTACTTTGAAATAAATCTCAGAGAAATATATTAGCAGGCAGGCAGTGTAGTCATGGGTGTGGGCTAAATTATATGGCTGTAATTATAGATATAGAGGAGAAAACCATGAGGTGAAATCCACATGTGTCCATGTGTAGAAGTTAAACCTTTATAGAGTAATAGCAAAAGGAATAGTGTATGCTGTGAAGTCTAAAGTTGGAGTTGAAAAATAGTCCCGCAAACTGCCTCCTTTTTAGTTAATGAAGACAGAAATTTTTATAATATATAGAAAGACAGGATTCTCTAATGTGTTGATTATCCTCCCGTTAAACATTATCCTGGACATAGAAATGGAATATAAGTTAGCTTTATCGAGGAAATATTGACTAGACAGGCTGCTAACATAAAGATTAATTTTATTATTTAGGAAGGCAGAATATTAGGATACATGAGTGTTTCTTTTTTTAACCGAGATGCTATGCTGTCAGTGGTGAAATATTACTGCAGGAGAGTTTTCTTTTTATACACAGTGGTAAGAAGTATGGCTTCCTTTCTCGGCACTTCAGCCACAGATGCTATCAGCTAGACCATCTGTGGTGACAGATTTGTGTTATATCACTTAGAAACTAAGCGAAGCTGGTAAAGCCTCCTACTGCAGGATATAAGTAGCTACTGCTAAGGCTGGGATGTATTACGGTTCTGTCTTTCTTCAGGGGGCAGAGGAGTGGGAGGATTGTGTGGATAGAAGCTCACAATAGCTTTCAATCATGTCTTTGTCGAGTCTTGAAATGCCTGTGTGGATCTTCTGGGGCAACGTCCACGCAAAGCTCCTTCCTTTGTGTCTCCTCAGGGGATAGATCTGGATTCTTCTTGCTCACTGTGAGCCACTAGTAAACCTAACCAATCTGTGGAGGACAAGTAGGACACTAAATTCAACCTCAGAAAAAGTCTGTGTAGGTGGTAGGTACCAGGCTCTCATGTGGTCCATATCCCCTCTAAAGGAATGTCTCTGAGGAAGGGACAATGTCTCCTCAAGGCCATATTATCTTGAAGATGGTGACATTTTGGGTCATAGTGGGTTTCTTCCTGCCCAGATGCAATTTTTTCACTTCATAGTCTTCAAAATGTTCTGAACTAGTGTTATGTGATTTCTCAGAGGATGACAACCTCATGGATGACCACGCAGACTATTTGAGTACTGGTAGGACTGACAGCATTACACCACACAGAGAAAGCTGGCCACAGCAGGGATGGTTTTTCAACCACAAGTATGCAAGTCAGGGATGTTGATGGCAGGTAGTGTCACACAGCATTTCTGTGCAACGAGATGTGGCATTTTGGCAAAAACACTGCAGAAAGCTTTACTGAGCCAAGAAGCCTTCAGTCTTCACATCTTTGGCTATCTAGTTGAAGGTGTTTGAGGATGTATTAGACTTTAAAGATATTCTTTTCATGACTCCATAAACACAAAAGAAATGTAGTTGTAGACTGAGAAACAATTTTTGCTGCTGAGAACATTGCAATGTCCTTGTTCTACGTTAAGAATCAGTGGGGCATGCTCAGATATTAAACGAGCGCAATAGGATTTAACAGTATGAATCTTTCCAAGTATCTTGTGTTGAGAATTACAGGTTCCTTGGCCCATAGTGCTATGAACTCATTCCTCATCTCAAATTCTAACAAATAATTACAGAACTAAAGGATATGAGCACCTTTATGGGAGCTTGTATTTCATGATCTCAAGCTCCCCACGTGCAAAACAGAGATCATCCATTTGGTTATGTAGAGAAGTGGCCATGACTTCTTTCAGTAATAGAACCCATAAAACATCCAAAAATAAAACTATGGCATTTTACAAAATCTAAGAGATAACAAACACCTACTTGTCAGTATAAATTTGCAAAATTGTCTTTCCGCTCTTTTAAAATAAAATCCTACTGATCACTTACACTTTAAATCCAGCAAAAAGTCTCTTCAACAGATGATCTCAGGAAATTGTTTTTTATCTTTGTCTTTGGAAATTTAGGCTTGCTACTTCTCACCCACAATAATTTTGCAGAGGGAAATCATAACAGTGGTTTTCTACATACTGTTCCTGCACACAACATAGCCAGCTAAAATTTTCCAGTTGGTAAGATAAATACTGGAAGAGTCATACAATTAACGTGGCTTTTTTTCTTTTTTTTTTTTTCTTTTTTTTTTGAAGTCATGTTTCCTGAAGGATAAATCAGCAGTCAGTTAAGTCCCTAGCTGGAAGACATAGTTTACAGTTGCTATACTGCCTCTGAGCAAAATCTCCACTCGAGTTTTCTTCTTCCATCTTCAAAATGTCCCAAGACACCACTTCAGAGTAGAGCACATCAGAAGAGGTTGCTGAGCCTGTCTTTTAGGCATGGTAGCACAGAGGGCACGCAAAGTGTGGGTCATGCTCTGATTTCCCCAGTGGCTAGGGAAGGTGGCAGCTAGACCCCTGCAGAGCTGGCCCAGGCATGTTCCATCAGGAGGGTAGACAGGCAGCTGGTTTGCTATTGAGCATGGCTAACACTACCCTTAAAGAAAAGGGTCTGTGTATGATGTTATGCAGGCATCAGGCTGCTCCTCCATGAGGTTCTACTAGTGCACCACAAACCCTGCTTTAAGCACTCCTGTGTTACTGTTTCGGGGAACACTCACTGCACTGAGTAGGAAGCAACTTTGCCCTTGACCCAACACCCTGAAAACCATCTCTAAATAACACTGGAAGAAGACAGACCTGAAAGCCTCAGATCCTGTCAGCAACCTCTCGTCTATTTTAGGCACCTGCTTCTTGCCAAAATCTGTTGGGACTTGGTGCTGAAATACTTTGGAGGATTTAAATAAAACTACTTAGTATAATAAAAAGATAAGATCAGCCAGTGTGTCACTGAGAAACATTTGAAATTAATTCTTCTCCCTTTTTGATTTCCAGCTAATATTTTTTTTTGCTTTTAAAAACGTGAACTGGCTCTCATCCATTTTAAAGCAAAATGAAACTAGCAACAAAGACTGCTGTGTTTAATTATTTTTTAACATATCAAAAGTATTGCCTACAATGGATGTGTATTATTAAAAAGGAGAAAGAACTGTGATTGGTTTTACTTCAGGATCAGTGGTGTCTGTTTAACTAGGCTTTTCTTTCTTTATCAGGCATTTGTCAGGAGGGTTTGTTGTATGTATACACGTGGTAGGATTAGGCTAAGCTGAGAGACAGCAGATTTATTAATTTAACAGGTTTTCTGGTTTATTGGGGTTTTTATTTTGCAGTCTTCAATATACTTAACTTGTCTGCTGGCTTTCAGCTTTGCTGCCCCTCACACGAGGTGAGGGAGCTTTGTGGTGTCTTTGCACTATCTTGCAGATGTCATAACACAAAGTCGAGATAGGCTTTCTGGTCCATGCTTTTGGGGAGTCTTTCTATAAAGACTTTGAGTTCCTGGGCACTTTTTTGATGGTGACATCCAAAATCCTGCCTTAACAGAGGTTCCTTGGTGTCTGTGTTTGTCTGGTAGAAGTGTGCAGCAAGGTGGGGAGTTGCAGGAGGTCTGTCTGAGTTTGTCTCCAAAACTGAGCACTGTTCCATGCGGAACACTCAACTTCCAGCTTGAACATAAAGATATTTCATCCCTGGTGACTCTTCATAAAACTAAAGTGATCAATACCAGAATCCAACTGTGATCCCCATATTGACTGTGCTGTTGACTGGGCAACATATAGCCTTGGTAATATATTGCTGTAAGGGGGTAACAAATAACTAGAGATGCAAGGAATTGAATCCCGGGTTCTTCTCAGTCAGAAGGTACCTTTGGGCATCATCTAATTTAAACTCCTGCAACCTTCTCAGGAGCTTCTCCAGTCAAGCCTATGCTACATGAGATCCTAGCAAGGTCTGTGGGTATAACTAAATTTAATGCAGCCGTATTACTGCAACAGAAAAGGTCCTGCCAAGAAAGAGATTGTCTCTAAGCTGTGTGTAGAAGGGAAGACAGAAGAAACACAAGAAATTTGGCACTGACTCTTCCTGTCTGTCATGACCTTGTCATGTCCTCGAATCAAGAAAATCCATGCATTGGATAACTTGGGTAAGAACCTGGTTCTGCAACAGAAACATGATGATTCTTCTGTAAAGAAGAATATTTTATCAAGAGCATGTTTAAGTTATGTCAGCTATCAACCATTCATGAACTTTTATTGACAGTTAAATAGAACCTGAATGGTTTGGGTTTTTGGCTGTCATTCAGGGGTGCTTTTGCTTTCAGGTCTATCTTAACCTGAAAGCATGTAATTTGCTTCATTTGTGGTGCTGCATAGGAAATGAACGTAGGTCTCTAGTGCTCAAAGGCAAATGCAGTAATCATCTGCATGACTTGATTCCTTATTCCAGTAATATGAAAATTGTCAATTATGGATGAATTATGGGCGCTACTGATACCTGTAATTTGGTTCTGCAGTTTTGTAAACATATGCAGCTGCATTTAATTGTATTTTACCAGTCATGTAATTCATTAAGGTGCACCTGCAGTCACCTAAGATACAGATATTAATGAACTGAAAAGCTGTATTTCATTGTCTGCTATTTATATTGACATTTCTTACAACTGTTTTTAATCACGTATCTGTGTATCTGAGATGCTGATTTTAAAAGAAATAATTAAATGATTGTGAAATAAACAGACAGCTTAGCTAGCTGCTGTATTTTAACTTCCTGAACGCACTTGCTAAATAATTAATTTAAAGAATTGCTTTCCCATGCAAAGCCCAAGACTGGAGGAAAGCTGTAGAATTGATTTTTGCAACAGTTATTGTGGTAAAGATGAATTGTTAGATAACTGATTCCAGGGACGTGAGATGTTGAAGCCCTTACTCTGTACTTCCATGCTTGAGTGGTGATGGATGTTCAGCTCTGCCCGAATACGATACCTTTCATCTTCTAGTCTAATCTCTTGGAGAAGTTATCTTCAGATTTGGGAACAGACATCTTTTAAAACAGACGTTGTATTTTTCACAAATATGTGCTTAATATGCAGAGATACATGGCTTGTTCCTCTTCTACTGCCTCTAGATATTCCTATAATTTGGATTAAAACAAAAAATGAGTAGTTTTATTAACCGTACAGCCAGCCCTTGGTTTAGTGCATTTTGCAGAATGTGCTGGTAGCGCACTGAGAATCAGATCACACAGGTCATACCGTGGATTTCTTTTTTTGCCTTCTTTCACCATCCCTCATTTCACCTATTGTTATGGGGGAAAACCCTGGTCTTATGGCAGAAACCTGTGGCTTCAGCAGGTCTGGGGTAAACTCTGGCTCTGTGGGGAATTGTCATAACTTTGCTGCACAGGATAAAGATGGAAAAGAAGGTGACACAGAGAGCTTCAGTTACTGTCTGCATCTCTGAGAACATTACTCTGTGGTTGCTGCCTGTATGGGAGAGCACGGAAAAGAGTGATGAACCCATTATCTGCAAGATGCTTAGAGGAAACTCAAACCTTTCCGTCAGCTCAGGATATGTACTCTGATCTCCTCTCAGTGTTGGTCTCTGCCTGTTTCTGCTCTCTGTGTTAACTGCCTCTTGTCTCTGATAAAGTGCAATGGCCAGGTTCCTTCTTCCCATAGTTACTTTCTCCTTGAACAGTTTCAGTTTTCTTTTTTCCCCTCTACCCTACCTGAAATGATTGTCCCCTGACAATCACACTGGTTTATGTATAAAAGAAGCCACAATGCTAAAGTTAAATAGTATAGCAGCTAACCAGAATGAAATCGAGTCCAAAGAAGTAGAGGTGCTTACCATAGGTTACATAGGTTACAAGTTCCCATGCCTGAATCAAAGGTATTGCATTTCTTGAGAAAAAGCCTCTTTTCCTTGAAGAACCTGTTGATCAGTTGATGACTTTTCCTGGAAACAATATTAGCTTGTTGTATATTCCACTTACAGTTAAATATTTTTGTCAGGAAATTTTCCCCAGCTCCAGCTGTTAGAATACATTTTCTGCCTTGCATAAAGTTGCTCCTATGCCCTGTAAGGTTGTTCCTAGGACGAAAATAGAGTAAATCCTTTCCATACATCTTGATGTATTAAAGAGTGTGTAAAATTTTGTTGCAGATTGGGAGGCAGGGGTGTTAATTCAGCATTTCAGAAGCTTTTGTGATCTGAGTGAGTATGGTGACATCATGCTGAGAAATATTTTCTGGCCTTATGACATTCTGTGATAGATGCTTCTGAAGTTGTAACATTTGTCACCAAATGGATTAATCCCATTGCTCAGATGATGTACTTTGTGGCTTGGCACCATTTAACTACACAGTGATGGTTATTGTAAGAGCAAGCTAAATATTCTTCAGCCTACCTAGGATATTAAATACTACCAGCATCACACCTCCATTCCTGGATGTGCTTTACAGGTACATTTTCCATCTAGGAAAATGTCAATCAAGAGGATGAATTGGAGTCAGAATAGCAAGACTTGCATAAGAGGACACAGACTCCTCAGATGGAAGAGGCAGATTTCAGGACAGATGCCTTAATTATAAGGAATTACAGACTACTATTGTAAATAACTTCCAAAAAACAGGAGTTGCTGGAATGAATAATCTGATTGTGTCTGTCCTGACGTCTGTGCCAGTGCTGGAGTGTCCAACCGTAGGAACATTTGCATGGGAACAATCAAAGTACTCATGTTCTTCTTATGCTAGAGTATAAAAACAGATGAAAAAGTTAATTGCATGTTTCGTCTGTTCCTTTGTTATGCTCATTAAGAACATTGCAGACAACTGAAAGAGAAAGTAAAGAAAAAAAGAAAAAGGAAATGTCATTGTTGGGGAGAGGACTGGGAGATGTGGAAAGGTGGATGGGAATTTATTGTACCCCAGGACAGGGTGGTATTATTCACTAGGGGAATACTGTTCAGAAATCCGAGTTTAATAGGGCAGCTTGGCTGTTTTATGGTTCTGTTGTACTGACTGTATTGAAATGAGGTATTAAAGAACAACTGAAATGCAGAAAAATGTTAACAGTAGGCTACATTTTCAAATCACTTTATTCAAGCTGTTCTTTCCAAGGAACTGTAGAATAGGTGAAGCATAGTTCCATTAAATTAATGTGTCGGTTGAATCATTTTAAAGCCCTCTTTCTGTGTAATACCAGAATTTGTAAGGATAATGAGATGCTCAAGTCCCACAAGTTGGTTCATCTACCAGGCACTTTAGCCAATTCCAGTTAGGGTCATTTTCTTCCTTAGACCCAGATGAAGTCTCCACCAAATCTTGGCTTTCACTAGCCTCTGGAGAAGTTCTTTGCGTTACTCACATCTTACCCACTACACTGTCTAAGGGAACAAGATGTAGTCCTTGTCTCTGCCTATATACATCATTTGAAGTTGTCTTTAAATAAGATACTCTTCCATGCCACATAGCTACCTAAATCAGAGGTAAAATATCTCGGTCATTAAATGGTTGCTTGTATTGCTGCACGTCACACAATGGTTCAATTAGTTTTGAGTTTGCAAAACTATTGATTTTTGACTCCTTTCCTCTCTGTCAAGCAATAGACGCTAGTTATGACAGCACCTATCTCTGTTTTAATAGAAAGTTCCATGCACAGCAACAAACTTCAGAAATTAATGACTTTATGACAAACTCACAAATTTGCATGAGCGTGTTTACTTTGATCATTGATTTGTAAACTGTCTGAAGTGTTAGAAGAGAGGAGAGGTGTATCCAACTCTTGGCTGACCGGTAAGTGCCCGTATCTAATTGATTCTATTGTGCCAAGTGGAAATTGAGTTTTCTTGGCTCAGAAAAAGGTACCTATTTGGTACCTTTTAAATGATTTGCTACCATTTAAAACACTTCTGTTTATCCTCATGATTGCCATTGCTACAGAGCATTGTCATTTGCTTTTTGCTGTTGGTTTCAAAGCATGCTGAACTAATGAACTTTAGTTTATGACCTTAATGCTTGTTTGTATAATTGGTTCTTGCTACATTGAACATTTGCTCTTATATCTCTGGTCTTTTATTGCCGAACTCCACTCAGACACTCAGTGATGTAGGTTTATCCGGACCACAGAATTGCTCGATACACAATATGGGTAATTCAGTATTTGGTTTCCTGCAATACACATCGAGGATAACTATCATAGACTGAGTTTGTCTTAAGCAAGGACAGAGCTATGATCATTTCTGACATCAATAAAAACCCAAGGGGTACAAAAAAAAAGAATAATTTTCTCTTTTTTAACAATATTAGCAATTTCAGGATGCTGCAACACACAGTTTTTGCTAACTTTGCTAGCTTCCTGATGTCCGTTCATGCTTTCTGAGAGTCTCTCAATCTCTCAGAGCAGAACTCACAGTATGAAGCACACAATGGTTGTGTATTAAACACAGCTTCAATTTGAAAATAAGCGTGGGTTAATTTGCAGTTTAATTGGTTTGTGGCTTCATCTGTCTAGGGAAGGTAGGACAAGAGTATACAAACCACCCTCCATTCTGCAGCTTGCTTAAACCTCCACTCCCCGTGAGTGGAACAGGAGATGGTGGGTGGCTCCAAGGGCTGGGTAACACCTTGGCTCAGCCCTCCTACTCACCAGGTCAAAATAGCTGAGCCAGGACCTGCGTGCAGGGAGGTAATAATTTAGTCCTGTTATAGGCCAGCGGTAAATCACTACCCTTTCCCTCCCACGGGGAGTAGGTGATTGTGATTCAGAGATGCGTCTCTGAGTCAGGTGCCCTCCCGGGGCTCGCCGTGGGACGTTCGCTCTTGCATTCGCGTGCAGCAGCGCAGAGGAGTTGATGCTCGCCAAAACATTGCTGGAGGGGGCTAATTGCATCCAGTTTCAGAAGAAGGTATAAAGAACTGCTTTGTCTTTTTGGTTCTTTCTAACCAGTGTCCCATCAACCCTCTGGTGATAAAGAAAGGCTTAACGTTCTGAAGTTGAAATTTTACATCCGGTCTTCTCAATTGTTTTTTTCTGAAATAAATATTACCATGCATAGGAATGTAATCAAATAAAAGGCTGTGTGCCTGCAGAGATGTCCTAAGTGTCTTCTCACACCTGCATTTCAAAAGGCAGCACTAACAAATATAAAGGGGAAATCTGAAATAGTGGAAGTAGTAAGAATTTTCTGGCAAATGGCTTTTCAAAAGAAAATATCTTTCATCCCAAATCTGAAAATGTCCATCCTCAGAAATGTCAGCTTAATGCAAATTAATGTGGAGAAGAAAATTGGAAGTTTTCTCTGGTGTATCCCCAAAGGCTCTCCTGAAGGACCATAATGCTGCTGTCACTGCATGTCTGCTGGAGGGAAGGAAATGTGCAAGAATTTTCCCCAGGGCAGCAATTTCAGCCATGCTTAGATGGAGTTTTTGTGTGGTTTTTTTTTTTTCCTGGAAACTCTTACTGGGGAGCACAGGGAATTTTGTTTTTGTATAGTTTAGGGTGATTTTTGTAATTATCTTCTTTCCCCCCCCCCCCCCTTCAAATATCTTTTCCTTGTATAGGAGCAGATGTTCAAACATGAGCAGAAATGCCATGGTTGTGGTACTGCATCAGGAGCATGCTCTGGGTGAAGAACTGTGTTTCCTCTGCACGCTGCTTTCTGCTTAGGGTTGTTTCTTGAGACAATCTATTTCCTGAGATTCTTAAAAACACATAATGACACACTTTTGTTCCTGACCACTTCTGCTCCAAAACTAGCAAATATGCACAAATAAGGCAGCACATTTACAATCCAACCAAATATGCAAGAATTTTCTTTTTTGCTCCTCTACTGGGCCCAGTTATTCACTAACTGTTCCTAGACAGTCAGTACTTGTCTTGCTCAAAGGGGACAACAATACTATCGCTTGAAAGTATTTTACTGGTGGTCACTTTATAAGCTAAAATGATAACATACTCAAAAATTTTCCTTAGGCAGGGGTGAAAGCAAATGAAAGAACGGGAGAGATTCATGATTTTGATTCGTCTTAACAGTAAGTGACTCAGACTCATACAAGGTACTTTTTATTTCAGTCTTTTGTGCACTCATGTCATGACAGATACTCATGTTGTCTTCTCTCTGTAAAGCAGCTGAGGTACTTCTGAAAAGGCTGTCGTCAGTGCCAGAGAAAGAAATGCTGTGTGAAAAGTGGTGGTAGAAGTTTTCCTACTACACAAGTGTTCTTGCCTTGTTTTTTTTTAGGAGCCATCTAGTAGAGAAAAAGTAGTACCTCTGCTGTCACAGCCAAACAAAAGCCAACTACAAATATCTCTACCAACTCCAAGCATAGTGTAGTTTTTCACTGGAGGAGTTTGTTCAGCTGGTATCTCTCTTAAAGACTCTTGATGAGAATTATGGTCACCCTCATCTCCTGGTGCCTCAAAAAGGATGACTTTCGCCTCTGAAATGATCTGATTGTTCGTGGAGTGACTGTACTGTTGGCTGTTGCTGGTGTCGGTGTGGGGAACCAGTGGTGGTCCCACAGCTGTGTTCTTGCAGAACTGCTGATTTCCCAAATGATTGTGCAGGGAATCTGTGCAAACCCCTTGCAGGCAATTTGTCAGATGTGTCCAATGTTCCTTACCCAAAGAAATTATTTTTGCCCTCTTATTCTGTTACCTGTGAACCAATCCCATAGTTCTAATCTTAAAATTCAGGTTGGACATTAGACTAAAATTTCATGGTAATATAATTGTCTCATATGAGATCATTCCACCTCATAAAAGGTGGCTTCTGGTGGTCTGGAAATAACGTTATGAAACAGAAAGACCTCAGAAACACTAATGCATCACCATCTCCAGAACTCTGTTATCTAAAAAATACTTGAAGTGCCTTTCTGCTGTGCACTGTGTCCAGAATCAAAATGAGGAAAGACAAATTTTTAAGATAAATTGGTTTGTGAAAAATTTATGTGCACTTTACTAGTGCAGGCAGGATGTAATCTGTTTTGTATTGAATCTGCTTGAAAAAAAACCCCACAATGATAATGAGATTTTTTAAAGGCACTTTTAAATTCATGCTGGCAAAAGACAAATAGTCATGACTTTTAATTTCTATAAACTTAACAGCTGGGGACAAAATAAAGCGTTATTAACTTAAGGGGTGTAAGGAAGTTGCTTTTGTTTCAAGGACGAAATAAGTTATTCTATTCTCGGTGTTATTCATCTAAGCTGTCTGTCTGATCTTTCTGCTGGTACAGCCAGGCCAGTGAGAGGTTTTATTTATGTTGCTTTTACTGCTAGCAGTGGGAGAAGAGGGGCCACAAACATCTCCGGTCATGTTTGTGTTCCCCGCCCTTCATAATGCCTGTAAAAATATTGGTTATGGAGGAATAGGGGCAAGTTGCTCTGCTACTAAATAGGATATTCCTCGTATTTGAAACATGATCAAATAGCGAGGGGCTTCTTTACCTTATTTTATTGTTTGGAAAAACGTTATTTGTCTCTTCTATCATGACAGCCATTAATGATAAAGACATTTCTCCTTGTCAAACTGTGTTCCTACACTAATTTTAATTGCATTAAGTGCAATTTACTGTTATCAGAAGATAAATAACAGTTATTTTTCTTTGTCGCCAGAAGTCTTATATTACCACTAAGAAGTAATCTGATTTTTTTCATTTTGATTATGAATTTAATGGTAATTCAAAGGCCAATCACAATTTCTTTGTATTCTTATTTGCCTGCTGTTTCCTTTGCCTGTTGAATTCAATTCCATTTATATTAGTGACTTACTTTTACTGTGAATATGTTTGTTTGCCACCTGCAGACCTCCCCCTGTATTTTCCCAGACTTCCCCATAGAAGTTGTAGAGTCTATTGTGTTAACAGTAAACCACAAGTTCGTGTTTACATACCGAGGGGTTTCCCTTGAGTCCTGAGTCTTTACTAACTGATTTGTCATAGAGGTGAAGGGCACAACCTCTGTGTTTAGGAAATCAATAGCAGTTGCCATTTCCATTAAGGAGTCTTGGCTGAAGTTGTTCTATCTTGCATATTACACTGCTGTCAGTATCTGCTTTTGTTTGCTCGTGGCCTAAAGCTAAAAATGGAGGCAGACCAAAAAAGGTAGAGGTTTTTTTTTTTTTTCTCAAATAAGTGTATCCTCTCAGTAGAATTGGGAAGGACTGATCTGAAGATGACTTAATCAAAGAGGGAATACAGAAAAACTGGTGTGAGTAAATGTTACAAAAGGGTGTACTATCACATGATCAGCTAAACCAAAACAGTGGAATAAAGCATAGTTTGACCTAGTGTAGAAAAAAATAAGCAGAAGTGGCAATAAAAAAATAAAATGGATCCCACTGCAGGGATACATCCATTCAATAGCTGTTTGTGTTCCAAGGCATCTTGAAGAACGACCAGTGTTTGAAATAACCGTAAGTGGAGTAGGAGCACAGACCCTCGTGCCAGTTAGGAGCAAATGTATTGCTGCTGTTGTTTAGCTCTCAAATTCTGGCTTCCCCAGGGGGCTGACTTGGGCTGCAGCCCTTTATTGGTACCTTCACCACAGTCCTTCCTTGTGGCTTCTCATCACCAGGACATGTTTTCTTCTTGCCTACCTTTGAAGTGCAGGAATGCACACAACTGCACCAGTGTGTTGGTGTCATTACAAAATTAACTTACATCACTGTAAATTCTGGGGGTAAAGTGGATGGAAGCCAACCATAAGTACTCCTGAAGGCAGCATGTGAAATTACAGAACACATCTTCCGCGATTTTGTATTGGCACATCCCAGTTGGCACTAACCATTTCCTCTAGGCAGGAGTGTCATTTAAAAGAGATTAAGCTGCACATGAGAAGGCTAAATTCCTCTTCTCCTCCCAGGGTACCAGCATTAGTACCCTCTTCTCTCACTGTAACGTCAACTTGATTACACCCTGAGGTCTCCATGGTAGGACTAGAGAGATACTCGCTGCGGGGGGGCATCATCGGCAGCGCTTCTCAAGGCTGTGCTGGAGCACCAAGGCTGCAGGAGCCCAGTCCATGGGTGCTTTTCTGGAGCATCTAACACCTAGCTAATGACAGGAAAAGATGCATCCCCCAAAGGCAGTGCTAAATTTACAGCAACCACAGTGGTGTGGAAGTGGACTAGTGGAAAATTTGCTACCTCTGCTAGTGTTTTATCATATCTCTGCCCGCAGAATAACCACTGTGCTATTACTAAGACTTCTACGCTCTCCAGCGTATTTCAAATACTTTCAATACTGACCACCAGCAGAATGATGTCACTGCTGAATGCTGTACTCACATATAGGACAATCTTAGGGAAGATACATTTTTATCAGAAGTGTTAAAGGGGCATCTGATAGCAGTGTTTCAGCTAAGGCTTATTAAACACTCTCCATTTTATCCTCCATTTTCAGGGATTTATAATTTTGCTATAAAAATTCGCTCAACCTTGAAACTTGGCATCCATGGTTTCATTCCAGAAGATATTTTTAAAGATACAAAAGCAGAAATATCCTTATTCTGGCAATGGCTTAAATGGATATTAACTTGCAATCCTGCTGCACAGCACAGCACATTGAAAAGTTGAAAAAACTGCTAACAATTACTGCTAAAAAAAAACGAAGAGAGAGCCTTTGCAGCAATATAGCTTGGAATATCCAGTGAAATCTTGGTCTCTTGAATGTGATCTTATGCATTTTGAGGGTCGTTGTCCAGTTTCAGAGAGCTGCTGTGATGCAGATACCTCTGTACTGTACATGTTGAAGGGGCTGCAGCCACATGCTCCTTCTTTGAAGGGCCTCTGCAGAATTACTGGAAAAAAAACCTTTCTAATTGTTGTGTGTGGGAACACATTGCTTCAGGTCACTGTAAGGGTTTCCATCATCAGACCTCCCCCTGGACAGTCTAGGCTAGGCTAGGTATGTGTCACTAAAATAACATCTCAGGTACGGTTAATTCTGCCTAAGGGCAGAGAGAGACATGGACCCTGTCACATGCTCTCCAGCCCATTTTTCACTCATTTTTCATCATAAAACTTGCTACATACTTTGTCATCAGTGCTGCTTATTGCTCGCTCCATTTCACCGGGCAAGCGTTTTAACAGTTGTCTTAAGCGAGTCCTTATTTCTTAATGCAGAGCAAAGTTTTTTGTTCTCAGTAGAGGTCTCTATTTTCCTGTCCTTTTTACTGAACACATCTGAGCCTGGTGTCTTCTTGATTTCATTGGCATTTAAAACTGCTTGACATCTTTAGCCCTCAAGGATGCTCTGAGCTGTAAAGACTCCTCGCTGAAACTGCAGTTCTGGAGTTAGAGGTGATGCACAATTGGTTGGCTGCTTCATGTGCTAAAGAAATCAAGCAGCGTGTAGCTTCTCCCATTAAAAATTAATGCTCTGCAGTAGGCAGTAAAGACCTCAAATATTTTGTTGTTAAGGAGCAAATAATGGAAAATCACCACCTCTCTGATAAAGAATGAAGGATACTTCAAGTTAGGAGCTTTTTCTTGTTGTATGGCTAGTCCTGCCTTGAATCTGATGACTGGAGAACAGGAATGTGTGATTGTGTCTGTGGGTTGCTCAGATGTTATTCCACCATTCATAATTACACTGCCTCTACCTGAGATGGCCAATGTGTGTATGCAGTGTGTTAGGGGATGGATAAGTACCTATGTGATTTGACAGTACTTTGGGTATCCTTTCATATACTTTGTGTGCGTGTAAAGCTTCACAAGGCTGCAGATGGCTAATCTGAAAAGAGGCCGGTGGGAAATTTGGCATTAGAGTGCATTCGCTAATGCAAATAACAATAATTCATGTGGGAAACAGCGAAAGGATCATTTAAAATGGAGCAGTGGTTCCAAAACTTCCCAAACATCCATGAATATCCTGTGTTAAGAGGCTAAACTCACGGTGAGGGAACTGGGGATTTCGTAATCGTTCAGGGTTGTGTGAAGATGAATTGTAGGATGTCAATGTTCACATCTATCTTACACACTCAGTCTGCAACGGGAGATGTGCCTGGTGCATGGGGCTCTTGTTGCCCTGTTGTAGCTGTCTCAAGCTGTTCTTCACTCTGCGAAACAGCGATGACTTGAAGCCTGAGAAATGTCTGTAGGGCAAGATGCAGTGATTAGAGCAGACCTGTGGAAAGCAGGCACGTTTCCTCTGTCTGCCTGAAACAGCATAATGTTTTTGGCAAGGACCACAGTGAAAGAAATGAGAGGGAGCATTCTGTCCAGCCAACTGTCGCTGCTCACGTCCACCTCCCCTCCGCCTCTCCGGTACATCAGCTCTCTTTCAGTGGCACCATCTAAATGCTAAATAGCGAGGCTTCTGTGTGTCTGTAACTATGCAGCACTCCTTTGTTATACTCCATGCTGCTGTCAGATGAGAAAGAAAAGTAGTTAGTAAGTAACTGAAGATTTAGGAGAACTTTGAAGCACTGCCATGCAAATAAGAGGGAAAAGAATGTTATAAGAATAAAATGTTTGGAGAAGCTCTCTTGAGTAATATAAAATCTATCTATTTAACAGGGTTGCAGCAGGGAGGTCCCTGCTGCTCATCTGGGATGTGACAAGGGCTTTACTGGGTAAAAAAGCTGGTGCGCACTGTCTTTGTCTAATTGGGAGTAATGGCAGTAAGCTAGTGGTGTGATAAAGACTAGTTGGAATAAATTCTACTAACGACAGTAACACATGTTATCAGTGATACAATGATTGGTGGGTATTGGTGGGTAATTGATAGTTTTAATTTTAATTTTACAGAAGAAATTATCTGTTGTCAACCACCCACTTGTCTAGTACAATGCGAAGAGAGGTAGCTAAGAAAGACACCTGTATTTAGATTCCCTGGGTTGCTTTACCCATGTTGCACCGTGTTCCTTGTTAAGGTATGGCCACAACCTCCAACGCACATCCTTTATGGAAAGAAAAGAGCAATGTCACTTTGAGATAGATCCACAGGGTTTAGACCAACTTTCCATTTCCTCAGTTAATTACCAGCATAATCTCTAGATAATCTCTTCTCAAGTCTATGAAGATTGGCTGCCTTTGATTTCAGAGGACATTTGGTCTTTTTGGATCCTAGCCATAGATTAAACTTCTTCAGAGTGGAGATAGCTGTACTTTCCCGCTGTTGATTGAAGCACGCCGCTGAACGCTTCTGAAGTTGGATAACCCCCTCCAGAAATGCAAACAACTGCTGGCCTCCCTGTGTCCTTCCAGCTCAGAGGTGCCAAATCCCATTATGACTCATTTCTGTGCAGGCAGTCAATCGTAGCGTTGTTGTTCAACATGTGAGAGGATTTTCCAGTAGTGCTAGGAATGCTTTATCAATAGGAAATCACACATTGTGAAAGAGCTGTTTCCATCAAACTTGCAAAATTGTGTCTGTGATTGTATTGTATGCAACATTTGTTGCATAAACCTAAAGACAGGAATTTTCTAATTACGTTTTCGTAACTATCCTCATCTCCCATGAAAAAGGGATCTTCTGTCTTCAGGAGACAGTGGCAAGGTGGAGATTGTTCTCTTCACCCAAATAACAGGTAACAGGACAAGAGGAAATGGCCCCAAGTTGTACCAGGGGAGGTTTGGGATGAATATTAAGAAAAAATTCTTCACTGAAAGGGTTGTCAAACCTTGAAACAGGCTATACGGGGAAGTGGTGGAGTCACCATCCCTGGCATATTTAAAGGACACGTAGATGTGGCACTGAGGGACATGGTTTAGTGGTGGACGTGGCAATGCTGAGTTAACAGCTGGACTTGATAATCTTAAAGGTCTTTTCCAACCTAAGCCATTCTATGCACTTTTGATTTTAATAGGCTCTCTTAAAAATGCTGGGATCTGACAGCATAAATCCATTTTGTGTCACTGTTGGAGAATAAAAATACTAATTTTTAAAAAACATTTAGTAATTTATGAGAAAGCAAGAGTATCAAATGCTTAATATATGCTTTCCTTTAGGGCAGCATTTTAAATTAAATTTTGCTGTTGAATGGGACTTACACTTCCAAACTATTTCACATCAAAAAAAAATGCAGATACCTGCATAGTCTTGGTGGGATTTGTCTCTGGTTTAAGACCTAGTCTCTAACAGCAAGTCTGTCATTTAATTTGCTGGTGTTTGCAAACTAAACCCTACCTATATCTGAATGTAATTCAGTAAAATGTCTGTGTGGTTTCAACACAAGATATGACCCACGCTCACATATCCATACAGTAATTTTCCATGTGCTCAGGGGAAATCATTCCATCTCCTAGTGGACATCCAGCACCATTTCCTATTGTACTTGAAATTTCTTTGCTTGTGAGTGTTGCGTTTCTCCCCTGCCCCAGACACACACAGTCATTCCAGTTTCTGGTAATAAGTTTTTGATCAGGTTTTCTTTGTGCTCTCAGCTTTTGAAAGCTCGCTATTGGGGTAAATTTTTCTTTCATCGTCATGTAGCCTTCTCCTCCCCTGTTTTTCTGAAAACATCTGAAATTGGTAAGGAAGAAAGCTGCAGTACAAACACCATTTGTTTGTTTAGTTTGAAATTGTAAATCCCCTTTTTAAAAAACCAACACCTAAACTAACAGGGTTTTTTTATCTTGTGACATTAAAATCTGGAATTTCTACTTACGAAGACTAAGGGAGCTCTTTTGTTCACCAGCTCTATGTATTTTTACAAATGTCAGGCTTAGTTTTGAATGAATATATGCATGCAAATGTAGCTTGGTACTTAAATATGGTGCCACAAAGGCGTCTGAAAAGACAGTTGATATTCTCTGGGTAGACGGAATGGTGGAAGATTTCCTTCTGCCCCATTTAGGCCTGATATTTTGAATGTTACCTGCAAAATACAATGCTGAAGAATTTGCTAATCAGATTCTGCGCTCTACTGAAAAAAAAGCTACTGTGGCTAAAATGTTTATGGCTGGTTGAAATGAGAGAAGTGGATGAGAAACAGCTTTTAGAGAATGACGGTGATTTTGGTTGACTCTACATGCTGCCATGGGATGGAGCTGTCATCCTTGGCCATGTCCAGCCTGTGCATCCCATGGAGGAGACTGCTCCAACATGACTTTCCTAGCCAAAATGGTTAGAAAAAATATAACCAGTTAGAATACCCCCCTTGCTTATGTCCCCTCTTCCCTGCTACTGCCAGAGGGCACTACTAATCTGCCAGTTGGGAGTGTCTGTATTGAACATTGTTTCAGTAACTCTACTTAGTTATGGCCAGTGGTACCATATTCGCTCTCTTCTCCTGCCATGCTCTTTATTTTTGTAAGGCTATGAACAACATCCAAAAATCCTGTGAGGTGGACATATTCTATTAAGGATTGTTCTTTCTGTGTCCAGAAAGAAGAAAAGCTGTAAACGGAAAGGGCTGTCAACTCAGCTGAGGCAGGTGAGCTCTACTGGCACTGGTGCAGCCACCTGAAATGCCACCTACTCCAGAGTAAGGTGTAAAGCTGGGTGTTTCAGTCAGGGATGTCAGCTACCTTTTGTTTTCTGAAATGAGGACTGTGAGTAAATGCAATGTTACCATCCCATAAGAGTGTTGTGAGTGGATTTGTTAAAATTTTGGAAAGCAGTGAGTGTGTATGAAGGTATAAAAAAAAATAAAAAATTCATGATTTCTTGTGTTGAGTTTGTTGAATGTAAAACCTCCCTGCTGCGATCTGGTTTGCTACATAAATCACAGTTTAAAACAGAATGTATGTTTTACATCTACATATGGGTGCGTGTGTGTGTGTACACTGAACAATTTAAAATGTATGAATTACCTCCCTTTGGTGGTTAAATTCTTTAAGGGAGAGAAAACCCTCTGAAATTTCCAGATCCACATCCCAACTGGTATCAATTGGCATTGTCTCCATGAAACCAAAAGAGAAGTTCAGATCTGAATCAACTGAGAATTCAGCCTGGTTAATAAGCAAGTTTCGGAAATACACCGTTTATCCATTTTACTGTTAGGATATTTATTGTGGCAGGATACTTTCAGGCAGCAAAAATAAGCAGCTCCCAAACTTGCTAAAAATAAAGAAAAGACTTAAGCACTACTAAAAGGTGTTATTTTTACTGAATGTGGTTTATTACTTGCATAATTGGCATAAAATAGAAAGCAGTTAATGATAATGGTATTGTTCATACTTCTGTAATTAAGATTGTATCAATATTTCAAGGGCATAATACCCAGTTAGAAAAATGCATGCAATTATAGCATTAATTCCTTGGGAAGTAGACCTTCAGCCAATTTTTATGGGGAAAACACTGCTTTGGTTGGTAACCAGGCAGAGGAGTCCAAAGACAATGATTCTGGGTTCCAGCACGGCATCAGGTGTTCTGCATTTCTCACATAATTAAAGCCTAATGTAGAAGTGATGCATTAGCGGACTTAACTAGCAAAAATGCAAATATTAGACTGACTTAGTATGTTCCACTTTTACAATGTATTAATTGCTGTAAATATGCAAAGGTATGCAATTAAAAGAGCAAATGAGTATTTCTAATTAGGATGAAATGGTAGCACATTTCATCAAAGTAGGACACAGTGTGCTACTTAGCTGTGTATATGTTTTTGCCAATTAGTCAACAAGGAATTATCGTATGAACAATTGAGCCTTATGTAATTGGAAAACGAGCACTGAAGCACCAAAGTCCAAAACCAACATTTATATTACCCTGTACCACAACAGGGTACTTTTGGCCTTCTTTGCATCTGGGGAAAGGGATAATTCCTTAGCAAAACAAGCACCTGCGTGCGGGAATGTGGCTTTCTCCTTGCTGTCTGTGCTGGCAGAGACGTGGGGAATCTTACTTGCCATCAGACAGAGCAACACACTCGGGACTGGGAAACTGGGTCCCCGAGCAGCCCAGGGCCAGACCTGCTTTCTAACTCTTTGTATTTGTTGGTTCAGATGTGTCTTTCAGCTTGCCAAGCTTTGTAGCAGGGGTCCACAGGATGTCATGGTGTAACATTGAGGATTGGAGCCCTGTGGTCCCAGGGTGTGTTACAGCTACCTGAGTCTCAGTGGTAGAATGTCGAACAAATATGTTACCAGCACCTTCCTAGAAAGCATTTAGAAATAGATCTAAGCTGGGAATATAATAGAAATATAGCATTGCCCGGAGAAGTTGTGGATGCCCATACTTGGAGGAGTTCAAGACCAGGCTGGATGGGGCTTTGAGTAACTTGGTCTAGTGGAGGTGTCTCTCCCAGGGCAGGGGGTTGGAACTCTGTTATCTTTAAGGTCCCTTCCAACACTAACCATTCTATGATTCTGTGGTCTTTGTGGATGCACATGTGGGAGAGGGGCAATTCCACAGGATGGCTATGTGTGGGATGTGCCAGGACTGCACAGCTGCTTGGACCATGGCAAGTGGCCTACTGGAAGTCTGGTGTAGCTGAGCACCATGCCAGGTGTCTGGCCCTCAGCCACACACATTAAATTCATACACTGAATATTTCGTCACATAGTGGGGAAGCAAACCAATTTTCTGACCAGTTCCAGAATATCCCAGTGAATACTCCACATTTTGGACAACTCAGAGCAGGTGGAGTTTCTCTCAGTTGATGCCACATCATGTGGACACTCCGATGGGAAGATTTCTGTTTGGTGATTTAGCAAATGAATTATTTTTCAGACTAGATCCCTTCTTTTTTTTTTTTTTCTCAGGTGAAGAGAATAGGATTAGAAAGGGAATAACTTCAGTTCTTGACTAATATCTTTGGGGAAGCTATTTGGAAAAGGATGTTACTGGTACAAATTGGAGCCACAAATGTATCAGTCAACATGTCAGTCCCGACTGATGTGAGGTTTGCAGCAAGAAGCATTTAGTCTGCCTGTCATGGGAAGCTGAACATCTGAAACTGCTTTGAAAAGCCCTTGAAGGGGCAATGGAGCATGAGAGGGAGGAGGAGAGGAGTGGTGGAGCACATGGCACAGACCCCAACCTGAGTGCTTATGGGAGCTGCTCAGAACAAGAATGGGCCTCCAGTCTCTGTGATGCTTTGCTGGGCTTGGGGCTGCACTTCCCTTGCTTTTGGCTAAAGTTGCCTTGTGTTTGTGAGAATTCAGAACCTGTGTTGCAGATTCAGTAAGTTCAGGGAGTTCATTTGGGGAAAGGAAAGTCCATTTCTCCTTTGTATAGTAATACAAATGCACTTAGATACGGGCTGTACTTAAACAACTGTCTGAGAGCCTCTGTGACAGATGCAATAGAACATTCTGGGGTTGCAGAATAAAATAATATCATTCATACTGTACCGGGCAGCCTCCTGCCCTGAGCCCTGACCCCTCAACAGATATTCTTCCCGTAACCTCCTGAAATATTCCCAGAGCCTCTTTCATGGCAAAAGGTAGCTTGCTTAGTGCTTCTCCTATGCTCAGAAGGCACTAGCCTGTAGCTAAATAATTACTGACGACTCACACTGCCTAGCACAAAGTTCAGATTTGAACTTTCATTCGGATACCTCTGTGCCTGTTCGTGCCAGTTCTATGTGGTGAAAATTGTATTTTCTACATCCACCCCATTCGCTTCAAGCTAAAGTGATTCTGTCATCTGGTTGAGATGCTCAGAAAGGGAATTAAGTTTGGGGCTTTTTTGGTGGTGGTTTGGTGTGGGTTTGTTTGGTTTTTTTTAATTCCTTTCCTGAAGAAAATTTCTAAAACCTTGTTCTTTCCAAGAGAAAGAAGGTAGTTAGTCGCCTAACTCCAGGTCTTTGCTGTGGGAAGGTTTTGATTCCCTCCTCCCTCCTTCCTGGTGCACAAGGGTGTCCTTGTGCACCACCACAACCAAAAGACTGAGGTGTGTCCTACAACTGCCTTTCACAGAAATTAGGGATGTCCCTCAGTACCAAAATGAAGCAGGGACGGAGTGACCAGATGAAGGTGTGGGACATCTATGGGTATCTCGGTCCTGAAAACCTTTGAATCCTGGTAGCTGCCCCAAGGTAGGACATTGTCCTTCACACCAGCTTTGCAGAAGCCAAGCCAGAGGTAGTCCAGCCATTTGGAATAGGGATCTTCTCTGCTGTGTTTAGCTGGAAAAAAAGGTCCCCTGGGTCCAGCCTCCATCGAGGGTGTTCTAACCTAAGGGCACTTGTGTAAGAGCCTTTATACATGCCCATGGGACTGCACATGTGTTTCCTTTTCAAAAAGGCCAATTATATATGGGAATGGCAAAAAATGCCTCTTGCGGCATGGCTGAGTCTGATGTGCTGCACGCACAGACAATTCTTTGGTGGAATGAACCATTTTCTCCAGCTTTCAAGAAACCTTTCAAAAAAGGCATTTTACATCTGGGTATTTGCATGTTGCTGTTTTCACAGACCTCCTGCCCAAAATGCTTCGCATCACTCAAGCTTGCCAGGTGTTAAGCTTTGTACTTTGAGTGAGGGTAACTTTCCTGATGTATTGAAGGTGTTTAGTACTTTCATTTGACCTTAGCTTTAACTTGCTCATATTTGTCACTGGAAAGAAAGGTGATTAGGAAGATGTATGGCACTCTGTACTGATTGCAGACAGCGGATATGCAGCACTGTCAGAGTGGGCAATCGCTGATAGAACTGTTTCTAGTTTAGTACAGTTTGGATCTCAGGCTCACATCTCTGTCAGCTCCATTTGAATATCTCCTAGCACAATTTCAATATTTATTTCATGCAAAATAGAGAACATCTGGGATTTATGTGGCTTCTCACAGGAGTAAAGAAAAAAAAAAGTGATTCTGGGGCCTTGCCTACAAAAACTTCAACTTTCTGAGCAAAGCTAAATGGTGTTTGTCAGTGCTATAGTAGAAAATTTGAATTAAAATGGTATAAAGGCTCGTGTTAGTACCAAAAGAACTTGTATTTCTGCAGAATTTGGCATAGCAACATCATGCATTCCCAGAACTCTCCCTCTGTATTCACAAATAATGAAGTGAAAACAAATTGGGTCTGTGGAGTACATTGTATGTGCCAGCAGGCTTGTTTGTGAGTGTCTGAGATAAATGTGTGTGTGCCTGTGTGTATGTGGGGAAATTGTTATCTGTGGGGTGGTGGGTGATCCCCCCTCCCTTCACAAATTTACATCACCACTGTATGCTGCAAATAACAAAGAAATACTGGGTACTACCTTTTATATGTCTAGACTCAGTTTCCATGCAAAGAGGCTAATACCAGCTAAGAATTAAGTGGCCTTGTCTTCCTGCTACTCTTCAGGCATTTGGGAATATTTTTAATCCCTTTTGCTTTTAATTGCTGTTGTCCCTGCTTCAGCCTCTCCCTTGCTGCCACTTAGTCCTTGCTGAACTAAAGAAATGTCTTTTACACAATGTTCTGTAACTATTGAGATCTTTGATTATAAAAGGTACATGCTGTTTCCACTGCCTTCTGTAATTGCAATTTGCACAGGGAAGTGATGGTGAGGGTTGCGTTGAGGGGGTGGCCAGGGCCGTAGGAAACCCACTGCCATGAAAGTGCCTCTCTGCCTTGCACTGGGTGAGGATCTGTGCCTCTTCTGTCCCCTTAAAGGTGGTTATTTCTGTCAACAAAATAGGGCCTCCCTACAGTGTCAGGGCTTTATTATCCCTGAGGAAGTCAGCTGAATTTCAGGACAGCACACTATCTTCCCAGATGTTTGATGCTGCGATAATATACACTCTATTGGCAGCCTGCATTAGAGCTGAAGCTTTGCACTCAGGGTATTAAGAGGCTAATGTGCTGCAGTAATTACACCACAATTCCATTCTTGCACTGCTTTTCTTTATTTCATGAGTCCCGATTCCTTACTTAGTTCAGAAAAAATATTGGCATTGGTCTATGGCTGATCCAGCTATTCTGTGTGAGGTAAAGTCGCTCACTGCGAGAGCTCTTGATTCTGTGGTTCTTGCAAGAAGTCACGGCACCTTGCATTAACTCAGAACTGCTGATACTATGAATTTCCAAATTCTACTATCTACCTCATGTCCTGTATTCATCATGAGTCAAACTTCAAGATACCATGTCTGAAGATTTCTGTACTTGTTTTCCTTTTCAACCCTATACATTTTTTCAGAGTAAATTTTCTCTTGTATATGAATATTTTTTTACAGCTACATACCCAGAATTTTTTATATCCAGAATTCCCATGTGCCTTACTGGCATGTGTTATGGCCAGGGGCACTGCAGATGTGCAGTAACTCTAACTAACCCCTTAAATGTTGACAATACGATATATGCACTGTATAGGTATTGCTAAGTGATAAAGCATAGTCCTGGACTTCATGAAATGTTTGGATTTACTCTGTATGTCTGGAAAGTCAGTCATGTATGAAAGTGCTAGAATGATTGCAGAGTGTAAGACTTGTGGCTTCATAGAGACTGCCATCCTGGTCTCTTTTTCAGAGTGGTCTTTCTTAAAGGAAGACCAGCCACATCTGAAAATGGACTGATCACCAGGAGGTGATAATATGTTCATTGCTGGGAATGTTTTCATTTGGGGAAAGAAAAAGAAAAACTACAAAAAAAAACCCCAAAAGGAACAAAGTGTGTAACTTATTAAGAAAAAAAAGTATGATCACAAGAGAAAATTACCTCTGCTCTGGAGTTTTCTGTAAATGCATCATTGTATTTGGGAGTTATCTAACATTTCTGTAATTGCTAAGCCACTGTGTCTCATATTGCAGTGGAGTAATTCTGTAGGTGTATATAATATAGAATGGTGGTTTTATTAATCTCAAAGGAATATCAAAAGTCTAAACTATCTAAGCACTGGCATATAGCAGTTGAGTGTTGTCCCTCACAATCATCTCCCCTGCTTTCCTAATAACTCTAACACCTTTTTTTTTTTTT
>VXBW01002134.1:2834947-2916340 GCA_013400375.1 Thinocorus orbignyianus
ACAGTGATGAGACATACCTCCCTACATGAATCTTGGTTTATACAGACTTCCATACTCAAGATTTCAGCATTAATTTCACCTTAGGATAGTTAGAGGTTGTCACTGTGCCTAGTCTAGGTATATTATTTCCATATCAATTTTGTGTGGATGTGGTGATATTTATTCATACACAAACAAAGCCAATAAAGCACATATCTAGTGCATATATTATTACTAATGTAACATTTACAGCATTTTATTGTTAACATAAAATAATGGCACACATATAAAAAGTAAATATTTCAGCACAAATCACTCTAAATGTTCAGCCAGCATGACCATCTCATATAATGTTTCCATTTATCAATCAGTATGTCAACATGCCTTGATGCATCAGATGTAAATTATCATCTAAGGTATCTTTAACTCCTCGAAATGTCACCAGTTGAACTGAGCTCATTCAAGTTCACCTTTTGACTTTTTCCCCGAGATGCTCACTGTCCATCAAATATGTGAATGAGGTCAGAGGTTAATGAATCTTAATTGGACTTCATTATGTGGTTATATAGCACCTAGAGTGCCTAATTATGCCCTGGTACTGAAGAGCAATGTCACAATGTAAGGATGTAATGAACTAGAAGCCAGGCATTATCATGCGCTGTAGCACTTCATGACTTGTGATGGTTCTCTGCACTGTCTCCAGTGAGGTCTAAAGCTTGCTGCATACTAATACAGCCACGTTTCAGTTTTGGGAGGTATTTAAAACACATTTGTAAGTATGAAGACTTGTGATTGATTGAATTATGCTGTAAAGCAAGCCCAGTGCTATGTAACTTCTGTCATTACTATAATTTGTTGTTCTTCATTGCCTGTGATGGGAGAAGAGAAGTTTTATTCCTTGTGCTGCAGGGAGGGCAAGTCAAACTGAAAAAACTAAAAAATCCTTCACTTCCAAATTTTATGGTGTTAATTTGCCATGTATTAATTTTCATGTATCATTTGAGAGCAAACAAAGAATTAAAGTAGTTCATTCGGTAATAAAACTTTTATTCAAAGTTGTAATTAGGCTATATTATTTTCAGTTTCCCTTTGGAGGATTGGGGGCCATGAGCAGAAAATTATTGTACTCCTGTTTCATATGTCACAAAATCTTCTTATACACTAGCTTTGAGCAGAAATGTATATAAGATACTAGTGAAGTTAGCAGGGTGTTGCGGGATCAAAATGTACTGGAGCAGTAGCATATTTTAGGTAAGTTGTAACTACTTCCCTATATAAATATATTTCTGTTTCCCAAAGTTTCATGTCGTGCATCAGGTGCATTTTGTCAGTTCTTCAGCATTTATATAATCACTTTGTCCCCTTATTTAAAATGGGAGCTAGGTGTGATGTCTGGTTGCTGGAAACTGTATTCTGTGAATAAAAGTTGTAGTGGAGAGTTTGCAAACAGCTCTTCTTAGAGCTGCATAAATAATTGATAGCTCTGTTTGCTAGCTTGGCTTTGGCTTTTTGTTTGGGCTTTGCCTTTTTGTTGGGTTTTATTTTTTTTTAGTCAGGCTGGAGCAAAATGGTTTTTCTTAGAGAAAAAAAAGCAAGTATGAAAAAAACCCACAAACCTCTAGCGTTTTTTAGAATGGCTAAACCAGATTTGAATATGAAACAAGCAAACAAAAAGATATTTAATTTTGAAAACATTAAATGACTGCTTCAAATTTTAGAAACCAAACACCTCTCGTAGCCAAAAGTCTTTATGGACTTTACCAAGAAAGGCAATTTTCTATGTGTAAACTATTCACTTTTCCATTTTTCATTTCTTGGATCATTCAGTTTTCATTATTTTTTTCTTTTCACCTTCAGAGATTCTTTCCCCCCCCCGCCCCCAGGAGAAAACAACCATATTCACTCCTAACATTATCTATTTGGGTTTAACTATTTGCAAAAACAAAACAACTGCAAACCAAAAGATGACAAATGGTAGGGCCACTCTAAACATCATTTCAGAGACAGATAACTTTAATTTGGCTTAAGAAATGTGCCGTTTTTTCCTGGTATTGCAAATGGCAGCTAATTTACAATTGTTTCATAAATAAACAATTTTCAGTCAGCAAAAGAACACCTTCATTTTGAAGCTGAAACTGGTGATTTTCTTGTGGACTTTCTGTTGTTAGGAAAGGAAAGTGAGTTATACGCTCCTGTCTGTAGCATCAGGTATCCTGGTTTGAATCCAATAACTGAGTTCAACAGCCTCAAAAGGATATTAAACATCAATATCCTTTCCTCAGTGAGAACTAATCAGTTCCATCTCTCTGGCTTTTGGGATAAAATGAGGCTGCCTGGTTGCTGCAGGATTTATAATATTTATAGCTGCATTTTATATTCTCTCTTTCTGCCTCTCTTTGTTTCCATCTCTCTCGTTTGCTGTATTTACACATGATATGCGTAAGCTAAATGTAACACAACAAATTGGTTCAAGCAACCAACCTGTAGGACATCTCTGCCTCAGGAAAGGCTCCAGCAGTTTCGCTCAAGAACAGCCATGTATCTCTCTGTTTCTTATTTTCATTTTGTAAGAAGAGCCCCTGGGGCTAACTGACCACTGGGGAGATTCTTTGGACACAGAAATGAATTGTTTGTCCTCATGTCCCTGGAGATGCCCATGTGTTCTGGGACCCGGGGCTGATGTCAGGCCATTTGCAGTGTTTGACATAGGAATGGTGGGCAATGCAGGTTTCTGCTATCAATAAATGCAAACGAGATCTCCTTTTATCTTTTCCAGGGCCTGTTCTGAATTAAATCCAGCCAGGTAGCAAACCTTCTTTTTGCTGTGTTCTTACAGCCCCATTACACAGCGGGACCCTGGTCCTGATTAGGCTGTCACAGCACTCTTGTAATGACGTGTCCGTTTCTCATTGCATCAACTTAGTTCAGAGAAATGATTGCATGAAGGCAAAAAAGACACACACACGAAACCAACCCCTCCCCAGGCATGTGTGGTGTATGAAACCAAATCTCAGCACCTACTAATTTTTAGGCTGTTAAAAACCACTATCCTAGAGCATAGCACATTGCTATTGTCCCTAAAATGTGAAATGTGATACAAATAAGCAGTGGCAGCAAGGGATATGCTTGCTGTATGCTCAGGTAGGGTTCATGTGGTGGAGTTCTATCACTTTCTGATAGATTTATGACAGTTCAATCAGAAGTACAACACTTGTGCGTGTGTGCTCCATGCCCACAGGGACAATACAGATTTCAGGAGGTGCAATGAGCTTTCTGGCAACAATCACAATTCAGGACAACAGTGTCTTCACTCTGGATATCAGTGGCAACATCTAATTATAAAGAAGAAAATGTCAATGCTCTCCCTTTATTACTAGCATTGTGCCTGCATTAAATCTAACTTTATTTGACAGGGACTACTCAAAATTATCTCCTACAGAAATGTGCTATCAGACAGCAAGAGTGTATCTTTGTCAAAACTGCAAGTAGTAGCTGCTGTTAAGCAATTTTGCAAATATGGTACCTTCAGGCACATATACTATATTTCATTCTGCATTTACTGATATGACAATTAGCCTTCAGTGTCAAGATAAAAAAAAGATTATGGATGCAAATATGGCTATTTCTTTTCTTCCAGTTGATTGTATCTGATCACAGCCAGATACTACTTCTCAGAGTGATGAGTTTAAATATGTTTTACTTTTTTCTTAGGGAAAAAAATGGAAATTGACAGCAGAGTACTTAACTGCTGAGATTCATATGCTCACTTTATGTATATATGAAATGTAATTCAAGTGGCTGCAAACATTGACTAATCCAAGAATTCAAGCTTATTTGAGTTTTCTGTAGAGAAGCTTAGATTAGATCAAGTTGATGAGTTCTTTTGAGTTGCATATTACAATGTTATAAAAGACTAACTGAATTCACACCAAATGCAAGCTGGGCTCCTGCTCTCAGCATTGCCAAAGAATAGAATCAAGATTTGCACTTTCTCTTGCATACACCAAACCTCCTTTTTTGATTACTGATGGTGTTTTGACAGATTGTCTCACTCTGGAGCAGCAGTATTACATCAAAAAGTCTTATTATGGAATCAGTCCTTATATGTGGATTTTCTTATTGTCATTTTCTAAATATCAGATGTTCTTCACTTTTGCAGCCTGGAAGTGGCTTAAACTTCTCAGGGAAGTGTAGTGGCCAATTTGTCATAACAACGTTCTGGAAAACTAGCTGGAATTATAAAAAAAAATAAAATATATATAGATATAGTTAAAATTAGTCACTTCAGACTTATTTGTCACTGTAGTTCAGCCCTGAGGAATTCTTCTGAAGGACAGTGCTTTGACCAAACCCAGTGGGCACATTCCCAAGTGTGCCAGGGGAGGGCAGAGCCCTGGTGCTCTCTGTCCTCCTGCTCAAAATAATGGAGACAGCAGAGATTGTTGTGCAAAACAGGCAGTCTTGAACACAGTCTTTGTAATCAGAGACCTTTTCCTTTATATCTACACCAAAAACATAGTTGCTTTATTTTTTTTCAGTTTACTACCTGAAAAACCGTCATAACAATGGAAGGAGCGCATGTGATAAGGAGATGGAGTCAGGAGCTAAATAAAGAGAACAATAAATGTTGCTGAGGTTATGCTGTTGGCAAAAGAGCTGGATGCAGTTAAAAATCCAGCAGATCATTTCAGTGAGATGAAATTCACTGAAGGATGTTAGGCAGTCATCAGAAAAACGTGTTCCAACCACAACAAAAACTGAAAAGAAAACACCGAGATGGCCACAGCAGGTGTACTTTACACTGCTGGCAGTCATGGGACCTGCCAGAGAACATTATAGACATGTGGCAGCAGAGCATTTGAGTATAAAAGGAGCATAAAGTTGCCTTGGCATTCATATCCAATTTAAAAGAAAAGCACTGCCTGGATACATAGAAAATACATATCTTCCAAGTATTTCATATGGAGATTGTGATGCTTGTGCTGCTCTAATCAAGAGGACATTCATGGAAGAACCCACTAAACAGCAGGCTTGAACAAATGCTTTTCCAGCTCCCGAGTAGGAAATATTTTTAATTATAAGACACAAAGCATCCATTGGAGTAACCTCTGATCAGTATCTTGCTGTCATGTGAGTTCCATTGATTTCAGTGGAGCTATTACAGTTAAGCATGTGCTTAGGTGCTCAGTTGGGTTGAATGATAGAGAGGGTGCATTATTTTTGCAATATACCTGACAAAAACTATACTCACTTGCAACTTAACTCCCATTCCATGGTTCTGTCCTTTAAGAAAACCTTAATTCACTGAGAATAAGAAAGAAGCCACAGACCAAAACTGCACTAGAATAGAGGAAGACTTTTCCCTGCAGAGGTTTCAACCATGTACAGTGACCTCCAACAACTTCAATTAAAGAGAAAATGCGCACAGAAGAAAACAGTACAAAGATATAGCTAGGGCTAATAATTTAGTTCAGCATCAAAAGTCAATGAATCAGTGTGCTTCATGAAAAGCAACTGTCAGTCCTTGGCCAACAACTACAAAACATACTGTGATGCACTGAAACATTAGGGGGGAAAAAAGACACGCTTTTCCTGACTTCTTAAAACCAGGCACACAGTTCATATTCCTTTTAACTGCCTAAGGGAATTAATTAATGAAGGGAAAAAACACCACAAAAATGAAGTCCACTGGGAAGTTAATTGCAGGTATCTGCTTCCCAGATCACCTGCTGCTTTGGCTACTTCTATCCAGGACTGCCATCATTAGCTGCTGCTGACCTCGCATTGCAATACAGTTGTACAGACTTGGATAAAATTCAAGATGCTGTAACCCTGTGTGGCATTCACCTGAGCTGGCTTTCCCATGATTAATCCAGGGTGGATGATTAACACGAAGTAGCCACTTTTCCTTACACATTAGCTACAAACCTACAGATTTTCTGTCTCCGTTAATGGACACAGGACTAATGGACTACCCGGCTACAGGGTTTTGTCATGTCTCTGCCCCTCCAGCTGCTTCTTTCATTGATTGCCATCTTTAGACTTACCTTCAGGGACTCGTTGCTTCACCCTCAGAGGGACAGAAAGGCTCAAGCTGGGCTATAGACACTGCAGGTGTTTAATCGTGACCTCTGCTTGTCAGGTCTACTCAGGTCCAGCCACAAAAAGCCATAGCAGCAGTACGTCTTTCTTGACTTCATCTGCAGTTGTTGTCTTCTGCTGCAGAAGATGTGATTCAAGAAGGTGGTAGGGCATGCAAATTTACTTTGCAGGTTTTTGTCCAATTTTCAAGAAAAAAACCCCAACATGTTTTTTTTTTTTCACCCCAAACTTTATTCTGTATTTACGTATTGATTGTTAGAAACTTCTATGATGTGTAGTGATGATCAGGGTATGAGGACTTTGCCTGGGATGTCTAAAAGTCAAACAGATTCAAGGAAGTAAGGAAACAGCAGCTCATGCATCCGTATCTTTCCTGCTTTGTTCCTGTGCAATCTCTCCTGCCACTGGGGAGAGAGGGTTGTTTGGATAGAAGGGGATGGGTACTACCAAATTAGGGAATAAAATTGTAAGTAACCAGGTTGACCAAAGCATCTTTAGAAGTGCCTGAAGTTACTGCTGAATTCAGAGCATGTTTGCTTGTTGGCAGCTCTCAGTGGAGATACTCTTTCTAGTCATTCATGGAACCAATAGCATCACTTGAGTGGCATCAGCTGAAGTGATATTTCTCCTTCCTTCACCTGAAAGGGCTCAGAATTCCTGGCTTTAGTTGTGTGAAAGTATCAGGTATTTAGGAAGGAAAAGGAAGATAGATGTAGGAACCAAAAACACTACAAAATCAACAAAGTGTAAAATAAAGATCAGTTTGTGGAGGGTTGGAGCCTGCTCATAGCAGACCTGTCTAGTCCAGGCTAAGCCAGGACAAAAATTTGAAGAAATTCAGCCCCTAAGGCTGAATCTTCTGGTTTTATCAATCTATTGCATTGCTTAGCTACCGATATACATGGCTAGCAGTGTTCTACTATGAATTGGACTTGACTGTTTCCCTGCAAGGATGCTTTTGGAAATACAGATTGCTCGATTACAGAAAAGTAGTTGAAGAGACCTATTAGAGCAGGTAACAGCATCAGTAAAATTTGCTGTACTCTTTGTTTTATTTACAAGGCAAGGTAAATTTGTTTTATTAGAAAGTCTAACTCCCATACAAAGTGATACTGCATGGCTGAAACTGAATAGCCAATAAGTCTTCGAAGTATTTATTTAACCTTTTAATCACTTTGTGTAGATTAGAATTTACAAATTAAAACAACAAAGAAATACTTTTATTTCTTCTGAATAAACCACCAAGATGTATTTTAATGTCAACTTTTGGTTCTAGTTCCAAGCAATTTAGTAGAAGTTTTACCCCTGTAAGGATTGAAAATTAAGCTCACTGATTGCCGACTGTCACTTCTCTGGTAGGCACAGTGATCTCAGAGAAAGTCTTCTGGCTGTTAGTGTGACATCTGTAGTAGTACAACCACATTTCTTGTTGAAGCGTGTTTCATCTAAACTGTATCATTTAGCAAATAAAAACCATCTAGTAAGATACAGTAGACGGATACTGAAATTGGCCTATTAAAGATGCTTTAACAAATGATATAATGAAATTTTCTGCAGCTGAGACACTAAGCTTAATATGACTCAGAATAGACAAAGCAAATAGTGACTAAGAGTAAAAGCACTTTATAGGAGATAATTATCGTTTAAGTGAGATACTCTGCAGATGTGAGGAATTTCTGCAATACGATTCTCTTTCTGCTAGCATTAAAGGTAGTTTCCTCTTGGTAGTGACTCAAAGTGGAGCAATTTGTTTCATAACTTGAGAGTTTAAAACGTAGTTTGGAGGTTTGCTAAAATGTCTCGACTCTTCATTTCGTGATGCTTTGAAATAGGCAGTGTATTTATGAATGATTTTCCCCTGAGTCTTTATTAACTAACAGCCACAAGTCTCCCTCATCTTCCAATACAAACTCGCTGTGAGTAGTAGATTTTCTTGTTGCCTGTGTAGTATTTTCAGATGCTACAGGAAGCTTTGCTTTACAGACAGATACTCCAATAAAATTCTGACTGTCTATGAAGTTGTACATTTAAGATCAGATTTCAGGTACAGGTTGGGGCAGTCCTTTTTTGATTACATGTAGTAGTTGGATGAGTGTACTAGGTCTGGCTGGGTTATAGATATGTGTCTGTCTTATAAATATGTATCTGTTCCCACTGCGTTATGAGTATGATTTCAGTAGCCTTGCAGCCTCAGCTTGATGT
The DNA here is from genome assembly GCA_013400375.1 of Thinocorus orbignyianus. Classification (NCBI taxonomy): domain Eukaryota; kingdom Metazoa; phylum Chordata; class Aves; order Ciconiiformes; family Thinocoridae; genus Thinocorus; species Thinocorus orbignyianus. Next base: position 2,843,231 of record VXBW01002134.1, read on the forward strand.
GTCTTTCAGACACATGGAGACAGTTGTCAATTCTGTATGAACCAGGTTTTGATTTCCAAAATCAAATTGAATCCAGTTGTGCCAATTTTTCCTCTCTGCTGTGTGTTCAAGTCAATGACTGAAGTTATTCTCACAGGCTGAGAGAGTTGGGGTTGTTCAGCCTGGAGAAAAGCTAGCTCCAGGGAGACCTTATAATGACTTTCTAGTACCTGAAAAATAGAATAGGAGAGAGAGGGAGGGACAATTTATCAGGGAGTATAGCAGTAGGATGTGGGGTAATGGTTTTAAATAGAAAGAGGAGAGATTTAGATTCGATACTAGAAATAAATTCTTTACTGTGAGGGTGGTGAGGCACTGGAACAGGTTGACCAGAGAAACTGTGGATGCCCTGTCCCTGGAGGTGTTCAAGGCCAGGCTGGATGGGGCTTGGAGCAGCCTGCTCTAGTGGGAGGTGTCCCTGCCCAGGGCAGGGGGGTTGGAACTCAATGATCTTTAAAGTCCTTCCAACCTAAACCATTCTATGATTCTTTGATTAGTGACTTCTTAACTTTGTAGATAATAATAAACTGAAAGTTAAGAGCAAGGCTGTGTCTAGATCACACATGGTCAAGATCCAAAGCCTGCCTAAATCTGGAGCCAAATTAAATGACAGAGTTGCCTCATGAACTGTTCTTCACAGTGCTTTGCAGTCATTGTTTTCTTCTGAGCAGAGGGACTGCTCTTGAGTAGGGCTTCTCATGGGACAAGCTTCCCCAGATAAGGTGAAAAAGGTTGACACACACAAATTATTTTCCCTGCTTAAGATGTCTTCTGAGATACCTGATTTCTGAGTCACATTTTAAGTAGGTGACTTGATTAATTAGTTTTCTGCAATACGTATTATTCATGAGCAGTTAGAAAGCCTTTCCACTTCATCACAAAGCGCTTTTATTTTGCCAGATACTATTTTTGTACAATATGCAGCCTATTCAGCAATTGATTGCAGTGCCCCATACATGATTTTGATAAGTGTTGCTATATGTTTTAGCAGTCAGTATAGTTATTGCAAGGTTTAATGTTCACAGTACTTCTGAAACAAATGTCTTTTCAGTGTCCATATTATTTTATCGTATCAGTAATAAGCTATTATATGAATATGGAACAAGTTTTATGTGACACAGCAGAGAAACAGTATTAATTTCCCATACCATTACGTTCTCATTTTGAATTAGCAAAGGTGTGACTGAGAACCATTTCTAAAAAGAGACACCGTGCCATTTATTGCTGTATGAGGAGCGTCCTGGCAAGGAGTTGCTGCAGTTACAGAGCATAAGTGGAAATTTACTTTTAGATGAAAATCCCTTCTCTACGTATCTTTCTCCATTTGTAATGCTGCAGAGCAGATCGCGACCATGCTGTTTAGATACTGTCCAGGTGGCTCATGGAAGTCCTGCAGTAGCCCCTTGCACATTTAATTTAATTTCTCCCTGGCTGAATCCCGCAGTGAGGTCACTCTGAGGTCTCCTTTTACCTACCACAACTGGTATATTTTGTACTGCTGCCTGTAACACATCTTGCCTTTGTCTTTCCACCTTGAAAGGGCTCTACAGCTTGTGCAATGAGTGTTTCAGGTTAAGATTAGATTGAGGGTTAGGTAAGTGTTTTTCAGGGATGAAGTTATTCACACACAGAGGTTGGAGCTATCCCAAAACTCCTCACTGAATGTCTAAAATCAAATCTGCTGAATAAAATATTTCAGGCTAAATCCGATTGGGGGCTTGGGCTATCAGCACACAAGCTAAACTTCTGCATTTAAAGGAGAGAAGGCAGCAGCACCAGGGGGGGAGGGGTAGGGGCAGCCCTGGGTGAGCATCCTTCCCACCTCACTCCGTGAAGCAGACGGTGCTGCCCTGCACACACTGGTTGGTGACGTCTGTGTGGGTCCTGCCCTCCTGCAGACACCCACAAAACCTGCCACAGCCTCTCCTCATTTTCAGTTTGCATTGCACTGAACCTCCAGAGCCAGCTGAGTCCCAGTTTGCGTTGGCACATCTGATTCGTCTTCCACACAGCAGTACTTCACACTTGTCTTCAGTGAATTTCATTTTCTCTATTGCAGTCCGTTTCTCCAGTTTATCAAGACCGTTTATCTAAGCCTGTCCCTGGGAGACATCCCTGTCTCACCCAGCCTCTTGTCATGGGCATGTTTCAGCAGTGGGCTCTATTTTCTAATTACTCACTGTGTAAAAAGCAGTACCGTTGCTGTTGATATAGAAGGGTAATAATTTCTTTGCAGCCTGCAGAATTTAACAAGGGTTGCACTCCTGCTCTAAGAGGCAGTAAATGGGCTTAAAAATCTCCAGAAGGTGTATAATTATTTATTTAAATGGAGCGGGTTTATTGATTCCTGTTGAATCCAATTGATTTCATCCCTGTTAAGACCCAGGTGACTAAAGAATGTAGCCTCTTTGATAAATTAATAATTGAATATAATGAATTATTAATGACGACTCTTGTTCTGCCTTTGGTGACACAGGGTGCAAAGACTCCAATTAAATTCCCCCCACCCCAGTTTTATTCAGTGAGCAGTATCCACATCAAATTCAGGTCTATTACAAATCTAGCAGAGGAATAATATTAGATATGCTGTCGGTCTGTTTAATTTGTAGAATGAATTACATATTTGCAGTGTTTGAGGCTTACTGAAGTTATTTCAGGGTTTTTCTTAACATACATGTCTTCCGTGTTTCAGCAGAATCTCTTGTGTTCTGCAACTGTGAGTTTCACTACATGCGTGTTACCACTGGGTGTGAAGATGTGCATTCATTCACCTCCAATTATGTGTAAAAATTACAAGTGTTCAAAAAAACCCAAAATCCTTATAATTATAAATCAGATAGCTATTTGTGCCACAGAACTATGTGAAATAAAAGCCTGAAAAATCAGGTCTTGAACATTGTGTAGGGCAGTAAGTGGAAGTCATCCGTGGCACAAGAAAAATTGGTTTAAGGAAGCCTTGCCCGTGTTACAAGAGAAATAAGCCAAATGTGCTGTACTCTGCTATTTGCTTCCATTTCAACATCGCTGTTTGCTCTGAAGACCCCATTTACTGCAGCTGCAGACATCACTTTTTCTCATGATCTTGACTTATCTTCTTATTGACCTAATGGGGAGAACTCAATATATTTTCTGGAAGATGGGATTAGAGACAGCACTGAACAAATGATCTCTCCTTCTCTCATTCTGGTCTCAGGTACAAGGTGCTTCACTGCCCTAGTGACCAGCAAAAGCTGCTGCTCAGTGTCGTCTCCTCGCCTTAGGAAGTGGTGTAGCCCTCCTAGGTGTCCTTGATCTTGCCAAAGGATTTTTAAGTATAACTACCTCACTCCTAAGATTCTTTTCTTTTTCCTCTGAATTATTTTAAACCAAGATATTCTCTAAAAGGATTTATAACTTACCGTTAGAAATCCTTTTCATTGCTTTTCAGCCCTTTAGGATTTTGTCAGGATTACTAACGGGATTTTTATCACTAGGGAAATATGGCTTCAGACATTACGTCTTAAAAAAATAAATCTGAAGCATGGACTGTCAATGAAGCAGCCAACATATTTATATTCCTTGTCTTGTAAACCAGAGGATTCTTTAGCAAGGTGTTTTAATTTTTTATGTGTCAGAATAAAGCAAATTTCTGGCTGAGGAAAACCATCTCTGTAGATGACAGCTTGACCATCCTGGTTTATTATTTTCCTAAAGTGTACCTGCCATGTAGGTTTAAAATACTTCACCACGTTTTGCTGCGGCTGCACTCTTACTCCTGGTCCCATACTTAAATATATTCTTAAGTCTAGCTCTGCTTAGCAATTCAGTCAGGATTACAAGTATGGTCCTAAGTAAATCAAACAGCCTCTCAGGTATTTTCCTGCACCAAGACCTCTCTTCTTGTGTACAGAGGATGAGTAAAGAAGGAATTAGGGACATTAGTTCGTGCTGTGTGATACACCAAGAGACGCTGTAGGTAAAATACTCTCCCCTACATTTGTCTCTGGGCACACAGATCATGAGGCAAATACTTGGGTGGGCTTGAATATAAAGGAGAATGGTATATATAACTTCATCTAATGGTTTTCTACACAGACTTATTTGTTTTAAGTTAATGCTGTTATAATCATCTCTCCTAGAGGAAGGTTCTTACAGCCACAGCTTACTGCATGCCCATTGTGAAGTCCCTGAGCGAGCAATAGAGGCAGCTCACCAGCAGTATTTGCGTAGAGACCTGTCTGTGACCTTGTTATGTGTCCATGTTATACCTTGTACATCAACTGCTGGGGAATGGGAGTCAGATTAGGAAGGAAATGGTCCTGAGGAAATGTTGCATTGCAGGAGAAAACGTGTTAACCTTAGATATGGTCTTTGGGGATACAAGAGTCAAAATCCATGCAAAAGCAAATTTTACTTCAAAAAATGCTTCCTCCTGGTGACCACATTTCTTTCATTATTTGTGAGACAAAGCAAGAAAGAAATACATTTCCTTTCTTCTCCCTTTAAAACTGCCCTCAGAGGGTGTTTCAGAAGAGCTCTGTGTCTTGTCTAGGCTCTTTCTGCCTCTGTCCCCCACAGTGTAGACTGTTGATCTGGAGTAAGAAAAGTGGGACCACTGTCATAGCAGAGAGGTTCCAGGTTAGAGCTGGAGAAGACCCTTGAAACAAGAGGTAGCAATTCTCTGTTTCTGAAAGGGTTTTTCCAAGTTTTGGTTTTGCCCAGGAGGCAGGCTCCTGTGTTGGACTTCTGTGCTCCAGGTTCACTGGGGCTCTGCTTGCTCTTGTTGTAAACTGGTCAAAACCATTTTCTAAATAATTGTTTCATTTAGAAAAATCCCATGTGGTTTTTTTTCTGCTTTGTTTGAGTTTTATGTTGTTGGTTGGGTGGTTGTGGTGTTTTTTTCTGATCAATAAACACCATAGATCATTGGTTAAAATACATGATACTGCAGAGGTTAGTGGATCATATAAGTATTTTAGAGCCGATATTTGAAAAAGTTTATTTAAAATTGTGTGCCTGGGGATGTACTGTCAAGTCTATTTTAGTTTCACATCAACTATAATTATTTAAATGACCTCTAATCTATTACAGTTTAGAAAGTCTAAAATGCAATCATAGGAGTGACATCCTGTGAGTACAACCTTTCTGGCCACTTACAGGATTATCCTTAGCAATTATCCACTGTTTTGGGAGGTAGGGGTGGACAGACTTTTCTGAGATATTTTCCTGTACTATTGATAAAAACTTTCTGGATCACTTACACAACGAGTTTGGATTAATTAACAAGTGCAAAATACAGAGATTCCTGGGAATGACAGAAAATCCAAGATATAATAAGTATGATCCATCAAAATCCAAGTGCTGAGGGCTTTGTCAAGCTGTGACCAGATAACGTCCGTACATGCTCATCTTCCATTTATAGCAGTATTTAGGGTGTTCTCCAGCTCATTTGCCTGAAGATCATAAAGAAGTTTTGCAAAAAACAGTCACAATAAAATACTATTAATTTTTAAACTGATGAGTACAAGCCTCACAGCTGGTAGCTCTGTGCTATTTACAGCAGAAGCAGTCTCTCTGTTTATATATTTATAGCGGACTGGGTAGTGACTAATGTGGGGGAGGCTGGTGGGCAGCTTGTCTCAGTGGGTACTTCCATGGCAGGGTCCCTGGTGCAGAATTCCAGTTCCCCCCCCTCGCCCAGCCCAGCTCACCTTTGTCTCCCCACGAACTACATGTTCTGTTCGGGCACCGCTGAATTATGTGAGTCAAATATCATGCAGTAGGATTAAATACGTGTGAACTTTAAAAAGAAGTCCATGTCAGGTAACTTTTATTCCCATCCTTGGCTTTGACCCTTCAGGCTTTAATCAGCTTTCATTTTCAAGCTCATCTTTGAACCCACAAAGGCTCTCTTGTCAAAGGCGAGATATTGTATCTAATCACTCGATTTCAAGAGCTGGGCTTTCAAATTACAATACCAGATATTCAAGTTCAAGATAAGGACAGGAAAAGTCAGCCTTAAAACAAAAAAGTTAGTAGGACTTCTTTCATCCTCTTTCCTGCCATCCCTGAACCTGTGGTGCAGCCCCACAGTGAGAGCCGGCTCTCGTCAGCCCTGGAGAGGGGCAGGCGCGAGGAAGCTCCTTCTCTGAGTCAAGTTTCACAAATACCCAACCTGGCAGCTCGCTTCGTGCCTGTGGTTTGTTCTAGCAGGGGAGCAAACAGTTTAATTGCTCGGATTCCAGGCCCCGACCTCAACTAACCTTAATTAATTAATTAGATACTGGCACAAGTCATCAAGCCTGTAGGTGAGGAGAGGAGAAAGCTTCTATTTTGAGGCCAGCTCTAGGACCTTCTTGTTTGCCTTTGCTAGAGGAGGGGAGTGGGGAAGTGCTTTCTCTTGCCCTTAAAACAGGACATGGTGTGGCTCAGGTGAGGGTGGTGTGAGCAGCAGCAGGTAGGACTTTGGACTCCCCTACAACACCCATCACACAGGAGGACTTCATGTCACTCCTGTCACCTCAGGGAAGCTAATGTCCGTGTCCAAGCTGATCTGCTGATCAGCTGAATAGATTTGTTTTACAAACTAAACACACATCAAGGCAGAAGGGCTGGAGCTGGAATGGATGTTAGTTATCACCTCACACAGGGGTTGGTGGTAGGTTGTCCATCAGAGGCTGGGTCGTTGCAAGTCAGACTTAACCCCAGGCAGAGGGTTGTTAAGTCCCTCCAGGCTCCCTGGACAGTGAGGAGAAAAAGGTCCACTGAGTGGACAATTCAGGACACAGGTCCACCTGGACAGAAATCCCCTCTCTTGCTTACCAGGAGTCCCTGAGCTGCCCTCCTGGGAGCAGCAGCCTCTGCAAAGATGTTGAAGGATGCCAAGAGGGAGATGGAGGAGTTGCAGTGATTGCTGTCATACAGCTTGAGGTGGCTGTAACTCAGCAGGACACAGGCTTGTTTGTCTGCAGGCTCAGATTTGGGACATAAAAGCTTCCTTTGGGAAGGGAAACAGCTCTCCTGAATAATTCATGTTTTTTCCTTAATTATTCAATAATAGGTGCCCATTCTTTGGTATTGAGATCCAAGATAAAATGCCAACAGTATATTATGTCTCTAAATCTCATTTTCTGGAGCAGTTTAAGGCCAAATTTTCAAGGTTATAAAAGCATTTTAAGATAGAGAGAGCAATTTGCAAGACCAGTATTTAAGTCAGGAATCTAATTCTCTAGAAGCACAACCTCTGTAGGCATTTTGTAAATGTATCTTTTGGCACTAAATGACCTTGGCATCTTCCTCAAGAACAGAGAACGGATGGACCTTGGATGACTTCCTATGGCTAAATTGCAGTGGAAGCTTTTGTTAAATAGGAAATGCAAAAAAGGTCTTTTAGCATGTTTATTTTGTTAGCTGCACTCTTATGATACAGCAGAAATGACAGGTCTCGTAAAAAGCTGAAGTGACAACCAGTCTTGTTATTTTGAGGGTGAAAAAATAAGTAATGCCATGTTTTTCTTCTGGTTCATTTAAAATGTTATGTCTGAGACTATGGTACCGACTTTATGTGGCATTGTTAGAATATCTTTACTTAAAATAACTAATTTCTTAGAAAGTCTGAAGTGCAACTAGCAAATTCATAGTCTTATAAGCATAGTCTTCCCAGCTGCACAGTACTACCACTTGTTTTGGCAGATTCCCAGCACGGCTGTGTGTCCTCTCCCTGCTTTCTGTCCTCAAAGCGTTTTCTGGATCAGAGCTTTGACAATTAGAGGCTGTGGGAATGTCACGTTCAACAGCTCCAAAACATCGGGAAGAAGTTGAACTGGAGTAAATCAGCAGTGCTGTATTTATTTCGGTCAGTTGAGATCTATTTAAGAAAGGATTAAATTTAGATGAATGTTTTAAAGTGTTACTTGAGGGGGCTTTTACATGAACAGTCTCTTTAATGAAGTATTACTTTTGTTTATAGATTTATACATGTGCATGTTTTATTTACTCTATAGGCAATTAAATTAGTAATTAAAGTATAACAACTTAATAAAATGATTTAATAAATAATAGAAAGCGGCGGAATTTGTGATGCTTTGATTTCCATTGGACTGGAGTCTGAGCACTCCACTGCTGTGCTCCAACTGCCTTGTGGAGGGGGAAACCCTGTCCCCTCTCTGTCTTTTGGGGACTGGTCCAGCCGTTTGAGCTGGCTTAGTCCTGGGAGCAGCATGGCCATGTCAGCAGGCACTGGGAGCGGAGCTAATTCTGCTGGTCAGCCTCAGCTCAGGGATCAATGTGTTGGATATTATCTATGATAGATTTGCCCTAAGGCTCCAGTCTTTAAATGTACTTAGGAACCTAAATATGCAAATGATTTCCTGATGGGCTTGCCCAAGATCACAGGTGAGAACTGGGACCAAATGCTGTAAGCCAGAAAGAGTGTTTCTGGAAGTGGCAAAGTGTGTTGGACTATGTTAGGATTCTAGGAAAAGAAAAATACTTAACTTGCAAAAGACAACAAGAAGAATTCACATAACCCCAACATGAAAATTACCTAGCCCCTCCTGAGCATGTGCTAACCATGCACCACTCCGACTTTTGACACTGTGAAGTTGTAACTGATCACTTACAAATAAACTAAAGAACGCTAATTATTTACGGAAATAATATGGTAAATAACTGTGCACAACAAATATACTTGCTTAAGTTATTATCTACTCGTGGATAATTCACAAAGAGGAAAAATGTGATGCTTTATTTATGGCAAATTGTTTACTGCTGTGAAGTGGTTTTCTCGTGAAATGCTGATTCTTGACAGATATTTATAAAACTGTGCCCAAACTTATTAAATATTTCAAGAAAGAGTCATGAGAACATAGCATTGGTAGTGTTTGCGTGTAAAACTCTGGTAGTGATTCCTTAGCATGAAGGTTTGGCTCAAGAAAACCAGCCAATAACTCTGTACCAGTATTAGATTTTTCTTTACGTAGATTTCAGATGTGAACAGCACAGCCTTTCACTTGTGTGTGGAAACTAGGGGAAAGCAAGTGAAATGACAAAAATAATTGTTTGCTAGGGTCTTGCTTCAGAAGATGCTTTCACAAACATCAGCTTTTGCAGTAAGATTTTATGGTGCCCAGATAAATAGCAGGAAATCCTGATATTTGAATTGCCCTGTGTGTTACTTGGCAGCTGTCAATCAATCACTGCTGAAATTTACTTCTTTGTTATATGTATTTTACGAGTAAAATAGGAGACCATTCACACAACCCAAGTGGACTTCATTAGCATAGGAACAATAAGGTAGCACTACTAGAGAAAAAAACAGTTTAATAGAAATTTAACTGCTTTCCAGCCCAGTTTCTGTGTAGAATGGGAGTTTTCTAACCAAGGAATTGAATCTAATTTCCCAAATCTCTAGATGGATAGTGGAAATAGTACAGGGAATAGAGAAGCTGGTTATTGCCATCTGAATCTGAGCAGGACACTTGCGAGATCGATGCCAGCAGAGGTATCTTAATTTGAGCACATCACCTTCTTACTCTTAGTCCGGATTAATAAGGTTATGGTTTTTGTCTCTGTTTTGCTTCATACTCTTGGGAAATATGCTGAGGATGTTGTCCTTTACTCAGCAATTACAATACACTTGCATGATTCAGTTAATCTTAGCTGGATGTTCAGAATTAATACTGCAGCACGTGTGTTACATATGGGTTTTGTCACTACCTAAGTCAGCAGCGCTAAGTCAGTAACAACAATACTGGTGACACCAAAGCCCTGTTCACATCGGTAACTGCATAGTCTTCAAATTTGGAGATCCCTGTCAATCGGTGTGGTGGTAAAGCTAATTTTTTAAGGCTTTAAATACATTGACCAAACTGTTTGTGACTGATTGTAGCGAATACAGAGCTACACTGATTTTTCCCAGCTAAAGACTGAAAACCTATTCCCAGTGCTTTGAAATTGCTTTTCTGACTTTTTGCATGACTCCAAGGGAAGAAGTCTGCGATGAGAAGCCCAGCTTTGAAAGCATAGCAGGATTCCTTTTCTGTGGTAGCTAGGGAACAGGCTTGAAAGTCAAGTTTATCCCTATGTGGGCATACATTATGTGCATGTTTGAGATGCGTATATGTGTATCTTGAAGCTTTTAAATATCTATTTATATATTCACCAATATATATTTGCATTTATGTTATACATGTGTGTATATATATATGTATATATAATCAATTTATGCTAAATCATTTCTTAAATGAAGGACCAAAGTTTTCTTCCTTGCATGAGATGCAACCTATATGGTGTGCAAGCAAAACACCACAGTTTGTGTACCAAGGTACTGGAGGTTTTGCCATTTTAAGGAAGCTAAATATAACTGATTTCAGAAGATGTTTAATGAAAATGCTTGCTTTCTTTTGCACTGGTGCTGTTTATTTTTGTCAAACTCTGGTTGGTTTGTTAAATATCACTAAATGATATTTACAAGTTTGCAATGCTCCCACGAGCCATGTGCAAAGATTTTTATGTATCTATCTATATATTACACGTATATATGTTCTTGATTTACATAGTCAAAAGGAGAAATTAATGACAAATTGCCACCTACCCATCATCAGGCATATCACTGCACAAATATTTTATTTGTATTCATTTTAATGCTCAGGGAGATGGATCAGACGTTACAGCTCAAAAAAACTGAATATCAAGTAGTTGTCTATGAAACTTTCTGGTAAATGAAGGTTTGCGTAGCTCTCTCATGGACTCATCCCTTTATTTTACCAGAAACTTCACCTCAATTCCCACACAAACCCACAGCTGCTGGTGTTTGAATTTCTTCCTCTTTTCAGCCCCAGCCACCTGGAAGAACCTGTGTGTGTAACTCTACTGCAATAACTCTTTTCTTCTTCCCCTCATCCATAACCCTCAGTTTCTCATCTCATCTGAAGCTACATTTTAAATGTTGTTTTTGCAATTGGATAACCTAATTGTTGGATTGCCCTTGAGACACGAGTTGTTGTCCCAGTTGTGTTGGAACATGTTTAGGTACCGGCCCTGGGGAGCACCCAAGGGAAGAACCACAGACACCAAGGGGAGGGTCACTTTGACCTGGTCATGATCCTGTTAACTCAGCTGCTGCCTGGTGGAAAGCTCAGCGCTGTGGGGTCCTGTCTGTATTGCTGTGAGCTTTGTGTCACAGATGGCTTTTGCAATTATTTGGGTGCTTCCTTAAATACATTTGAAGAAAACCATGTTTTCAGCCAATTCCCTTCTCTGTCCTGAATTATGGAGAGCAAATAATTTTAACAGAATTTTTCCAAAAATTGCCAGTTAAAATTATTTCTGCATTTTCTCTCAAAAAATTATGTCAGTTTAATTGATTACAGTATGGTATCAATCAAGCACTAGTCTTAAAATATTTTCAGATGCCAAACAGTGTAAACGTAACCACTAAGTACCTTATCCTTTGCTTCTACAAAGAACTTTATGGGTGTTACTAACAGGCATGTTCATCTGGGCTGCCCAGGGTCTTAATACACCTGTATGACTCCACCTCCATTTATTTCTCAGCAAGGTTACAATACGTTATGGGATGTATATGGTGGTCAGTGCCAACTCAGAATACCTTAGAGCACACCAGTAGCCAGTCTGCAAGGTCAGAGTCAAGCTTTTCTGCTTAATTCTAAGACATTTTGGATGATCCAAAGAACAAGGGAGCAGTTTCACTGCATCAGTGAAAAATTCTTAATTCCTGCATGAAAGTGTAGTCGGTATATCAAACACTGAAGATAAATTTATGACAGCAATTCTAATTCAAGCCACGTTCTTGAGTTCAGTCCACCTGAGCACAAAGACGATTTGATTGATAGAAAAAATGTGTGATCTATCTGTCTCTAGGGTGCCATATGTTCCCATTGTCCCTTTAAGCTCTCAGTTCTGACACAACTGAAAACAAGAGGTCAGGTTACTGCTCAAAATGGAATGATTTTATGCCACTTACTAATGCTATTTCCTTGCAGGCCAGCCAAAAAAGATGGAAGAGATTGACATGCTTTTCTGCCCCTTGAAATGTGGTATTGAAGACCATATTAGCATACACATATTTGCTCTTTCTTCTAATGTACAGCTATCATGTTCTAAAATTAGTCTGAAGCAGGTTTCTCTTGGAGAAGGAATATGCTTATTTGAAAGATTTCTTACCTTGATTTCTGACATAAAATATTTGAGCTGTGTTTTAGATTTAGTTACAAATAGAAACAGTTTATTGATAGACAAATGATACCACTGATGCTTTGCCTGCCTATTATTTTGACATTTTGCTTGTAATTGGTGATTGTGAAACTTGAAAACTAGCAAGATGGAATTATCTGATACAAAGAGAATACACTGAAGTTTGTGATACTGAAATGGGATAGAAATATATGTATAACCATTTGCCTGTATTTTTTGTCCATAATCATTTCAGGTGGGTGTTTATGTTTCAGAAACTGCAATTTTTTCTGCATAGCTCCTTTCAACTAGAAGAAATGGACTACAAGGTGTTTTATAGACTGTGGTAATTTAACTTACAGCGGTAATATAGGCACAACATGGCAAACAGAGCTTCTAACTGGCAGAGCACTTAATTCATGCTGAACATTAAGCACCTCAGTAGTCCTATGATGAAATCCGCTTTGAGGCTGCTGACAGGCCATTTTAATGTTAATCACATGCTTACAACCTTTGCCGTATCAAGGACTTAATTTACCAACACTTGAACGGTATGCAGCAAAAGGAGGAGAAAATAGGGAAGACGATAAGGAAGCATTTCCAGATAGAAAGCACTACACTTCAAAAGTTACTGAAATGGTCACACTTTCAGAAATCTTATTGACACTTGACTTTATGCCAAGATGTTGTTATTTCCTGCCGAACCGAAAAAAGAGACAACAGGTGAACTAGGGAAAGGCAAAAGCATGCTCCTTCCATCCAGAGATCCTTCAGTGCAAAGTTTAGCTCCGTTTGGCTTTGTCACAAGCACTGATAACAGCAAGATCTTGCTTACTCCTCCCTTTGTGATAAGCAGTCGCTCTTGTGGCATTAGTATGTTGAATATTCTTGACCTCGTTCAGAATAGTCACATCGCAGCTGTTTCTCTGTAGCTCCACAGGCAAACAAAATAAAAATACAGCCTGCTGTCAACACAGTACAAAGGATAGGAGTCAGTCCTTGCTTTTGTGGGGAGACAGTTGTCACCAATCAAGGGGAATGGAGGAAATTCCCCCAAATATCTTTTCATTTAACATAGGTAGGGGAGAAAATGTGTCCTTCACTAAGTCTGATTGCTGATAAAGATGATGTTAAAACTGTAGGGCTTTGGTGGGCAAATGGAAGGGAATATGATGAATGAGGATCAGATTTGATCCTCCTAGATTTCAGGCAATATGTGAGATTTGTGCACAGCCAGTTTCTGCTGAGAGATTTCTGAATACTTTAGAGATTTCAGTGCCAGAAACAGTTTTGGATCTGTTTTGCATCTTATTGTATCTCTTATGGGTCCTTTGTAGATTTTCCTGTCTGTGCCTTGGATGAAAGATTGTCTTCAATTTCAGCAGCTTGAAGTCAGTGGTCTTGGCAGTTCCTTACTTGTTTCCTTTTAAATATAACTATATACCCTTTTAAAGATACATAGATTAATCTGCTGAGGAAAAAAAAAAAAAGCCAACCCCAAGCCCAACATTTCTTCTCTTATCATTACAAATACAAGTGCAATCTAAATGAAATATCACACAAAATGGAAGATGGAGAGAAGATGTGTGACTCTATGCTGACAGCAGTAAAACTTTTGCAGAACACATTGAAATTTCTCTCACTAGAACTATCTTATTGCAGCTGGGAATAACAAGAACTGTGAAAACTAATCATTAGCGACAACAAAAACAATGCTTTTTTCTCCAGATAGGTAAATCACATTTTGAGAGGTAATTGATAAACTAATGCTACACAGCCAGCTGTAAATAAACCATCCATCCCACGGATGAAATATATACTTTCTCCAGTCACAATCCTAAACCTCCATCAAAGATCTAATTTCCTCCCTTTAGCAGGGGGAAGTACAAGCCTTTATCAAACAGTAATCCTTTTAACAGAAATGCCAATTAAAACTACCCTTTTCTTTATACTATATGGGCTCTTACCATCTGTCTTGAAACTCTGTACTGTAAATAAGAAGGAAAATAAAAGGATTCTCAGTTTATTATAGCTTTAACTGTAGGAAACAAAATTCAAGCATTCCCTTGATGTCAACAAATATCTCTCTTGGCACCCAGTGGAAACATGATTGTACTCTTGCACTTCTGCATGAATTAATGAGTTTGATCTTAGGGCTCAGGGTGCAGGGCTGAGAGCCAGAGGCTCATAACCTATAATCCAGGGCTGGAGAGACTTTTCTTCACCAAGGGCTAACAAACATTTGAAATGCCTTTGACAGATCACACAGCAACACCTAACTGGAGTGGCAGTCACCATGACTTCTTGTTTGGAAATGGGATGTCTTTCCAGGGTATCAAAGCTAGGAGAAGTCTTCTGCCCTTTTCTGTGATGTTGTACAAGGTCATGGATCATATTTCAAAGTAATATCTGTTTTTCTGTCCTTTCTCTATCATGCCTAGATAAATGTCTATCCCACTGCCTAAAATCAGGAGAAGGGTAACCAAGCCTGTCCAAACTAATGGTAGTTTAAAAATGAAGCTGAGTCACTACTTCTTGAAACTGCAGCATATTTTCCAAATGGTATGATGAAAATAATTCACCACTTTGTGAAGATGCTCAAGCCCTCTTTTCTTTCATGTATAAGCATATTTTAAGTATTCCATGACCCCTTTTCTTTCATTTTTAGCAAATGAGTCAGAAGTTTATTTCCATGTCCTGTGGGATTGAAGTCCTCACCAGCCTTTTCTGTTCTGGCAACAGCCTGATCATTTGGCCAAGAGGAATCTGTGCCTGCAGAAAAGCTGCAAGCCTCCAAATTTGGATGAACTGTAAACTGTGATTAAAAATGCCATTAAAAGTTATTAAAAATGGGATCCAGTGATTTGTTTTTTTCCCTCACTATGTTAGTTCTGTTTTCCAGAAGTTCCCATGTTGTGTGGCAGCAGCACACACAATAGTTAGTGCTGATGTAGGAGTGAATGCGTTGAAAAGGACTTAATGGGTGGCCCCTGCTTAAACTATGACATTAATATTATTTTTGATAGATGCAGTACGATAAGTTCAGCATCATATTTTGGCCCAGCTCCTATGAAATTGTTATAAACATGCAAACTGTTCAGTGAGGGAAAGTTGCATTTGATTGTGATCAGGTGGGAGAGTAACCACATAAAATTTCTCATATCAGTTAAGGTAAAATATCTTTTTTACACCAAATACCTTTTTTTAAACCCCTTTAAGATCTAGAAGCAGAGAAATTATATGTTGCAACAGGTATTTGACTGAATTTCAAGGAAAAAAGTATTTTTCCCACCTGCATGCAACACGAGAGATGTCTACCTTTGTGCCTTTATTCAATACTTAATTAATAGGTGCTTATCAGTGGTATAAATCTTAAAATCACTTTCTTTTTTTTTCTCCTGATTTTTCCTGTTCTTTCAGCTTTGCTTCAGTTCTGTTGATTATTAATTCTGCTTCAGATACACCTTGTGTTGACCTAACCATATGCTCCTACAAATTCTCTGGAAGTCAGCACCTTCTCCTCTGGGACTGGAGTGGCAATACCCTAATTCCCCTTTGAAATCCACAGAAAGGCTTGATGCCAAACTACTTCCTATCCTTTTAATAACTCCTTTAACTCTCCCATCTCCAGTTTGATGGCTTGTGTTTTATTGCAAAGTGAGCTTTCCTCTTAAAGATAATGATACCCTTTGGTTTCTGAGTACCTAGTAAATTGGTCCCAAGGTGTCTTACAACTTTGACTTGTTGAAACATCCACCCCATTGCTTGTACAGCTTCTCTCTTATAAAAGTGTCTTTACCAAGTTTGTGGCAGTGACGGAGTTTCCATGTTGTGCTACTGATCGTGTCACAATTGATTAATAATCTGCATGTCTCTGATGTTGAGATGTGTTTGCTGCTATGTCCACACACACAGAACTCCAATCAAAGTATATACCTAACACAGACAAAAGTTTTATTGATGGAAAAGACATTCTATGCAACACAGAAATTACCGCTTGAATTATTTGTTAGGTGTTTCTCATTTAAAAATTCTAAGAAATGAGAGAAAAATAAGGTAAAGTATTCAACATAAGAGGCAATGTATTGAAATAAATACATCCTGTCTATCAGATCATACTTGCTTTTCCACTGCAGCAGCCCAAATCTTACAGTGAGCCTGAGGAATATACTATGTGTGTCAGACAAAACCAATCTGAAATACCAGATCATTACTTTGGTTTAATTTTGCTGCCTAGGAAGCCTGATGGTGTATAGGGGTCAGTGTCATATGTGATCCTAGGTGGCAATAAATGTTAGGGTATTCCTAGTCCATGAATATGTATAGCCCAAGGTAATCGAAACTGTGCTATATCTGTCTCAGAAGAATATAAAGGACTTCAGTTCCCTTTCCAGTAACGTGTACTAATGCACTAATCAATGTAAAATGTGAACCATACCATCTCCATGATGAAATATCTTAGTGTCTAAAAAGGACTCACATCCTTCCTATGGAAAACTGAAACCAACTCAGAAAAGTTCAGAAGAGCAGATGCCTCCTTCTAAATGCTCTAACTTCTGCATAGGACATATAGGTTTTAATTTCATAAGGCTTTTGTAACAATAGCTACAGGTTTCAATTTGCTTCAGATAAATGTAAACAGAAATTATTCGGCAGAGTACCAGCTGTGGTGAGGAATGCTACTGCCTTTTTGGCTAATTTCACCATATCAGTTGGTGCTCACAAATAGTAATTAATTAGAATAATTTACTATATAAGAGGGAAAGTGGCTTTCTTGTGAATGCTTGTGTAATGAATATAATTAACACCACACTGAGGGTTTTGTAAGTTTTCCTCTGTACCCCTTTTTGAATACTCCTGATCCGCTTGCCCTGTCATTCATTTGCTTTTTGAAATAAAACAATCCTCCTTATATGAACACTTGGTGTAATTACTAAGGCCACTGCTTAAATCACTCTGCTGGAGTCACTCCATCTGTGAACTGCATGAGCCTGCGTAAAATAATTCACTACACATGTAAAAAGAAAGGGAGAGACATCCAGGAAAATTGCAGATAACCCCGAGGCTTAGCAGTAGGTCTACTACAATTAAATAAAAGATTTTCTGAAGGTGACCTTGCGGATGTTCATTTCTTACTCTTGTCAACAGTGGGCCATGATGACAAGGCAGGCAGAAGGTAGTAATGAGACATTTTGATTGATCAGTGAATGTCAAATTAATTCAGCTGGAAGCTTGCCAGAGCAAAACACAAAACTGCATGGTGGAATAAACAGAAGAGTGGATTTGATACTTTGGCTAGAACAATGCCCTGAAACCATTGAAAAGATGACTCGGGCATGGAAAGGTGAAAAATGAATTCTGTAATGAATTATTTGTCATTCAAAACAAATTTGGGTTTACAACAGGAGATAAAAACTCTACGCAAATCTTAGAAGCTTTGCCAAAAGGAGAAGCAATATATTAGAAAAATGTTAGTGGGACAGGTGACGAATATTCATTTATCTCTAGGCAATCTGCAAATTCAGCCTCTTAGATTAAAATCAAAGTCATCTGTCTGGAGAATTCAATAGTTTAAAACGTGAAGGAAAAGAGCCCTGTTTTAACTTTATTTTATAAGTACAGGCACGTATCATTTTATAGAGCTTCTTCAGAATCAATCTTGAGAAGACTGGTCTATTAAATATATTTATTTGGATTTGATTGCAATCATTTATGAAATGTTTATGGTCTGTTTTATACACAGAGGGAAACCCTGGCCTATTGAGTCAATGGCAAAGCCTCCCTGACTTCACTAGGCACTGGGGATTAAAGGAAAAATTGTCCCTCCTGAAATCAAGTTTTTATCTGATAATCAAGTATAGTAGCTATTTTCAAACTTACTTAATTCAACCCGTTTCAGTCCTATCAGCACAAAAAATGATATCTTTAATGATATTTTTCCTTGAGAAAAAGTATCCATATAACTTTTGCCTCCAAATAGCATGTTGCTGCTGTTGGGCAGCTCCCTTTTTTTTAAAATGCAGCTGCACATCCAGAGTCTTGCTCCTGATTGTAGATTTTTTCATGTAACGGGGTTGGGAGGAAGGGAAGCGGAGAGATGGAGCTAAAAGGTGGGAAAGCCTCCAGCATAGCCCATTCAGCTGTATCGTCCCATCCTGCTTTTCCCCATGCTGATGTCAGGTGCTATCTTTGCAACCATCTTTCTTTAAGACCAAAACTCTAGCACAGTAAATATGCAATCTACACCACAGAAATGCCCACACATGAGTTATATCAGCTGTCATTACATAGATGTACATTGCTAAATGTTCTCTTTCATAAAATAAGTAACGTTGTCCTATTTAGACTGTAAAGGTACTTATATCAGCTTTATGTTGTGAACATAAGGCCTAGAGTAGGAATTTGCAGGATCGGTATTTATGCCCCAATTGCAAGACATACTTTTACCAGTGTGGAAAGATACCTAACTGGGCTTCATTATCAGCCCTTTATGCATCTGCTTTTCTGCTAAAGATAGAAGAATTTTTCTTCTAAGTGCAATGTGGATGTTGAAAACATTGAGAGAACTATTCTGACTAGGGTTACTTCAATTGCTCTGTGTCTGCTGGGAATATTCATGCCATCGCATTTGTAAATTAATTTCCTTTGGCTATTCTGTGTTCTACTTCTGTTAATTTTCTATGAACATTTCTACAATACGGTTTTATCAACAGAAATATTCATAGAATGACTGTTTCTGAGCCAAGGCATATTTGCAAGGGCTACTCCTGGTGCTCACACATGTACCTGTTCTGCAAGGACAGAGTGCTTTTGTATTGTTTGTCAGAAATCTGGTTTCTAAAAGATGCTTACTGAAAACAATAGCGGCTTAGAGGAGTAATTTTGCTCCAGTGTTAACAGAGTTTTAGGGCTGCAAATATAATTTGCTGAATGTTGGGAAAGGCTGATAGTTAAATTCTTTGTGCAGTGATGACTCCATCATCTTTGGTGTATGTGTTACAAATCAGGTTTTGTGTCTGGGGGGATAGCAGGAAATTCCTCAAGGTGAGTTGATTGTGCTTGTGTTTTTTTGCACCACAGGACTGGCCAAATCTGGAAGCTTGATGTTATAAAGGCTCAAACACCAGTAGCTCATCCTGCATGGTGCAGAGAGAGGGAGGAGAGAGAATGCAGTGCTGGGACATGGGTCCTGTGGATTTTCCCCACAGGCACCACTGGGAAAATCTGCTGGTGCCAGCACACTTATTCTAATGTGACACTGGGACTGCTGCGAGCACATCTGGGCCTCACGGCACAGATTGGCCGGTGGGTAGGAACCAGACGTGGGAATTTTGCCATCAACTTTGGTGGCAAACAGGTCGAGGTGCTGTCTTTTTATGCATTTATCTGCAGTGATTAATTTTTTAGGGAGTCGGGGACAGCCACCTGCCACTGAGCTATCTGTTCCTAGGCTCCAACTGTTCAATAACTTCCCAGCCGGAGAAGCCTTTGTCCCCACATCATCTCTTTTTCAGATTATCACTTGATAAATATCTCATGACATGATGCTCTGTTTTACCCAGACCTGCACCTCAGAGACCTCCCTGCAACTTCTGCTGTCCCAGCCGCAGGAATATAATGTATCAATAAAAAAAAAATAATGACTTGATGTGACATGAAGTGAGACCTGAAATACCCTTGATATTTTGTGGAAGGTGCATTTCAAACTTTGACACACTGCAGGGTTTAATGGCTTACTGCAGTTCTGTTGAAAAACTTTACTTTTTTAATCTGAGTAGAAATTTGTCATATACAGAGGAACAATTAGTCAGCCTGATAGACAATAGAGTCTCTTGATCTGATCTGTGTAATTATACAATGCCTATTAGGTTCTTAGCTTGTTCTTTTCCCGCAACCGTAAGTTTGTCAAAATACTTGGTTTTGGCACTATCTGTCCTTGATAGAAACTCCTACTTTTTTTTAATGAAGATCAGCATACCCTGTCAGCACAGTGAAGTACTGTACAGATGAGAAACTTCCATGCAAAACTTTGGGCACCCAGTGTGGATGCCCTGAATTAGGAGCCTGTGCTGAGCCTGATCTCTTATGAGCAGAACCATCTTCAGGAGGTCCCAATTTCCTTCTGCCATGAAGGGAAGCGCACAAGTCATTTGGGTGTCTTAGCAAAATGCTTAAACTATGTATTCTCTGCAGAGGGCCACAATTTTTAAGTGGTCTACTGAAACTGCATTGCCCATCTTTCCTCCAGGAGCAGGCATTTGCCCACTGGTAGATCTCACTTTACTTAATTTTGGCACAGAAACTGTTTCTTGCTTTTAGCAATGCAGATTCCTTACATGTGCAGGGGAAAGCACAGTCCTGCAGTTGCACTTTCAAGGATTTCCACAGAAAAGTGGTCCCTCAGAGCTTCTGATCTTTTAACTCTCAAGGCAGGAGGCCACTGCTTTTCAAAGTGGTCAAGGTCTGAGTTTGCTGAGTTTTTCAAGATCTGAGTTTGCTCCTCTTGAAGCCTGTCATTGATTTCAAAGAGAAGGATCTCAACCCACCCACTGCTTTGAAATACCACCTATTCTTTCCTAGAATAGTGGTAACTATCTTTTTCTCTGCTGTGATAAGGCTATTTAACTCTGCAGTTCATTTACAATAATATCCTCCTCTAATATTTATTGTACATGTTGATAATTTTTACTTGATCTTCATTTCCAGATAATGTCCATATGTCCATATGATAACATTTTGATTTTCCAGCTGATGCACATTTCTCAGTAGTACAGCACTGGAATGTGCTATTGCTCTGGACTTTGAAGAGGTATCACAAAACTAAAATGTGCTTTAAAAGCTTCTCTCATCTCTAAACAATATGCAGAAAAAATCAAGTGCAAAGCATTCCATTGATTAGAGATTACTTGATGTGTTTGACTAGCTCTCCAAAAAAGCCACATATCGAAAACTTTACATTTCTTTAAGCCTGTGCTGGTGTTTCTGACTTGATTTTTATTAATGTTAACGGAAGGGAAACAGTTTTGATGTTTCCCAGAGGAAATACCAGGTTTTAATGTGAAGAAAGAACAACTGTGGTTTGCTGAGGTTTCCGTTGCCGTGACTCATTTGCTTGTCCTCCTCTTTCAATAATTAGCCTAGATGAGCTCTCTTTCTGCCAGTTGGCATCCCCAGAGCACCTGAGGGGAATCCTGGTGCTCTCTGTTGGCATGGCTTGAAATGAGGAAGGTCCTGGGTCACCCCTGAACACAGACTGTAGCACCATACCCCACTGTGCAATCAGCCCCCCTCGGTGGGCTCGCTGCCTCCCCTGCTCCGCACTCTTCCTCACCTCCCACTAATTAAAGCCTGGAGTGAGAGCAGCTGGCTTTGGGAGTGCTGTGCTCAGAAGGGGCACCTTTGAGGAGGGAACATTTGAAAACATATGGGAGGAAAATGCTACTTGGGAGATTTCTGACGCGTCGGGTTTCTAAATAGATACATGGATATGAGGAGAGATTACTGCAGTGAGGTTTTCCCCTCCTTCCTAAAATTCTTTGCCACAGCATTTTGCAGTACAAAGCATTTTTTTTTATTTTTTTTTTTAAGCAGAAGGAGGGAAGCATTAAAGATAAGGATTATATTAAGGGAAGTGCCAAGCTTTGGAGCCAAGCAGTGTGACAAGATTGACGTAGAAGAGCAGAGACTGATTTTTGATGTGGGATAATTTAACTTAAGACCATGACTATCACTCACAGCTCTACACATTGTAATGAATGCAGGCGTGCGACAAGAACAGTTTGGGAGCAGCTGATACATGAAAGCATGAATGTGATGTTAGACACTTTTAATTGCTGAATTTTTGGTGTCTCAGGCTCTGTTTTAATAATTTCCGGTGTTGTTATTCTTTCTTAAGAAGATATAAGGGTGCTCCTCAGTTCCATAGAGTGTGTTGGACACGGAAGTGTAGAAACCAATTGAATTGTTTCTATACTTTATGCTACAAAATTATTTTGTAGGAGAGCAGCTTTTGCAATGCATCTCTCTAATTAAGCTACTTCAAGCGCCCTTCTAAGCGCAGTGTATATTGGCCCAGATTCAAGATCTGCTCAGTGCAGAGGGAGGGGTACCAGGGAGCAGATTATGGGTCTCAGACTCACAAACCCCATCTGCTCTGGCCTTGATTTCAATTTGAGCATCTGAAGGGGCGGCTCCAGGTTGCACCAAATTGTTTTGTGGCCTCGGAGACTCTCAGCTCTCTGGGAGCCGAGAATATGGAGTTTTCTACCCATTATACACATCGTGACTGGGTCTGTGACAGCTGAGTGTTTCCCCAGCTGGGACCTTACTCTCTCTGGATGTGCTTTATCAGTGGTTGATGAGTGGGAAGAAAAAGCGGCCCTTTTAGTATAATCCGACTTCACTGTTTTATCTGTCTTGTCTCGACAATGTCCCCAACAGCCTTTATGTGAAATGAGTGAATACTACTCTCACCAGGCTTCTATGCTTATGAAGAAGTAATTACAAATGGTATGAAAATTTAGTCACAATACTTCAAAAGTTTCCTTAGGATATGTTTCTAAAGGAATTCTTTCATAAAAAGCAGAGAAAAAATGTGATGGCTTCATTGAACTCAAATGGAGATCTTTGATGTGTTGATATTCTCGGTCTATTTCTGTCAAAAGCGTAAGTTTGGCTGTAACTGTTTTTGCCAAAAAAATATCGGAGGTGCACTGATGGGGAGACAGATATCAACCTTGGGACTGGAGGAAGATGCATTTATTGAATGAATGCTTGTAAAAAATTACCCACAGAGCTATTCTAAATACAGCTGATATTTGCAAATACCATACTAACTTTTTTTCTTTTTTTTTCTTTTTTCTTTTTTTTTTTTTAAAAAAAGGGGGACAATCTGTCACCTTTGCTTAAGTTAAATCAAGTGTCTGTAGGATGCCTTTTTGTAGCTCGTTTGCTGACACCTGAGGCATTTAAACTCACTTGTGAAGGATTCTTGCCAAAAGAAGGGTTGTACTTGAGCAGCTCTGAAAGCAGCACTGGTGATTTGAAATTGTAAAATTACTAAAAGAAAATCTTCCTGCTAGAAGAGTCAAGGGCAAACCTGAAGTTAAAGGGAATTGAATCAGAATTTTTTGTAAATTATACTCCCAGGCTACTTAGAAAGAAAGTTTTGCGGGTATGAGGATAAAATAACTCCTTGAGCTTGATATCTACCATTTCCGAGATAGCTGGAGAGTGCTTTTATTGTGAATGTGTTTATGTTTTTATGACTTGTGAGGAGATTCAAAACTTTGATGTAGTTTAAGTCATAGTGAGAACACTTGTGGAAGGTGCAGGGAGGCCACCGGGGAACTTAGTCAGTGCTGGTGGGTCTGCTGGAGAGTGTCCCTGCACAGCCTGCACAAAGAGCAGCTTTGCTGGCAGTGAAACTTCCAAACAAACATCTCTTTCTGATCTCCAGAAGTCTTGTTTTGTATGGGGCTCTTGAGTGTCTTTTGGTAGAATTCCCCAATACATTGAAGGAGAAAAACCTGTGTTTCTGATGGAGTTTATTCTGTCTCTAAATACTGACAGATTACTTTTGCTGGAGACATCTTACACCTGAGCTTGGGAAAAAAGCATACATCAAAATGTTCTTTTTATCTTTTTGTTTTATTTTGTTTTTTCATTCTTCAATAAAGCAAATGAAGGGTATTTACAGTAAAATAAATCACCAGAAGATGTTTTCTACCATCAGTATCCACAGGATGATATCCAGGTCTAACATACAAACATTCATGAAAAAGAGAATCTTAATAAAAATAGCTTTTTCATATTTGCTTTTTTTTTTGTTTGTTTGTTTGGGTTTTTTTGTTTTGTTTTTTTTGTGGTTTTTTTTTCAAGTTGCAGAGTTTTTGCTTTCCAAAAGCCATTAGAAGACTGTAACTGCATTCTCTATTGGAGACGGATGTCATGTCTAAAAATGTTGTCACCTTCAGAATACTGTGAAAGTCAGGGGCAAGTTATTTTAATAAAGCAGTGCTAGAAGTTGTGGGTAGAATCACAATGGAAAAGCAACGTTTTGCTTTATGTGGCTGATGCAGTAATCCAATCCCAGCTTCTCTGGTGAGATGCTAAGAATTATGTGGATGGTGAGATTTAGTGTATTACTAAAGTGTTTAACGGCAAGAACAGCTACTGTGTTACCTCTCTAATACATTAATAATATATAACATTTCTGAGTCGTATAACCCATTTCTTTACAGGTTTGTTTGTACCCATGCTGCCTTCACTGCAGTCAGCTCCAGCTACTGTGAGAGATGGAGAAATAGGAAGGCTTTCTTAGGAGTGATTGATTGGGGTGAGACTGGGGTTCCTGTGGGAAACGATGGAAGCTGCCAGGCTTGTGCCTTGGAAAATGCCACTGAGTAATGGTGCAGTTTTCATAAAGGAAGAGACTTTCTGATAGGAGAGAGATGTTGCGTTGCGCAGGAAGAGCTTGACAGTGATTCTTGGGGGAAGGGTTAATAGGAGAGTTGTTTTGTAGCCAACATAAAATTCGGCTTGCATTGATGGCTTCTTCACTTGGAAAACTCTTTCTGCAGGGGAAATCACAATAGGTGAGAGTGGGAATAAAGGAGATTTCTTGCCCATTCTCCCCTGACTGACCCCAGGCCTCACAATTTATGCCTTGTGCTCTTTTCTCTCCCTTGCTCCATTAGCTGCCCCCACCAACTCTGATGCTAGTAGTTAAACTGCTTTCAGTTTGTGTTTTTCCACAGGCTTTGCTTTAAAAGTTTCATCTCACTCACGGAGACTTCCATCCCAGATTCCCCCATACTTATTTATTTATGCATAAAAGCTGCTTCTCAGCAAAAGCACAGACCTGGGCAGGAGGCACAGTGACACCTCTAATATTTCTACTGTCTAATAGCAGGATTGCTGGAGGGGTCAAGCTAGCACAGCAGAAAAAACACACTTCACACATGGCCCTGGTAATGCAGAGGAGAGCTCTGTTCAGGCTCAGGTTTATTTGCAGTCTCCGATTACCAGCGTTACCATCTCCAGGCTCCTGCTGTGTTGTGTCCTGCTTGCCCGTCTGCTCTTAACTGAAACCCAAAGAGCATCATGTTCTCACACAACCTTGGTAATTATCCCAGCAACCTTGGCTCCTACCTCCCAGGACAAGACTGCCAATCTCTTTTCTATTACTGACTAGCCAGACTCGCCTCATAAGTCCTCTTAATTGGCTTTTTGAGATGATTGAAGTTTACCTATTCTGCCTGGCCAATTTGCTAACAAGGTTCAGCTGCCTTTGCTGGGCCTTGATAGGCTGGAGAAGGATTTTCAGGGCTTGGCTAAGCTCAGAGCCTTTGGAGTAGCTGCCAGTAGTACCTGAGGGCTGCTGTTGGTGGTTTCACCTCTCCTGGGGGAGGCTTCTTACGCGTGTCCAAAATTGGGATTTTTCTTATTGGAAAAAGACAGGTGAGTGCACCTTCTCAATTGCCTAAACATCCTTTTCTACAAAGCTATGTAAGAAGTGGTATATGCCAAGGAATACAATAAACTTATATGTGGTATTTTACTCTTACTGTCTGCTAGTCAGATATGTTGAAAGTAATGGGACTTATAACACTGTTAAAGTTCTGGTAGTTGGATATATCTGTGGCTAATCTTATTTTTTCCCTGAGCTCCCCTGTCCTTTGCTGCACCTCCAATTTGATTATTTTATTTTTTTTAATGTAGTGGTATCAATCTCTAGGAGGCAATGTTCTGTCATAATTAAAGTTATTACATGGTACTGAATATAAAAAGAGGCCAAAGTGACTTGATAGTTATTTCCTTATTTTTTGTAGCTATAGACTCATTAGAAGAGCCTCATCCACTTGTGGCAGGCAGGCCAGAGCACACCTCATTAGTGTTTAGTAGGAAAAAATCCTGGCATGCAGCACCAAAGGTTAGTTACAGATGTATTTCATGATAGATCTAAAGCTCTCTATTTTAACACTCGCTCTAAAGTAAAGCTACTGAACCATGGCTCTGTGTTGCAGTGCATTAAAATGCAATGATAATTACCCTCGTTATGAAAACATTTCCTCGTAGCTCTTTCAGTATTTGCTTCAAAAGTGTATTAAGGGGGAGTACGCTTGGGATGCAATCTGCAGGAGGTGGGGGGTGAAGGCTCAGGTAGCAAAAGGGCATTTATGGACAGGAGAGGTGTCCCTCCCTGTCTGAATCCTACTGCAAACTACTGTCTCTCAGAAAAGGTCTAATTCAGCACTTGGCAGCTGGGTTCCTGTTGTCCTCCCTAGAAACAGCACTTGGTGGCTCGCGGTGGTCCCTATTTGTCTTGTACAAATCTGGTATAGGATTGACCCATTAAACGGGCTTCGTGTAGGTACGTGTTTACCTGATGCTTTCTGGCACAGAATTTCTGCTTTTAGTAGTCTTGAGGTGACAAAGCAAAAACGTTTTAGCTGAAAACAGAACTCATTAAAAGTTAGGTTTGTATTTCCAGCCTGGCCGTGCACACAGAGGGAAAAACAGTTCTTGTGCGTAATATGTAACCCACAGGATTTGGTTTGAAGAGCTGTATTAGCCTGGAGACAAAAGAGGGAAGCCTTAATTAGAAATAAAACAAGGAGGCTTTCAACCACCCTGAACTTGGTGGGATACAGAAGAGGCCTTGCTATAAGAAAACTCCTTGATCAACCAAGTTTCCACAACTACCACTGCCTAGAAAAGTCATTATATCAAGCAAGAGAACAAAAATAGGTTTTATCGCCCCATCCCAAGCAGTGGTGAGGCTTTCTGAAATACGATTCTTAGCAGGGGACAGCAATTTGATAGGGATCAACATCTGATGCTTACAATTCAGAGGAAAACTTTGCTGACGTATGTATGTCTTACAGTTTGTTGCTTGTTTGTAGCCTCTAGGAGGCATGCGAGCAGAAAACCAGTCAGTTGGGTAATCATGGTAATTAAAAGAGATGTAAACTTTCAAAGTAGCTGACACTTAGTCATTACACCAAGCTGCCATGCTTGACTGAGCTAACGTTAATTCCGATATCCCATTATATCTAGCTGATATCAGTTTGAAAGATAGCTGCAGTGTTTCTTTAGCAAGTTGCAGCTACAGTCATAAAAGTATTGATTGCAGTGCACGCTTGAGAGATGTGAGATGTATTTAAGAGAAATTGGGCCATAGATATTCTTTTACTTCAACTGCTTAATGCCGTATGGATTCCAGAGGCATTGTTCTGGATTTCACTGCTAAGGTCTTATGGAATCTACCAGAGAGGTGCCATAATGAGGGAACACCTTCTTTTGGGCTGCATTTTTTTTGTTTCTTAGCATAGATCACTCTGATTTTGTTACTTGACTACAGGAGATGGAGAATGAGGAAAGAAAGCAGGTTTTTTAGCCAGTTTCACAGTTTTCATTGAGCCTTCATTACATGCTAAGTTATAGACCTTAGTCTTCTAATTGACTTCAGCAGCCTTTGATGGAGGGGTTGAGCACTGAAGTTTTCTATTCCTTGGGAATTATCTACATATTTAAGAGCTATTTTATCTTGTCTGTCTTTCTGGCATCAAATTGATTTCCCAGTAGTGAATTATTATTTTTAAGATCTTGTTAGATTTCATTAGATACTAAAATCCCAGCCAGTGGAGACAGCTGGGAGTGGTGAGGGAACTATGGAGAAGTTCTCACTTGGAAGACATAAACTCTATGCAAGCAGCATTGCTCTCAGCAGACTTTGTTCTTACAGGTGGCTAGAACACATGAAGTTTTTTTGCTCAACCCTTAAGTAATTTCTGTTTTCTTTTCCTGACTATCTCACCCCTTGCTATCTTGTAAGCCAAAATAAGGTTTTTATTAGACAATCTATTCTCGATTTCTTCAGTTCTGCATGCAGTTTTGAATCAGTTCATGTGCTCACATTGAAGCACAAGTAAAATGCTGGCACTTATCTTATTCTTAAGATAAGAAAACAAAAGGAAAATAATTTCATTTCCCTTAAAAATAACTAAAAATCCAGCAACTTGAAAAACCCAATAAGCTTAATTACTTTTATCTCTTTCCTTAAAACAATGTGCTAACTTATAGCATGGTAGGAAAAAAAAATCAAGAGCAGGACTGTGAAGTTGCATGAGAAATGGGAATAGTGAAATGAAATGGCAAAAGAATTATTCATAGATTTATTTCTGTATTTGGCGAAAAAAAAAAAATTGTGACTCTGAGGGCTTTCTCGGAGACAGGCTTGCTGGCATTATGAAAAAAAGGCCAAGGTTCAACTCTATCTAAAGATTCAAAATCTGTCATCAGATGAATGTATGCCTTACAGTGTAGCTTGCAAAAATCATTTCTCAGCTAATATTCTCAAGGACAAGATATAGTTTGATTTGGCTCTTCCAGAAGGTATTCTTGACTGCTTTGGAAAGCAATATTTTAAAATGGGGGCAAGGGAAGGGGGGTAGTGTGGAGTTTTATTTTTAAAGTCTTGCAAATCACAAAATCAATCAGCTGTGAGGATGGAGAATTTCTTTCTTTCTTTCTTTAAAATATGGATCTTGAATCTTCTGTTTTACGCTTAATTGGGAATTGTTTTAATGAGTTTATGAAAATCGGTCTGCCTTCCAAAATGTTTCAGGAGCTGTTTTTGTTTGAGCTAGTGCTGCCTTCTGCTTGTTGGTTTCTACACAGCAGTTTAGAGGGGTTTAGGACTTTTATTGGTTTTGGTTTTTGTTTTTTTTTTTTCTTTTTCTCAACCTTTGTATTTGTTTCATATGTGAATAGACCCTTTACACTGTATAAATGGATTGGCTTGCAAATCTTATCAAAAGCTGCATAGAAAGATGATGGACACAGCAGTCTAATAGTTTGGTGTTCCTGTACGTTGTGGAGCCCATCAAATTTCCTTTTTTCTTTTTTTCTCTCCCCAAACCTGATTGACACAGAAAATGAAAATGGTAAATAAATGTTCACACTGGTTTATTTAAAGAGGTTTATGGGGTTCTGGCATGCGTCCCACAGGTTATTTAATAAGATTTGTGCACAAGGCTCCCACACAGTGCTTACCCCCTGATGGGCAAATATGTATGCTACATGGCTACTTTTAAATGCAGGAGTCTAAGAGGCCTGATTCCTGTTTCTTTATTCAGTCAGCAGTGTCATTATTATTACTGAAGAAAGGGATCTTACATTTTGAAAAAGCCCCAATCCTTCCCCCACAGCCCTACCCTGGCATCAGTAGTTCCAATGAATCACGTGAGGAGTATTTGATGGAGAAGTGCCTGCTTAAAAACTTTTCAGGAAAATGTTTACAGAGATACTTTTGCACAGGAGACCCTACAAGCACCGGTAATATAACAAGCAGCTGTTGCAGGTCTGAGTTTCCTTTAATTTGCTCTTGGTCTGATGGGAGATTTGGTCAGAAGGCAAGTTCATGGTGTGCTGGTAGTTGACTTCATTCATTAAGTGGAGTCCTAAAAGGGCCAGAGTTCCAGCTGACCTGTGCTTGGCTCAAAAAAAAAAAAAGGGGGGGGGAAGACATCCTGTGAATTTTAAGTGTCTTACAGCATCACCTTGCAGATGACAACTAAACCAGGAACAGGATTTGAGCACACCTGCAAATGGCTACTGATACAGGGAAAGCTGTTTCCAGGGACAGTGGCACTGGTTTGTGTGTATACACTTATCACCTTTAATGCTTCTACTAGTCTACTTGCTTGGTTTGCTCCTGTAGCTAATAATTTTACATTTATAAAAAAAAAAGGGGGGCAAGATATAGCAGGCTGATTTGCATCAACTGGAGAAACACATTTTCCATTACACCTTTAAAGCCGGAACAATTGAGAAAAATGTATCTTATAACTAAAGTGTCTGGAAGAGACATCCAGCATACACAGCTGAACATCAGCACAGGGGATCTGGAAGAACAGGTCTCTTTAACCATTTAAGTTGCTGGTGGACTGTTATATCAGGACTGGCCAAGCCAAATTTGCAGAGCTATTATGAAATGCAGGAAATAGCATGCAGCTGAAATGAAACAGCAGGAGAAAATTCCTTTCTCTTCTCTTCAAATACGTCAGTATAGCCTACAGTGGCACAAATCAACATTGATTTTTCTATCTCTTTACCCAAGTGGATTTTATCTGCCTTTTGGTAAGATGTGGACATTCCTAAATATTCGAGGGTGTAAATTAGCACGGCAAGCATGTCTGTGAGAAAATGAAGCATGTGTCTGTAATGGCTCTGTTTCCCATAAGAACTTGAAATTGTGTTTGTTTCACTTACACGGAACTTCTAGAATAGAGCACAAAGAAGTTTTTCTATCAGGTGCATCCATGGAATGGAGCTAGTTTCACTTTTAATCCTGGCTTTGTCAAATTAACTCAGACCATAGTTTACCCAGTCCCTGGAGCTGTGTTTCTGCCCTTCTATCACCAAACTTGCCCCAGGCATGAGCTTGCAGGAGTGTCAAGCCTACAGTGTTACTGGTTAAAGAAAAAGAAGCAACTCTACATCCAGCTCAAAGATGATGAAAGTTACTGAGAAGGAGAAAATTTGTAACTTGGCAAGGCATTTTTTTACAGGCGTTTCTCTGAGTGCAGCTTCACTGTATTGCTTTGAAGGATGGTTGTCCTCCAGATCCTGGTGCTTTTGTCATTTAGGGAGAGGTGAAAAACAGGTTTTATGAAACTTAATAATTTCAACAAAGGTAAAATCAACTATTAAAAAGAAAATGCAACCTTAAAGACGTAGGAATCTTTCATTTAGTGTCCTGTGTAATGATACTGGGCCAATAGATGTAATTGTTTATCACTCTTTAACATGATCAATAGGGTAGCTAACCGCAGTTCTCTCTTTCAATACCATTGATTGTAACTGCTCTGACTGACAGTCACTTCGTGTACATTACAGCTGTAGCAACAATTAACATGACTTCTGAATGGCTGGGGAGATTTAGACACAAAGGATGCTATTCTTCAGTGATTTAGAGCCCTTACAGTATTCCTGAGGCTACGTGGAATGTAGATCAATGGAGAAGTTGGCCCAGGTGATGAGCTAGTCCATTACAGAGAAACATTTCCATTTTGCTCTATTTACAGTATAATGCACTTAGCTCCTCTGGTATTACCTCTAAAGTGAAATAGGGGTGCAATATTAGGATTGAAAATTAATCAAACTTATTTGTTCTTTGAAGACATTAATGTACAAAGTTATTACTTGCATTTTTCATAGTGTTTGAGTAGGCACAGGTGCACAAACATCAGAAATGCTGTCTTGCCAAGCTCCTATTTATCTGAGACCAGTTCACTGCATGCACCTTACTTTTTACACACTATACTTTCCTTACTTGCACTTGGAGGATTATTCACATGAGTGAGGTGCAAGTCTACCTCTCTAGCTTGCTGTCCTTCAGCAGGACGGTCCTGCGAGAGACAGACCACTTAAGTTCACTTTGAGCAATTTCAATTTGTAGTTGGGCAAAGGGCCTTCAATGGACCTGCCCAGTGGGTAGGGCCTCGCAAACAGCTGGGTTTATGGCAGTGCTCAGCCTGTGGTACTGTCACCAGGGCTGGAGTTTGATGTTTGTAGATGACTGAAGATGCTTCGTTGTGTTGTGGGCCGACCCCATTCCAGATCTGGGAGCAAATGGGATGAGTCAACATTTGTTTTCCCCAGGATCACAGAGCAGAGTTATATTCTTGCTGCTTAAGCTTATTTCTTGTGTTTTTTTTTTTCTTTATTGCTGAGTATAAATAACAGTAGTTAATTCTATATCAAGATAAAGCTACATTTACACCCTCTAAAGCCCTGACCATTAACCAAGATGAGTGAATTGATGATAGTGCTTCAGTTGTTTATCAGCAACTGTTTGATTTCTCTTCAGCCTATGCATGATGCGTATCTGGATTGGTGTGGGGGTGAGGGTCTACTAAATAATCTATTAACACTTCAAGTTATTGAAAGACCCCTTTTGAAATGTTTTTAAATTATGTTGGTGGGAGTCACTTTAGAAAAAATTGACTATGGGTGTTTTGAACAGAAAATATCCTCCTCTCATCTACCCGGTGTAATTGGTTTCTGTGCACTGGACAAATCAAACTGATCAAAGTAGTGTTGTGATGCTGCTGGGTGGCAGGCCGGTTGTGAAGGATTGTGCATGCACAGCACTGGCTGGGCCTTGGTTTGTGGAAGCTACATACCCTCCCACTGATATGATGCTTTTCTTCCCCCTGTTTTCAACAGGGCTGCAGGTTTGTCACTGCAAAACTTTACAGCCTGTCCCTTCCCCAAGTTCTGGGAGATGCAGGACTTGCACTACAGGCAGCTGTTAGAAGCTGTAGTAGGGGGAAATGGCTTAGATTTTGTTGATGCTTTTGCCATCGGTCTTGGCTGATAATAGAACAAATAATGAAGAGTAGACTCTCCTGCACCATGGATGCCAATGTAATAATTTCTTTCAACTGCTTGCCTTTTCAAAGCTGGTCCGTGTCAAAGTTAGAGCCTTGGTATTGAGCAGCCCAGAGCATGAAAAAGTGGCTGTCCTACATAAAATAAGTTTTGTTTCTTTTATTTTGTTTTCTTTGCGCCTCTTACCTCCTCAAATCACTAATCACAGGCACAGAGATGAAATCTGCCCTCAGCTGTATCTATAGATTCCTACTGACTTGTAGTGAAGGATTATATA
This sequence comes from Thinocorus orbignyianus, assembly GCA_013400375.1. Classification (NCBI taxonomy): domain Eukaryota; kingdom Metazoa; phylum Chordata; class Aves; order Ciconiiformes; family Thinocoridae; genus Thinocorus; species Thinocorus orbignyianus. The sequence goes on from VXBW01002134.1 coordinate 2,876,121, forward strand.
GTGGGACCTGAGGCTAGAGGTTTTGCCTTGGTTTTATTTTTTTATTCTGAAAAAAAAAAACCCACCCCAAAGCAAGGGACTAGTCAGACCACAGAATTGGAAATTAAAGACCTTAAATATATGTGTGCACCTGCAGCTTGAAAATGAGTTGTTTTCTTACTTCATGTTGGTGCCTCACATGCTGATAGCCTTATTAACAGGCTGATGAGATCTCCACTGCTGAATAATTGAGCAAATTAGGATATTGCTACATATGTGTTACTTGAAGGACATCCTTCAGTTGGGATTTCCTTCAGCGTCTCCTGTCTTTCAAAACCTAATGAAACTGCTTTGTATTTAGTGCTTGTGATGGTGCTTCTGACCTTTTGCACTTCCTCTCCCTTCTCAGATGAGGCACGGGTGTTTTGGACTGACTTGCCATGCATGTAAATCACTGTAAGTGGCGAAATGACTTTTCCTTGATTTGACAGTGCGTGCTAAGTATCGTGCTTTTGTTCCCTGCACTGCTGAATATAAGAGTTGGCTAACTATACATACTGTGCGAGCTATTGTATCACGCTGTTAAAACCTAAGGAGCTTTTTATTGGACTTTCATGCTAAATAACTTTAAAGGTACCGCCTGGTGTTTTTATATAAATTATAAATGTTTTAAAAATACATCAGAAAAAAATACTTTAATAGCACAGTTTCTCACTGCAGAGCCTCATGCTACGTAAACTTTTGATTATGGCTATTTATCCCTTCCCCCACCAATGACAGTTTGTTTTGCCGGATTCAATTATAGCTATTTATTCAGCTTGAATAAAAAATTTCTTTAGATATTTGGCCTTGGAGCATTCATCTTTATTTTGTAGGTTTAGTAGGAAACACCCACAAACATGATTTCTGCTGCAGTCCCTCAGATAGTGGTTGTTTGTGAAACTTGGCATAAAGACCATCATAAAATAAAATCACCTGCAGTTTCAGAGAGGAACATGGAGTTTTCTCGGAGTTTGATCTTGCTCAGTTTTATTGGCAGCTGTGAAACGAGCAGCTCTGGTATTCAGAACTGTGTGAATATCAGGAGTGCAGACCTGCAGCAGGTCTGGAAGATCAGTTTCAGAGGTTTTCCCACTCAAACAGAAGCCCAGTGGCTGATGCCTCTGCTGAAGGCTCCTCCATAAATTAGTAAGCTGTAATAACAACACAGGCAGTTGGCTGAACCCCTGTGACTGCCTACAGTCTTCATGGTGAGCACAAGGTAACACAACCTCTCCCAAGAGCCCTAAGTTTCCCTAAGGTGTAAGAGAAGGTGCATTATCTTGCACTTGCTGCAGGCAAGGAGTGTGTAAGTTGATGGTTAGTGCACCTCTGCTGCCCTGGAGTAACTTGTTAGGCTGTGGTAAATTGACTGTAAGTCTAAATTGCAACTCACTGGTGCTCCTCAATGAAGAAAGAAATGCCCCAGGGTCATGGAGTGTTTCTTGTTTCAATGGGAGGAGTTTACTTGTTATCCTTCTGCTAAGGATTGTTTCAGAACCGTCTCTGATTAACTCCTAGGACAAGGGAAGCTGAAAACCTTCCTGCTGCAGGCAAAGGTGGTGAGCGAGCCCTTCTCTGCGTGTGGCTCTGCATGAGGATGAGGGTGAGCAGCACTGCTTCTCACCTCCCCGCCAGCACGAGGGAGTGTTTTATATGTGTGTTTCTGTATTGAGCTGCGTTGCCCTGGAGTGAACATTCGTGTTGGCACCTGTGAAAACGGCGGAGAGAAAATCAGGTTGACAAAATGCACTTGGTGTTCTCGTAGGTGATATATAACAGGCTGTACTGTTAAGGGTGGCACAAGGATGGTGCTCTCCCGCAAGAGAGACTGCATGAGACCAAGATTCAAGTGTTTTCCCTCATAAACAGGACTGAAGCGCTGCCCACAGGGCAAAAGTTACCTTCTTAACTATTCTGTTAAGGCAATCTTTCCTCCTGTACTTTTCTGCTTTCCTTATTCACATTGTCTTCAGGATGGTCTTTTGTACCCCTTCTAGTGAATATATGGTCTTTCAGACAAAAGCCGTGTTGTGTGCTGGGGTTGGGTATGTTCAGTCAGAGTTAGTAATGCAGCTTCAGCAATGAAGGGGGATACTTTGATCCATTATTTCCAATGTGGTCCACAACCTTCAGGTGGAATCTGACTGGTGGTGAGACTAAATCATTTCTGCACTGAGAGTTTGGTGGGGAGGTCGGTGATGACCAGAGACAAAACTGGAGGGTGAATAAAGGCCTGCTTCCAAGTATTTGTATATCACTGGTCTAGATGGTCTTGTGAATTGAAAACTAAAGGAGACTTAGCAGGCAGCTGGGTGTTTGATTCCAAATAAAGGTTTTTCCTAGAATAGGTAGTTGTTTTCTGTACATAACTCTTGTGACCATCAGCTGTGTGGGGGCTTACAATACGCTACAGATCAAAGTATTGTTTTTGATGGCCTTGAAACTGCTGCATGGAGTGAGATAATATCTGCAAATGATGCATTGTAACTGTTGATATGGGAAAACTGCTTTGCAATCTAGTACAGCAGAAATAAATTTAAAAAGTGATGACAGAACTTGCAAATGTAACAGCCCTGCAAATATTATTTCTCTTTGCCTTCCTATTTATTCATACATTTGTAAATGCCAAAATGTCTTTTATCTACCCTTTCTCAAGGGCAGTTCCCTAGTGTCATAGTAATTGAAAATTAAGAATTTACAGTATCGTAATTAAATTCTACCCTTTGAACTCTTGTAGACTGTAGCTGCATATTAACAACATCCCACTCAGATCATGAGTGGCAAGAAGTATTTTGAACACCAACTGCTGCAAGATAACATAACTAGCTCTGACAGCTCTCTAATTACCAGACTACCCACTAGTTATAAACTCTTTAATACTGTAGCAATTCTCATCTTTGCACATAAGTCAAAAGGTAGAACTAATTTGTCCTTTAATTGATATCTGTATTGCTGTTTAAATAAAGGGCACATACTCCTCCAATATGCTTAAGCATTAATTTGTCACCTATGAACTGAATTTGGAAAATAATTGGAATGACTGTAAAGGCTTCTTTCATTGATTTTTATCACTTTCACCAGGAAACTTTTACCTCTGATTTGATCATTAGTCATGTTAAGTGATCGGCAAGTCATGTAAAGTAATCCTAAGCAAAATTGAAGTTCAAATGCTTCCATACATGTAAAAGACTCCCACCGTGCTGTATCCTAGTGCTTGTAGTTGAGTTGCAAAATCACAGAATTGCAGAATCACAGAATGATATGGAGTTGGAAGGGATCATCTAGTCCAACCTCCCTGCCAAAGCAGGTCCACCCAGAGCTGGTTGCACAGGAGCGTGTCTAGCTGGTTTTGAAGGTCTTCAGAGACAGAGACTCCACCACCCCTCTGGGTGACCTGTTCCAGTGCTCTGCCACCCTCAAAGTGAAGTTCCTCCTCATGTTTAGATGGAACTTCTTATGGACAAGTTTGTGCCCATTTCCTCTTGTCTTGTTAAATAATAAATAAGTAGGCCTAAAACAAGGTTGCAGAGCCATGATGTGGGCAGGCCTGTTGCCTGAACAGCAGCAGAGAGAACAAAATCCTGCCTGCAGCACGACACCCCACTTCTAGTCTGCAAACCCTGGTGGCTCATTGGCTGTTTGCTCTCCACACCAAGGAGTGGGTGATGGCTCTGCTACTGCAAACACTGCCAAAACTGGTCCCCTGCCCAATATCCATTGCAATCCCTCTGCTTTTCCTGTTGGTGGCTGTAATTTAGGCTAAAAAGAGGTTCTGGTGGCTTGCCAGTTTGGATGAAAGTTTGTGAAACTGATATGGAAGCCGCTATAACTCTATTCTCAGCAAAAAAGTGAATTCTGGAGGGGTCTGAAGGTATAAGACGGTAAAACCAGGACGTCCCGCTCTTAGCAGTGTAGTTATTTCCAGGAGAGGTGAGGGTGTCCAGAAGATGTGACCAGGACTGCTGTGCAGCCTCTCCAAAGGAGGCAGCTTGTGGAGATCAATATGTGTGTCTGCCTGAAGAGCTGCTGGAGAAATGCATGTCTCTCCCAGGGCTATCAATGAATATGCTGCAGGTTTCTGAACAACTTCTGCCTTTGTGTTCTTCAGCACTTTGTGACCCGGTCATGATGGAAGTTTTTCCTTAGATTACAGCTAGAGGAGGTGGGAGACCACTAATGAGGCTGGTTTTGGGGACATTTCTCATGCTGTGTAAATACCCCTCAGAGAACATAATATTGGCAAAGATGGTAAACACTGGCTTAAGTTCTGCTTTTCTCTGTTTTCCAGTTCCTGCTATGAATTCAATAGAAATGTTGCTTTCAGTGCATGTAAATACAATGTGATGTTTTGATGATGACGAAGACTAAGATTAGCTGTGTTATTAAGGTAGCTAAAATGCAGGCAAGTGCCACCAAATGCATTACTCTGTGCTCCCATCAAGGGTCCAGCAAGAGCAAAAGTTCAAATGAACTCATGTATTAGGTGTACCTTAGGTTTCCTCTGACTTTAAAACCAACCCCTTCTTCTTCTCTGCCTTCCACGATACAGAAAACAGACTCAGTTGTTTATATGAATCTTCCCCCTTCAATAATACCATGTCCTTTGCATGCATTCTTTTAATGTATCACAGATGCATTCAAGCTGCTTGTGCTCAGTCAGTGAATGGCACAGGTCTATGTTCTTACAGTGCACATAGAGGTTTGAGTTCCCTGAACAACAACAAAAAAGGGCTCAAAATGTTTTTCAAAACTTCTCTTCATGCTTCAGTTTCTCAAAATGGCAGGGCAGAACGTTATTGATCTAGCTGAGAAAAGCTTCTTCTGCAGCAGAAAAATAACAGGTTACCCAGAGCAAGAATATAATGACCTGCATATAAGTTATTCAAGGGAATAACAATTAAAACTTCAAATTATTTTGGCTATCACTTTTTCTTTGTAAGGAATGGGTCATGCTTGTAATTCTGGGTAAAGCAGAGGCTGAGCTGACTGCAACTCAGAGTGAGGAAAAATCTAATTGATAAGAGGAATAGCTGATGGCTGGGTGGGGGGGAGAAGTAGCATTGTGGCTGTGTGAAACACCTGTCATTAAAATATATTTTAATAAGCTACATTGCTAAAAGGGAATACCTTAATATGGTTGCTTTCCACTGGAAAGAGACAATATCAGCACAATTTAACAGAAAAATGGCTGGAGAACTTTCTTTGAGATTTTGATAAACATTTGCTTATGCTGAAGGGCAGAAAGTCCCCAAAATTTGTTTGTGAGTGAGCTGAAATTTAGACCTGACTTACATGACACCATGGAAAGGAGGAGTGGATGCTCATTCAAGTAACAGAATTATATGCTCATATTCTGTGATGAATGTTATCCCAAAGTAGCACTGAATATAGACACACAAACGACTGTCAAGTACAGTATATTTTAGTCAATGTGTACGTGGGGCCAGTTCACTGGTCTGGTTACACAAAATATGATGAAATTCATCTCCATGACTACCAAAAGAAGGAATATTTCTATATAGTCTGTGACAGAAACTTTATATTAATATAGTTTTCCCACTATTTTTGTATTTGCTTTGGACCCTTTTAAAGGGTCATGTGAAACTCCTTATGTGAAACATTGTCTTAACACCTTTGTGGGGTGACAAGTTGGTCATGGCCCATGTCGTCAGCAGAAAATCAATAGAACCAGGTGGAGGGAGAAGAGTGAGGAGATACCACTGGTTTAATGAAAATCCCAATTCTGTCTGCTTTTCTGGATACAACAACCTGGCTTTTCGTATCGACTGCTGAAATGTGCTGTAATCATGTAAAAGGTACCTCTAGCCAGAAATCTATTTTTTGTTCCTCTTCTTTGTATTAAGTGAGCTCTTTTGTAATGTTACTTTTTATAGCCTATAATCATGGTAATTATGTTTTGTTGAATCTTTCACAGTAGTCTAACATTTAGTAACATTTATCTCACTGTGCTGGGACTTGAAATCTTCCCTGCCATCGGATGCTCATACAGTTATATTATTGTGGCAATATGGGAGCTAAGCCGAAGTACAGTTGGTCCTTGTTACTGTTGTTACCTTTGCCAATTTGCATCTGGTTATTATGAGTAGCTGAAATCAGAAGGTCAGTGTTAAGCAAACCGTGAAGAAGATATAAGCAATAGATTCGTTTAAATATCCACGCAAAGCACATAGTTGTGGGGATCTCTAATGCATTGGTTAGCATCTAGCAATCAACAGGGCTTGCTTTCAGCGTTGTGCTTATTGCAATGATTGCTTCTTGTTGAAGATCCCCTTGTGTGCTTTTTCAACAGAATGCACGTGTGTCCAAAGCTAACTCAACCAGACAAATTCTCCTAAATGCTAATATTAGTACAGTCCTGCCAGCTTATTTCTATAAATGCTGAACTGTATAGCGGCCTGGTATCATCAGATCAATATAAGGAGGTAGTTCAAAGGTAAGAATTTTTCTAAAAGTAATACTGTAGCTTCTGTAACATACTCTGGGAAAGGGAAATCTCTCCCTGTGATCTGCTCACTGCTCTCCCACTTTATGACTGGTATTGCACTCCGTGCTGTAAAAAATCACCATTAAACTCAATTGAGGCACTTCAAAACAACAGCAGAACTTAGACCAACTGTTTATTTCTCGTTATGTTCCTCCAGCCTGGCCTGCTGTCATCATTCCAAGGCAAGATCCTCAACTGGCAAAAATCAGCAGTAAATTTGTGGCAGTTAGGATGTACCCAGTAATAAATGTGTTTTTATAGAAAATGTTTATCAGGTTGTCAGGTGCTTCAGTTGGTTGTTCAGAAGTCACAAATCCTGGATTGTGAGTGGGAGAGGTATGGTCTGCCCCAGAGTGCGACACATAGCTCAGTAAGTTAAAGCATGGACCTTAACGTTTTTTTATTCACATCAAGCTGGAATAAGATTGATCAAATGACTGATATTTAACTAAAAGCATTGATGCTACTTCTTTTTCTCTTCCTTGTACAACCTTTTCTCAGATGCTCATTAGCCAGGAAATGTAGTCACTACAGTCTCTGCCCTAAGGCAAATCCTGTGATATACCCTGCACACTTAACAGAGAGATTGCTTCAGGGGGAGAGATGATACTTCTGCCTCAAATAGGATGACACAACAATGGTTCAAAACAGTATGATTTTGAGCTTTTATGGGTTTTGTGAGACAACTCGAAAGCCTTTGAAGTCATATATCTGTATTTTCGTGTCTATCCAACAGGTCCATGGGGGAGTGGCCAGGGCCAGGAGCAGTGGCAGGAGTCACCCACACTGGAGGGGTGGTCAGAGCCTCCTCTTTGATTTGCAGAGTAGGACTGACTTGCGCTCATAGCAGCACAAATGCTCACAGAGGGCTGACCTGACATCATGTGTAACCCTAAATTATTTTTAAACTACTGTAAAGGCAAATGGGTTTCAATGAAGGCAGGTTGCCACAAGTGGCGAAGGGTGTGTCATGAGTGTCTAAGCCCAAAATCCAAAAGGAGTATCTCATCACCTTTCGCAGCTCCTTCCAGGCATGAATTGGCATCTTTCATAGGGATCTTCTTCTCCCTCCAGGTTTTCTTGTGCTTGTCATCCTTTCTGTCTGAAGACACCAACACTTCTCCCTGTAGGGGTTTGGTTTTGACTCAATGAGGAGGGGGAAAGTGAACTTCAGGTTCCCTGAAGCTGCTGTAGGGAGTGTGGCAATTTGTGACATACCGGCAGCAAGGTGATCTTTGCAGTAGTGCTCTAAGGAAGCACAGCAGAGCGAGCATCGAGATGCAGTGTAACTATGGTAGATGATTCCCCCCCTTTTCTTTTGTAAGCACATTGTTTGGATGACCTTGTTGCTGCTGCTTTCAAGAAGATACACTGCAAAATGCAGCTTGCTTTCCCCTAGAACTGGCTTAGCACCAAACCTCCCCAGGCTCTGTTCACCAAGAGAGTCCTCATGCCTTCAAATTTTAAAAAAGAACAGTATGTGCTGCGTCCGTTTGCAGAGCTTTGCGCTGTAACACACTTGTAATATAAGAAAAGTTGTTATTGATTTGTAGTGCTATTAGAGTTTCTTTGCCCTCTCACCACTCTGCTTCAATGCCTCTGACAAGCAATTGGCTCTCAGGTCCCGGAGTAGAAACGAGAAAGACAAATCCAATAAAGGATTTAAGCGTCACTATAAGGATTGGGCAAATTTCAGGTTCCTATGTCTGAAATTGCAACTCTGAAAGCTCATCCAGCTACCCACTTCTGGGGATACCTAAATGCTTTGGTTTAACAGCATGTCTTGAGTGATTGGATAAAATGTGCCAGTGCATCTGGAAACAGGGTCCAGGATCCAGGGCTTCTACTTTTCCAGAGATAGTTACCAGCTTTCTTATCTCTGCTGCCCGGCAGCATGGGGTTGCTCTGCCCATCATGTAGCGACTGGGGTGTTCAGCAGAGGCATATGAGGAGGACATCTATGTCTCTGCTTTACTGGTTGAATAGCTACAAAATTTCTGTGAAATAGGAAGGGAAACTCCAGTACCATCAACTACACTTAAAGGCTAAAGCACTGCTCAGAGTCTGTGTTTTGAAAGAAGGGCTGTGAATGCATGTGTTCAGAGAGGGTCTTGGGTGGGACGGTGTTTGGTGAGTGCGGGGGTTAAGTCCTGCATCTGCTGATGGCTTGCTAGACATGAGTCTGATTTCAGATGTTTGGTGCTCTAAGCATGCGATGTTTCATACTCATTTGGAGGCACTATGGAAGTGTAGGAGTTGTGGCACCAACTAGATCTGCTCAGAAAATAAAAATATTCTCCTTGTGTTTTATCTGTCCAAGAAATTCTTCCTCATTTCATGCTTTCTAACTATATTTCTTTTAAAAGTACCTGAGAAACATTAGTCCTTCACTGCTATCTAGTTAATGTGAGTTGTAACATCAGCTGTGATTATTTGCTTATTTTGCTTGAAATGCCATTTTTAGCCAGTTTCGCACATTATACAAATGCCTTCCATGCCAAATCACCCATGGAACGTACAAATCATCTCAATTGTTAAATTCATTAACCTAACAAACTGTAGACTAAAAGCCACATTTAAAGCATGCGTCCTAAATAGTATTCTCATTATGTGGAATCAGATTAGTCCCTAATCAAATTTGACTTGGAGCTTGGAGCAAAAGGTAATGGACTATGACCCCTGATGTAAAACATGGATAGGTGAAGTGAGTATCTAGCACCATGATACTTCCATTTTTGTGCTGTGCCAACTAATTCCATCCTTTCTGAGCATTTTCATTGTTTTCTAAATGCATTTGTACTTGTTTAGATCCTTACCTCAGCTTCTTGCACACACATCTGCTAAGACATTTACAGATATTCTGCCCAGCAGCTTGATGCTTTTGGACATTCGTGTCACTGATGTAACTTTAATAGCATGGACCAATAATAATTATCAAGTCTATTATTGTTACACCAACAGACTGGGCGTTGATGGGACACCATGGTTTGAGACAGCAGAGAGAGAACAGGAGAAAGCCTCTGCTTCAAAAAGTTTGCTGTATAAATAGAAAAGGCAGGAGGGGCTAGGACAGGCAAGGAGAAAGGAGAAAAGAAACTTAATTGGAGACAAATATCACAGCCAATTACTTCTATCCTAGAAAACTACAGAGAGATTGGGAGTGAGACTTGCAATAGAAAAGAGAGGAAGGACTGAGAAAAACTGACCATTGTCATATTATGCATTTGGACAGTGGGTTTTCTCCAGGGATTTCCAGGCATGTCTTAGACACATTCCTTAAAGAAGATTTGGGAAAGCGCATTTCCCCCCTTCACCAGCCTGGGTTAGCCAGTGTAAGCCCCTTTTCCCCATTCGTTGAGCAATTGGGATTCCAATGCAGGTTGCTTACCAACAGCACCAGCCTAGTTTAGGGTAATGAAAAACACACCTGCGAGAGGTTTGTTTTCCACACCTCCTAGAGAGACTGGGCTCAGTAAGCTGACTCTGACATGTGATACGGGGCTGTACTTACCTGCCTGTTTTTCTTCCAGTTGAAATAAGAGCATTCAAGGGGGCAGGGAGTAGTGTCCACCGTGAGGTGGTGTACACCAAATATAGGAGGTGGGATGATGCAGTTATAGGTCCATTAGTTAACCCAGTGGGATGTCCTCTTCATTTCATGCAGGAATATTCAGTGTATATTAAAAAAAAAAATAAATCCACATCTGTCCTGTAGCTATTGTAAAGTACCTGCATACAGAAGATTCATTTGTGTTGAGGTTTTCTGGTGTTTTAAATCGTTCTTTTTTGAAAAACAATTTTTCCTTTTTCACTAGATGCTTTCTTACAGCATCCCTTGAAACTGTCCCATTTCATGCACTGCCAAAATGAATTCTTTCATTTGCCAGCTCCCTGTTAACTAATTAAAGCTGTAGCTGTACATGTGATAAATTAATAGCGTGAAACCCCTGGTTTTTAGCTCTTTAGCTGTATATTGGTAGCAAGAAGGAAGAATGGACTGCATCTACAAAGAAAAAAGGCAAAAGTAGGCAATATATGTAAAAAAAAAAAAAAAAAAAAAAAAAAAAAAAAAAAAAACAAAAAAAAAAAACCAACAAAAACNAACCTACCAACAACCATCCTTATGATACTTAGAAACCCCAAAGAAGAAATGTCAGTTGTTTGGAAAGCAACAGACAAATACTTTTAAAATTATGGTCAAGGACATGAGGAGAGGTTACCGCAATTTAGCAGATAAGAGCTTGCATGATGGTGCTGAGGTCATTGCAAGCCTGCTCGTGTGCTGTTAACGGGAGGGTTCACGATAGAGCCTTAGATACCTCGTATTTGTTGCTGTCCATCTGCAGCATTTAACACTCTGTCCTATGTGCATTGTCCTGCAGTCGGGCAATATACAGTTCCTTATTCTCCCTACTCATGGCAGTCGTCTTGACTGACAGTGTAAATGTCTGCTTATGAATTTGCAAGTGCTCGTTCTTGTCATTTTTGTTTTTTTTTTTTTTTAATAATTTTTTGTTATTTCATATAAGGTTGTTGACTTGAGTATATAAACAGATGCTTAAAAAAACTGTTTTGGAGGCAGCTTGAGTTATTTACTCAGATCTGCAGTTTCAGTACAAGGAAATAGCTGTGCTGTGTGATTCTAGAGGTCTCTGTGATGTTTGGTGGGTTTGGGAGCATGGCAGCTATCACAAAACCATCATTAGTAACCCAGTGGCCTTTGCTAATGAAAGGGTAAGCATTCAGAAATTCCAGTAATTTTTTTTCTTAACTTGCATAAGAAACAAAGATCACTTTTTCTTTTTTTTCCATGAAGAATTTAAAAAGTCAGACATTTGCTTTTCCTCTTTGCAGGACATTTCTTTTCTTCAATTTTCTCAAAAAATCCTGGAAGATAAAACAAGCTACTCAAACCAGACTCTTCAGACAGATCTAATAAATGGATGGGATAGCTGGCTCTCTTATGATACTTTTTAAGCTACAGAAGTTACAGAATTTTAACTTTTTGGCCCTTCTAAGTAAATGGGAGTTTTGATTTTGACTTCAATAAGATCTCTCTTTCTCCTTCTAGAAGAAAATGTGGGTAGATAATTTGAAGTGTATCAAAAGCTTTCTGTCTGCTAAAATAAAAGACCCTGTTTCTGCCAGGTTAGCAATTACTCTCAAGTAGTCTTTGTGGCGACTTCTGCAGTGCTATTTGGTGTCAGTGTCTAGGCAAGAATTTGGCTCCAATAAATCACTTCAAATTGAAAACCATAGCACAGCATAAATATGGAAAAACAGTAGGGGCAGAAAACAGTGTAAAAAAAAAAAAAACCAACCCAAAAACAAACAAACAAACAAACAAAAAAAAATCCAAACAAACAAAAAAAAGCCACCAAACCACAAAACAAAAAACAACAACAAAAAAAACCCTAAACCTGAGTGAACCTACCTCAGTAGCTGCTTTGGAGCTCATAACAGCTCCTGAGCAAAATCCAGGTTGCGTGTGGAATATCTGGTTCAATTAACATATTTACTAGGAGAAAACTTGCTGGCTTTCATATCCCAAGACCCTGTCTCATTTTCATAGAAATATGGTCATTCCTCTCCAATTCCTCACCCAATGTACAAGTTGCTGTTTAAATGCACAGAAATTCAAGGGAATTAGTAATATGTGTTACAAAGGAGGATGCAGAGCTCCAAATCCCAGAATCAGGGCCTGGAGGATGGCAGAGCAGGAGAGCTAATGTGATTTCATAACAAATACTTGGCTTTTGGTATATGCATGAGGCATAAAAACTGTCCTTGTGAGCTGACTCAGGGTAAGGAATATGTCGTTAAATAAGAGGAACTGCATTTTGAAGATGCAACTTGTCTTTTCTCTGGGTCCCTTCTTAGGAACTATTTTGGAAAATAAAAATGCAGTAAGAAAAGGTTTCTCTTCCTGTTGTTCTCTTTCTGGAGCCTCAAGGGTCTTTTTCTGTGTGCTTTCTTTAGATAAATAAGCCAATGCTACCTTTAGATCTGGGCACTACTTTATTGGACAACTAATAAATTAGTTGAAAAATAGGAGCTAGCTGCGGAGAAAAGAATTTGGGTCAAATCCCATAAATAGCTCCTGATGAAAAATATAGGAACAAGAGAGAATTCAAAACCATTTCATGGGAAATGCCAAAATGCTTCATTTCAGTGCTTTAATGATCCAACTTCTTAGCTTTTTCTTCAAATCAGCATTTTTCAGTTAAAAAAACCCAAAACTGTATACTAAAAAAGGAAACAATGGTTTGTTCAGGAGTTAAATAAACCGAAAAATATAATAAAATACTTTATTTTAGGTTAAATGAAGCAATTCAGATTGTGCCTCTGCTAAATGTGGAGGTTTTGTTGTTGTTGAAAAAGCACATATATTTTGACCCAAACCAATTTCCTTCTCAATCTCAGAATTGGCTGGGAGACTGAAGAAACTATTTTTTTCTTTCTCCTTCTCCGTATTCCAGCATTCTTGAAGCGTTGCATTTCCTTTGCAAACTTTTCGAGAGTAGACAGGCTTTCCTGGAAGCAAAACTGTCTGCTTGTGACTAGAGAGAGAATTTCTTCAGCTGAAATATTTTGCATGTGTGTTCTTTCTGAGACAGACTCTGCTGCTGCAAAACACTTTGCAGGGTACATTCCTTGGACAATCACTCAATGAACAGTTATTCCATGTATATTTTTGTTAAAGCTTTGATTATTGTGGCAAGTGTAGCATTTAAATTCCTATAATATTCTGCCTGCAGTGGAAATATCTTTGTTGCCTTTGGACTTCTGACTTAGGAGTCAAATGATGGGCGTTTGCTAATCACCAAAGCTCGCAGGTTTGCACTGGCTTAATCAGGGTAACTGCAGAACCCCTGCAATCACATCTGTTTGTTTTCCAGTTAAGGTGGCTCCATGTTGCAAAACACATCTCTAAAAGCTGCGCCGACGCTTTCAGTGATGTCCAAGTGCCGCAAAAGTTTAGTGCCATGCTATGGTATTCTTATCTCATTCAGTAATGTTGAAAAATACTTCAGGACCATGAAGAGTGAGGAATTGCAGGGGCAGAGAAGACAAAAATGATTTTTTTTTGTTTGGGACACAGCTGTTCAAGTGGCTGTCACATCTATTGCTTTGTTTGCAATAGAGTGAGAGCCAAGCAGCGCCTCTCCCCTGCTCTGCTCTCTGTAATTGGCACACTCTGCAAGTGGAGAAAAAACAATGCACATCTAGGACCCCGCTTTAGGTCCTTCTCTTATGATGGCTGACAGCAAGAAGAGGTAGCAAGGTGATGGGGGAAAAAAGGCTAGATAAAAAAAAGTGAGCAGCTGCTGTTGTCCTAGCTACTCATGATATTTGCCTTTTAAATTTCCTGTGTGACCTGGGATTTGAGCGTACTGGGGGATGTGATGTGATGCAGGGAAGCTGAAGTCACCCTAGGGTCCAGCATCAAGTTCAAACCTGGCCCCACCAGGCTCAGGCTCACACCCGGGGTGAATTAGCCCCAAAACTCCAGGTGATGCCAGTGATGGTCTCTCTGGCTCTCTTCTCTGGCATAGCTGAACTCCAAAATGCAGCCCTAATCACAACAGATGAGTGCTGTGGCTTTTTGGTGAGTTTTATCTGTGCAGTCACATGCCTTTGCAGCACAAGATGCCTTTTAATTTAGTCTTTGCACCATCTTACCATTTTTCTCTTTGGGAAGAGACAGGTCTATAGCTGAGATCAAATTTCTGCCTGCTCTTTGCTGTTCTGCTGTGATTAGAGAGAAAGAGAGGAAAGAAAATCCAGGCTCTTACGATGTTTTGGGAGAAGGAAACAGATAGAGAAAATATTCGTGAGGCAAAAAAAAAATACATGCGTGGATTTACCGTAACTTAGAGTAAAACATTTCTTAGATGCATGAATGTTATTTTCTAGATCGAGTATTATATGGAAATATTGTTGATGTCTCGCGCCCAAGTCCCAGTTTAACTTCCACTAAGTCAGTAGAAAAGATTGCAACGTGTTGGATGGAAGCAAAATGTAGGTCTGTAAAAGAGGTTTTCTTGTCACAGGGGACATTGCTTTGCTATTTGTACTCTTTGTTTCCCAGGAATGTCTCTCAGAGGTACTACTAACTCTTCCATTTCTCTCCTAAGAAACATGTGATTAATGATCTCTTTTTAAGCTTTATTATTCAATTTAGCTCACTAATCCAGCACACTTGTGCATAGTTCTGAAAACCTGAATTGTCACCACATTCATCCATGCTGATATACGTAGACTTGCAACTATCCTGGAATCTGACAAATCAAATCATTTTAATGAACCACAGCAAACAGTTCATGTTGAAACAGCTGTAAGCACAATATGCAAATCATGTTTACTGGTAGCTTATGCTCCAGAGAAATAATCTTTATATGACTGCTTTATTATTTACAGTAGTTCCAAAATTTAATTTTAGTCAACATTGACAGATGCCATCCATGTTAATACTTGGACTGCTATATAAGGAAAATGCTAAACATATGCAGAGATCTCATGTTTGTGAGTTGATAGTGTGGTTTACAAATGGGTTTAACAATATCCACTCATTTCTGAGCAGTCAGCTAAAATTCACCTGAGGACTGTGGTAACAGAGTGAAGAGGAAGGTCAGAGGGATATGAATGAAGAAAAAATAAAGGAACTACTCCAGAGAGCAGTGGGTATAATAAAAGCATGACAGAGGATGATTAATTATATTTTAGAGTCAGATAATTCCCAGAGAATATGTGTGCATGATAAAACTTCCTAACCTTTCGAGTTGTAATTAAATGAGAGATACACTAATCTGACCAAGTAGAGACTATTCTGTTCCTAAAACAGCACTAATGCTTACATTAAAAATGTGTTATTTTAAATAAGCAATCCTACCTGGCATGAATAAAGTCAGAGGCATTACATGCAAAAGACAGAACTGAGAGTAAAGGAGCTAAATTAAAAGAAAAATAAAGGAGATTTTGAGATGTGTGTAAAATGCAAAGAACCTGATTAGAGGAAACAGCTATTTCTGGAAGATAGGTGTGGAACCCTCCAAAATTGTTCTCTACTTTTTACACCATGTCCTTTGTCTTGAGGATGCCCTTTTAAGACTTTCCATACTTGCTGTCAATGAGTTTGGTGATTCTGTCAGAAGCAACGTGGGTTCCCTTTCAGGTCATGAGTGATTGGCAGGTTGATTTAGACAAAGAATTCCTGAAAGCACTTGAGTATGTAAACTAGTCCGTATGTATTCAGCAAAGTAAGCATGGATCATAGAGTGGTTTCTTCTCTTCCATTGGTTATTGCAATTCAAAAAGTATCTTAAATTATTTCTGGATCTTGATACCAGCAGAGCTGCTCCTTTATCTGAAATATTAGAGCAAGGTAGGTAGGAGTTGGTCTGGATTGCGTAGGGATGGACCTTCAGATTTCAATTATTTTCTGTGTAACTCTATTCCTTAATATCAATTACTGAGGTACTAGAATCTTGGGTACAAAGCCACAGTGCTTTAATTCTTAATTAACCCAAAAGGAAGAGCTTAAGGACAATGAGCCGTGTCCTCCTATTTAGTGAACTTCACTTTGGTAGGAGTCAATATGTTCACTTATAGTTAACGCTACAAGAGATATTACAACCCTCATTATCCTACCTTGGTTTTAATACAGGGGCTTTGCAAACCACATTTGCAGTGGGCTGGAAACACTCAGCTTGTTCCCAAGAGAAACCTGGTTTTAACTTGCATGCTCCCTACTGCGCTTCATGCTGATTTTTGAAGGGGAAAGCTATGAAATTGGGGTTTTGTTTATTTCAAGATGGATGTGCTGGTAACAGACTGGTCTTGGTCTGCCTTCATGAAAAACCTGTTTATTGCCTTTCTCTCTCTGTTGATTGAAAATGTCCAGGGAAAAGTGGCCATAGCAAATTACTCCAGTATTTATTGTTGCTTCATTCTGATTTGGTAGGAGGCTTTAGGAGAGGAGCACCCGAAGGAGCTCAGTAATCCCCCTCTTTTCCTCCAGCTCATCTTGGAGCCATCTCCTTTCCAGGCTCTGGTTTTCTCTCAGCTTCCTCACTCTGCCCTGTGTATCTTCCTGCGTGAGATGTCAGGTGGGGACAACGATGCTCTTTATCATCTTCTTTTCCAAGTTGTTTCATGAATCTTCTGTGCCATGTTTCCTGGAAACTTAAAGTTGTTCAACCCTTACTTTGTGATTGTGGGTGCAGGTCAGGTAAAGCAGAGATGCTCCTAAGACATTTGCAAGAATTGCAGGATGTTATCTTGGGTTTTTCTTCTTAGCAAATCCTTGGATTATGTCATTAAGAAATCAGGATAATTCTGGTAGTAAACTTGCATTCACTAATCAGGGACTCTTACCAAAAGTAGTTGAAGAGTTATGTCATGTCTTCCACTTCTTTGAAATTAATATTAGAATGCTAATTTGCTGTTGGCTATTTTATTCGTATTGAAATGGGAAGCATTTTATTGAGGTGACTGGTAACACCGATTAAAAAGAAAGAAATGAAACAAAACCCCCAACAAGGCTGAGCAGTTGGACTTGAGCAGGAAGATTTCCTTTTTAATAGATCTGGATGTATCACAGAAGCACTATAATGCAGCAAGCCTTTATATTCACAGTCTGTTTAACAGAAGCCTATCATTTGGCATTAAAATCTGAATCTGTGAAATGGTTAAGCACATGTTTAATCATAATGGATTGTGGACCCACTCGTGTATATCATCCTAACATTTTTTCAGCTTTCTGAAGCACATTTTTCCTTAAGTTTTAAAAATAATAATAATGCAGTGAATTATGTTGATTTCACCCTGATCGCATATTTTTAATGTTGCAGGCTTGATCAGCAAATTTTAAATCAAAGCATTTCCTGTGGCTTCTTAGATTAAAGTAAAAAAAAAAATGCAGCTCAGCTGTTTGTATATAAACATGCAGCAGTTATAATGAAAGAATTACCCACAATGCCAGTGTCACTATAGTAACCTGCATTCACAAAGATCTTCATTTAGCGGTGGTTAAAGCCAAATACATATTTGTTTCACATAGACAATATCATTTTTGTAGCAGAACTCAACAGCAGTAAAGGACCTATGGATGCAAGCATCGTTTTTAGGGGCGGAGTTTCTTGCAAAAGAAACTCTGCCTTTGCTAACAGTGTGGAGGCTCCCAGGCTGCTTCAAGCATGTTAGAAGGACAGAGTCATTCTCAAAGTGTTATTTCAGGACAAAGTCAGCTGAACCTCCACTTCTCTGACCCCTCCTCTGCAGCTGTACACACTGGTGGAAGCCCTGTTCTGCACAGAGCACCACTGACTCCAGCAGGATGGAGCAGGACTGGTGCTCTCTAACCTGCGGCGACTCCTGCATCTCACTGCTATAAATATCAAAAATCGGGTATTTGACTGGCAGGGCTGTTATTGATTCTAAGCCATGGAAAAAGAAAATACTAAAAAAACCAAACAGAAGGCAGGCAGAGGAAATAAAATAACGTGTGGATGTACACTGTAATCAAAAGGTCCTCTCCAGTTTTGATGCACTTTATGATGATGCTCTGTTAAGGAGAAGCAGGTTGGGGGAGGTTCAAGCCTGTGGCTAATTGCAAGCAAAAATAACTACTGATCAATACAAACCTCCACCGGGAATGGAACATTGCCTGGAAATGATCTTAGCAAAACCCTCTGGCTTATTGCCTTGCAAGTTTATGCAACTACTTCTTTATAGTTGTTTCAATTTTTCTTGCATGCAGAGAAGTCACTATTGGCCTATATCCACCTTTGTAGCTTGGTAGTTTCAGGGAATATAAGGGTACAAAAGAGTACTATTTCATATAGTTTGATTGTTCTTAAATGCTGTGCTTTCAGTTTTGTTCAAATATCCCACACTGAGACTGCAAAGCATTCAGGACACTAAAGGTGCGTGGTGGACAGAGGACAGGAGGGAGGTGGGAGTTCAGGCGCCTTCTGAAGTGGGAGGTACTTGGATGATCCCAGCAAGAAGCCTCAGATTTCCTGAAGAGAAAGGCACAACTATCCTGCAAACCCTGCAGATCTGACATGGGGTGGCGTGGGTGGGGGGTTTTGGAATAATCATTCCCAGCCTCAAAACTGGTAAGCGAGGAAAGCACAACAAGCAGAGCCTGTAAATGCATGTTCTCTGGGCTCTCTCCTTCATTAGTCCACAGCAGCCTCTCTTCAGCAGCTGCGGCCCTCCACTGATCCTTTAGAGCAAGATGGAAGAAAACCCTCAGATTTTACCTCGGCATTTGTTTGCTTTTTAGAAAGAAAGCCAAATAAGTATGACTGGGTTTATCTGAGATGAGTGGTTTTAAGTCTGGAAAAAGCAATACAATATTGACCAAGAATTCTCAGGGTTCAGAATAATTCTGAACCAGTGTTTGTTCCAGACAATCTTGAAGAGTGCTGTGTTTGTCACAAGACCCAGTTATGTGATGTCAGATTTATGTGTGCATATCTCTTTGTCCCCAAAAGGTTGGGTTCCCATTCCCAAATAAGTGGAAGAAATGTTAAGGTGTAAAATGGGTACATAAGAGGTTAAAATCAAACACCCATATTGTGGGTCAGTGTAGATTTTTTTCCACTTTGGTGATTAGCCTGTCTAATTAAAATAATTTCTGTAGTGGGCTAGTGTGTAAGATCATGGTACTTACTGCTCTTCATTTTCTTGCTGATCTGGAACCTGTTTACACCTGCCTGGGCTGCTGATGCCCCCTGATGCAAGGAGGCATTATCTGCATAAGAGGCTGTGTCCACACTGTCTCTGTGACTTTGAAATAAAAAGCAATATAAACCAGCTTGAAATTAGCTGCATTTTGTCACAGCTGAAAACAAGAACATAATTTCAAAAGAACAGCACAGAGCTGTCAGTTGCTATGTTCTTCTAAAAGTTTAATGCGATTCATTGTACGTGGATGAAGAAAAAGAAGAGAAAAAAAGTGTGGATACGTGGAAGGAAAGCTGAAGGCTGACAGGTGGAAAGACCTTGTTCATTAGTAGATTTCCATCAAATCTGAAGTAAAACTCGGACAGTGAGTAAAAATGTAAATGATGTATGTAAATCGAAAGATATTTGAGAATATGAAAGTAGGCAATACTACATCCGCGATACAATATTCATAATGATATGTTCACAACATAGGGTAAAAGTTTAAAATCTTGTTCCTAAATCAATAAAGAATAAAATATGGCACACTTTACTCCAGTCAAATAGCTCTTTGAATTTCCCTTTCAAATAAAGTGAAAGCAGGTTGCCATGACTACTGAGTGATATTGAATGTCTTCGTATCTGCATAATTGCTGAATATTTGTAGACAAACAGTTGAAATGCATCTCTTGCTTTCACTTGAGAACTTGGAAGCTAACTAGTTGTAAATTTAAGTCCCCTGGTGTCTTTGTGAATAATTGGCTCAACATTAAGCTACAATTATCTCTATTGAGACAAAAAGATAGCTATTCAAACAGCCATCATACATATATCAGACCTGGATGTCATTATGTGTTAGTGTATGATACACATTAATTTTACATGGTTTTTCTCGTTTATAAG
This sequence comes from Thinocorus orbignyianus, assembly GCA_013400375.1. Taxonomy (NCBI): domain Eukaryota; kingdom Metazoa; phylum Chordata; class Aves; order Ciconiiformes; family Thinocoridae; genus Thinocorus; species Thinocorus orbignyianus. Next base: position 2,896,225 of record VXBW01002134.1, read on the forward strand.
AATCAACAACTTCTGAAGAGTTGATGTGATCTCATGAAGCTTATCTTTAGGCTGTTTGATCTTTTCTTCCAAGACTTGATAGTTTTTCACGGAGAAGTGGATTTAGCCATATACCAAAACCTGGTAGTGGTCAAATTGTTACCTGTAGCTTGCTTTCTGTTTAATAAAAAAAAAAAAAATTGCTAACTTTGAAGTCAGAAAGCTTATTTTATTTCAGTAGCTGTACAGGGATTGATCCAATGTATTTATTTATTCAGAACTTGAGGACTATATATAAATCAAGTTTACATTTTACTGTTTGCATAGTTCCAGTCGACTAGTAGTAGAAAAGTGCTGCATGAAAGGCTTTGGCCTTCCTACCAAAGGTTGTTATGCCTCTAAAGAGCACTTGGTTAGTCCTCTAATCACTTAGATGTTTTCTGTCAAGCCATATTAGTCTCTGTTCAGGTTCCACTAAGTTTAAGGTTCTCTTTCTTGGAGTTTGCTTAATCGTATGAGTGGAATTTCTTTCCCCTTGCACAGCCTTTGGAAAAAGCTCCACACCCTCAGCATAAAATAGCCCAGTTGTCCCCAGGCGTTACATATTTTATTGCTTATTTGACTGTAATTCTTTATTCCTATTTTGCAACCTTTTCTCTTTCGTTGTTGAGCTCGCCCATGCCTCTGGTGTGAGGCAAATGGTTCTTTTGAAGAATAATTTATTCAAATAGTGTTGTACATTTTTCTGTAGTTTCTCCATAGTCATGAATTTCTTCCCTTGTGACCCTGCAGAAAGCAGCTTGGGTAGCTCCATGCATAGTGTGCCTTCCAGCTCATAAGCCCACCTCATCTTTTTGTAGCTCTGAAAGCCACTGGAGTATCTTTGTTGGCCTGCTTTAGGCCAAGAAAAACTTAGTCTGTTGTACTGGGAGCTGAACTATGAACTGTTCTCCAACATTTCATACATGTAACTCCAGTGGTTTTTTTCCAATTACTGCCAAATTTCATAGACTTCCCTCTTTCATAATAAATGGCCTCTGCTCTATCATTTTAATGAGTATAATTTATAATATTTTAAAGTATTTTCTTGTATTATATGTTAACCCCAGTGAATTAGGCAGAGATAAAGCCTAGAATTTTATATCATTATATCTACTACATATATGAACATCTTTAATATCTGAACAATGGAAAAAAAGAAACAAGTTTAAAAGGGAATGCATGGAATTAATCCTTTCAAGGTCCATTTCAAAGATGTGTGAAACCTTTTTCAGAGTTACTCTATTGACTCAAAGATTTTTGAGGTCAGAAAGTGTCACTAGAATTATGTATTCCATTCTCTCATGTAATATAGGTCAGAGGATTTCATCCAGCTGTTTCAATGCTGAGCCTCATAAACTCTGTTGAAGAAGCATATTTACTGAGGCACAAGTCAATGAACTGGAGAAATTAACTGAGTTCTCCCCTCTCAACCTGGCAAATCCCCTCTATCCCATTTCCATTTTTACTCAAAATGTCAATCTTCCTATTAAAAAATTGTATTCCTACATAGAGAACTTTAGAACTAGCGCCTAAAGTATTCTTTATAGTGAAGAAATATATATGATGTATTCCTCTGAATACACATCTGTGCACACAACAGGCTCGCTACTTCCTCTACTTGGTAAAGTCTCCTCGAGAATAAATAGTATTAGTTCTGCAAACATCTGTAATCCCTCTGTCACGATTATCTCTGCATCTAGAATCCATTTGTTTTAGACATTGGAAACTCTTCAGAGACTTCATAAAAGCTTTACAGATCAAATTTACAAGGTGGAGAAAATTCTAACTCACAGAACTAACATTGCTAGAATGAAGGAAAAAAAACGTACGTGGTCTATGCTTATTTGTATAATTTTCTGGGGGTAAACCTTTGGTAAATTGTTTAGGACATCTGCAGCTCATCTGTCCACTAGCCTGGAACACTCCACTAAAATGGATAGAAAGAAATTACTCTATAATTATGTTGAGCTCTGCATATGGTAAAAAAAAAAAAAAAGCATCCCTTATCAAAGGTGCTCTGCTTATTGCTATTCCTGTGACCTAAAAGCTACTAAACAATTCTGAAAGCCCCACTATGGTTCCCCCAGTGCCGCTGATGGCTCCAAGAGCTGCCTGGGATGCTGGTGGCCAACCTGGTGGTTTTCGAAGAGGTCAAGGAAGCCTTTGCATGTGAAGTAGGGTCCTTCCTGGTCCATCACTGATATGCAAGTTGCTGGGACTCATTAGGCTGGGGTTTGAATGGTGTTAGATGAGGAGATTTTTCTGTGACTAAATAGAGCAGAAACTCAAATGTGATCATCCTCTGTCAAGTACTGTGCTATAGAAAAACACGCAAAGGTGCTTTATGTAGTTCTGCTGCCGAAGGGATGATAGATAACTTGAAAAGCTGAAAAAATGCAATGTATCAGCAAAATTTATTGGTTGTGTGAGGAGAACCTTAGGAAAAAAAAAAAATAAAAGAGGAAATATAAGCCCTGCACATATATCTGTAAAAAGTGCTGATAAAACTCATTTTCAGTACATCTAGTACCTCAGGAAAATTTCAGTAGAGGTCCACATACCTGAAAAACTTGAAAACTTTTAAGCTGTTTTGTCCATAGATAAATAAGTACTGCACACTTCTCAAACATATTATTATGCTGTATTACACTATGGCACTAGGTATATATTTGGTAGGAGTGTTGTCTCTGCAGCGTACACCAAAGGTTGTAATTGCCCCCCTGCTGCAGCAGCTCCTCCTGGAAATGGGGATGGTTGTCCCAGCGAGCAGATGTGGTGCCAGCTTAAAGGAGGGGTGTTTGTGCCAATGAACTGAAATGGCACCATGAAGGCTGGTGGTGTCATGGGAAGAGTAAGCCAACAGGAGCAAGTCTTCTGGATAGCTTTCCAACACAACGGTATGGTTCTCTGTTGAACTGGCTGCCGTGTGTGAGGGGAGCACATGCCAGATCCTTCCTTGAACGCACAGGCTGAAGTTTAGCAAGTGCTGGAAAAGCTGACATTAAGGCTAAACACTATTTTAAAAAAATTTCTTCTCTTGTGCTAGGCTTAAAATCTTGTTGAAAATAAGATTTTTTCCATGTCTTAATTGTAATACAGAAAGTGTCTTTTCTTCTTCCTATGCTTGAGATAGCAAGGTAATTTCAGAACTGAAACTGATTGTCTCAGACATTCACGACTCAAATATTTAATCTGAAGGGTAAAATTCCCACAGTACTTTTCTCATCATTCCTTAGTTCTATAGAGAATAAAAGCTTCAGCTTTATATGATCTGATATTATTTCCATTATTGGTATTATGCTGCAGGCAAATATCCTTCAAAAAGCAAAATCCACTTCCCCAGCTCAGTAAGTTGCGCACCACAAAGGCCCAATCTTTCTTTTGCACTGTGTTCTAGACATGCCTTGTAATCTGCTGAGAATTTCATAACAATTATTTTACTTCTTGTAGTGAAGAACCTTTAAGATGTAATATAAAATATTCATCTGAAATCTGATGTATCCAAATTTCAGGTGCAGTTCAGGACCAAAGGATGAATTTTCCAGCTAAGTGAAGAGTTTAACTAGTAGTATGCCTCTGTGTGCATGCGTTTCTGTACCTCTCTACATGGGTGTGCAAGGGCTTTGGCATCACTCTGATTTTACTTTTCCAATGTATGCAAAGACTGTGATAAGCAATAGCTTATTCCTAAGTAGTCTGTATGTTTTTGGAGCTCTGCCCCTGGAAACAGAAATGAAAATAAGCATTTGCCTGTGTGGTAAACAAAGACATCAAATTCATATTTTCCAATAACCCCTCAAATTCCTTAGTTCCTTAATAATACCTGTAAGATTTTTCACATGATCCAAGTCCAATTGCTTCCATCTGAAAATGGAAAGAGCTGCCAAATAAGAACATCTAAACAGCATGTAGTGTAATATGACAAACTGTAAAATATTCTGCAATGGAAAACAGTGAGTAGTAGAATGCACCTTACTTGTAATAGAGAAAAGACCTCTTAATGATATCAGACAAATTCCTGATGGCCTTTTTTCAGTTTGTACTGAGTAGAAATCCCATTGACTCTATCACCTCCATGGGGCTGCAGGATTTTTATCCATCCTGCCTGATATCATAACGACATGAACATGGACTGCTTGCTATATTTCTTGTAATACAAGGGAATATGCTTTGTAATTATGCGTAATGAGGTCTGTAAGGCTATGTGTGTGTGTGTCTGAGCGTTAGCCACAGAAAGGTGGGCAGGAGATGGATACAATTTCTCTGCTATCAATCCTTTCTAAATGTAAAATGAGATGGTAGGGAAGATTGCTTACTGCAGTTGCACAGAGCAGTTACTGCATCTACAGAAGGAACTTGAGCAAAGAAGTGTTTGCATGGGTGAAAGAGTGAGGACTAGAATAAATACACGAGAATTCGGGGGCACATGGGTGATAATTGTATAATGGTTTATACATGGAGCAGCAAGATCAAAGATTTGGTGTGAATATTGAAGTAGGCAAAGTCTTTGCATCACTAAAACTTATTGCTTTCTGTATCCAAAATACCTTTGAAAAACATTATTTGCTGCATGTAATTATCACAACTGATTTGTAGATGACACAGTTGGGCTTTGATCAAACAAAGAAACAAGGGAATTGAAGACCAAGAGTAAGCAGTCGTGACTCAGGACTGCACATCAGGCTGAGAAAAGAGAAATTGCAACTTGTGCCAAAGAATGAGAGAATTTCTGTGTGCTTAGTCTGGATTTTCCATAGCAGTCCAAACCAGGAAAATGAGAATTCAGGCTAGATGCTAAACAGCTGCATGAAAGAACCCATAAAAATCTATCCCCTTCTCAGTTATGATGCGGAAAGAGAAATTCATTTCACAGTGGTTTGAATGGTTACAATACAAATGTTTACACCTGAGCTCAAAGATTCCCTTGCAGTCAAAAGCTTTGCACAATCTAACATACAGAATGCTACTGCCAGGAGGCATATGCCAGGTTGATAATGTCATGTAGATAATACGTGATGACCAAATAAGCTGAGTAAGTTTTATATATATTGGCATGCTAAATCAAAGACCTAAAAGATCCTAATAAAGAAGTGAAACACCAAATTTTGTTAGAAAAGGGAATAATTTTGCAGGAGATGCTCCATTCAGTTCATGGCAATTTTAGCTTTGTGGACCAGATTTTAAATCATCAAATTTATATCAAGTAGACATGTCAAGCCATCATAGCTGTGATGATCCTTATTAGTCATGGATCCATTTCAGGATTCTGATTCTGTTATTTTTCAAACAGTAAAGAATAGGAAAAAAAATTCCAATGAGTTATTAACTCTGATAAAATTAATTTACATAATAGATCATCTCTTCTACTATCTGGGTGTATGTGAAATCAGTATTCATGGGGTTTATCACCAAAATAAGAGTTTTATTCTAGAAAATGGTCTGTATATACAATTTTTTACCTACGTTGCAAATAGGTAGTAAATGTCAAAATGTGCCAGATGACATTAAGAAAGTTATTCAAGCAAAGATGGTTTAAACACTTACTAGTGCCTGTGGTGTTTTTAGATGGAGAGTAGAAGACATCACTCAGTTTCCTCTGATAGTAACAACAGGTAAAGGCAGAGTGATTTTTTGAATGTACCTGAAGCTATCTGCTAACTGCACAGATCTTTCAAGATAGTCAGGGACTCCTGAGGAAAATACAGTTGAATTTTATATTCTAAGCTAGTTGAACCTTTATGCATATATATGTTTAAAAATGAGTATGTGTTTATACACATGTACACAGATTTTAGAGATATTCGCTCTGAGTATGTGCAAATACATCTTTAAATGGCATTATAATCTCCACTTAAGTACGGAATATGCCCTGCTTCAAAGTCAATACGTAGCATTTCTCTCATTCTCCTTTATTTGCTTTTTTCAAAGACGACTGTAGGAGTGAAGTTACACTCAGTCTCTGATTTTATAAGTGAAAATACTTAGTATCATTCAGCATTAATTGATGGCCCTTTCATTATCTCCTATTCCTTGGTCTTTTGAACAAATATAATGCAGCCTGCTGTTGTATGAAAGTCAAAATAATAATTGCTATCTGGTAACTTGAAATGAGTTTCCTCAGTTTAGCAGAGCTAGTATTTCTTAAATGGTTATGTGGCTAAGTATCTTCTTTTGTGTTTATAGCAGCTACTTGCTGTATTATCTGGCTTTTTAAGGGACAAGACTCTAGGAGACATCAGTATTCAGGAACAATTGTTGGACAGTGAAAAGATTAAAAAAGAATTAGAGGAACAGCAAGGAAGCAGTGGAAAAATAATGAGAGGCACAGTCGCTAAGAAAATGGCATTGCCACCTGTGATGGGAAGAATGATGACTAAATGTTGTGTTCCATCTGCAAAACAAGACCCCACAAATAAAAGGGCTCATTCTCATTTTATTTGGTGAATAGGCTCTACAGTGACTGACACCGTGCAAATTATCTTGATGAATCTAAAATACCTAATTAGTGAAGTTACAGAATAACCTCATGAAGTTCCTGGGGATGGGATTGTATTAGTTGTGTGCATGTTGCCATTAAACATCTTTATGTTTTGGGGAAGAGGCAACATCTCTTGCCACCGTGGACCATTTCAGAAGCTACTCATAAGGGATTTTATGGTGTTAGGGGAGCAGCTTGCACATGCTGGGAAACACTGAGGGCTAAAGAAGGTCCGAGCCCAGGCAGGAGAAGTGAAGTCCTACAGGGAGGTGTGAAGTTTGTAGGAAACATTCCAGGCAATGTCAGGCATCAGTCATCTTTAATAAGACAGAGATTTTTGTCTGGATTTAAAATAATAAATGAGACAAGCCCAAGAGAAGCCATTAGTTTTTGGGGTTTGTTTTTTTAGTTAAGATATAATTATTGCTTTATTATAAGGACTGGTTTTTTGGACATGTTCTAAATGAGCTTTAATAGTTACTTGCTTGAGCTAGTAAACAGTGAAGCCAACCGGAAAAACAATCACTTTTTAAACATTTTGCATTACTGTCCAGTAATAAAAGTTTTACTACTGCCCTGTAGTGAAAGAAGAAAAACCTCAGCCATGCAAGCTAAGTGTAGGAATCTAAGAATCAAATCCTTTCTGAAACTCTGTTTTCTTTCCAAAATAAAACAAGCTGCCATGTAACTTCCAGTCATCCTTGCTGTGGCAATAAACTTTCTCAAATAAATCGATGCACTGTTACTTTATTAACTCATCCAGGTTGAAAACTGTCTCCAGCCAGCCAAACAACTGCTCCTTTAAGAAAATACAATAAATTTAAACATATAGCAGGGAGTTACTTGGTGCTACAATGGCCACAGTAGATCACTAGGAAGAGGTGATACAGTTGTTCAGAAAGCAGTTATTGCTGGGTTAGTGTAGGATACGCACTGCTAAAAATGCTCTTCCCTGGCAGTGATCACCACTTGTAGCTATTAGGAATGTGATGGAGCTCTTCAGGTAGAGATGAGTGTGATTCTACAATGTTGAAACTAGATGGTTCCACAACATTATTTCTAATGAAAATTAGATGTTTGGTGTCTAATGAGAAAGTGTCCTGGTTGTTTGTGATGTGTTACTCAAAAAGCTTTGGGAATTGTGGCTGTATAAATTTGTCCAAATATATACGCACATCATGCAAGACATTTATACCTGATACCAATGAATCGTCTTAGGAAAATTATGAAAGTATTTCAGTTTTCTGCAATATTTTCAGCAGAGTCAAAAAAAGTAAATGTTATGTTATACAGAGAGCATTCATTATTTTCACACGTACTTTTGAGTAGTTTTGAAGGGCTGTTTGAAGGAAGTTGTGAAGGAGTTTGGATGTTGTAGGGACACAATTAGGACACTCTTTGACCATGTTTTGTACGTAATCAGCTGTAATGCTTAAGCTTTTCCATAGTAAAGGTGGAGGACTGGAAAGGAAGCATCAAAGCATATTAATTGGTCACCTCAACACCTAAATTGTCTTTTCAGAAAACATCAGGGACTGAGCTGATTGCTGCCTGGTTAACTCCTGATTTTTACTTTGTCCCAGCTGTAAGCGACACAGCTCATTAGTTATTAGATCTCAGTGGTATTATTGTCATGGCTGATTCAAAACTCTTTACAATAACAAGTTGCCAACTTGAATTGTTACCTGGGTAAGTATTGAGAGACAAAAGGGTCTGCAGCTAGAAGAAACAGGGCAAAATTTGTTTCCTTAGTTACTTGGTAGATTTTGCTGTGATAAAATGGCTTACTCAGCAGGCTGAGAATTTGCTAAATTTCTGTTGCTACTATTGTTCTAGTCACTTGAAATGTATTCTGTACAAATAAATATGACATATGCAACCATTTAAATTCACAGTTTGGTATCATACTAAGACACAAAGTTGTTTAAGACTAATTTATACATTGATCTTACTGGTTTACGCTGAACAAGAAACCACTGCACTACACATTAATATGTTGACGATGTAATGAAAGAGGGAGAAGAAATGTTTATCACACTTTAACATTTTCCATAGGTTTGGACAATACTTTACAATTTTGAAATCAAATTATTAGGAGTTCATAAATCAACCGTGGTGCTGTTTCTGTTGTTGCTGTGTAACTTTTCACTGACGGAGAATAGAAACCCATCATGTAAAAGGAATCCACAAGTTGTGGGAGGAGGCATCCCTTAATGGCAATATAGCATTGATTTATTTGTTTTACTCCTGCTTATAGTTAGAGTAGGCACCAAATTTACTCCACATTAAATATTAACATAGCTAAGAGTAAGGTCTCATTGTCTATTTTACTCGAGCAAAAACTATCAGGGCATAATTCAATTGATATTTTACATTGCAGGTAATGCTTGATTTTAAAAGGGAAGCTTCTGCAAAGGTTGTAAGAATACTGTGAGTTCACTGAAGTTTTCAGGAAGCACTGATTCATACCATTTTGGAGCATTGCTTTAGAAGCAGGGAAAGTTTGCAACACTGCCTTTATTAGAGTAGGTTTTTTAGCTGGATCCTTTCAGTTTCAACAGCCAGACATATTGATCTGGTGGTGTGTGTTCCTTCGAACATTTTATTCCATCCTACTTTTCTCTTCCTTGAACTATTTTGCTAGAAAATGAAAACAATAAACCCATCCAGTCTTGGAGGTTAACACATATGGAAAGATACTTCTGTATGACAAAATTAACAAAGGAAAGACCGGGATTCCTGGGAGCATAGTGGATAAACTTCAGGGACCTTGTTGTGATGTCCTAGTAATTGAATCACTTACAACCCTGAACAGGAGAGAAAGAAACAATTCCACACAATTAACTTTCAAATTCCACTTACACTCTTGCATTTCAAGGTTGGAATTATTCATCAGAGGCTGGGAAAAGGCTGCAGAGATAAAATGAAGGCAGATTATTTTTATGCAGTCCACATTCCATAAATAAGGCAATTTTGAGTTCAAATAATTAAGCAGGTAGAGTGAAGTCCTATCCACATTTGAAATTTCTTCAATGGGACCAGGATTTCACCTTAAAATTTTGTGTGGCATACAGGGACCAAATCTGTTGTCAGCTTTACCACTGTAAGCTGTCTTGGTGAGTTAGGTTTCTTTTCAGCTACGTGTATTCCCGAGAAGCATGTTAGAAAGGTGCTTTAGTGGATTTTGCTACGTATGCTCAGAAGAGCTGGGGAAATTCAAAGTGAGTGAGAGCTGAGCCAGAGACAGAAATGTCTATATTCTTCAAATTCCTCGTGCTGCCAGATCTGAACTTCAGCTTTTTCTCCTTCTCCATTCCACTTCTTCTGTATGTTAATATCATCTGATTAGCTAATTATTGCTATTGATTCTAGTGTATTACCAAAGAGATAGTTTTTCCCTTCTCTTTCACCTGTGAACTATGTTTAGAGACCCAATAATCATTTTGATAATAGTAGGTACAGAAATGAAGAAAACTCCTTTACTGCAGCTGAGCTACAGACATTTATCACTGTTGCTGTTCAGTTAAACTGATGTGTGTGTGACCTGCTGCAGTCAATGGAAAAATCAAAGAGGACAGGAGCTATTTTGTGAAAAGACCCAAGCATAAGGGCATTAACCTGTATTTGGGAAAGGGAATCAACATCTCTATCCACAGTCTAAAGGGTGTTTCAAAAAACCTTATACAAGGGTGATAGCGTTTTGCCTTTTCTCCAATTGCTCTTTGATGATTGGCATCAAGAATTGAGCAGTGTGGTAGAAAGACCTTGACATATCCCTCAGTGACATACGAAACCTTGTAGGCATGGATGGTATTCAGCAGAATTGGCTTTCCATGAATAAAATTCTGACACTTCCACACAAACCCCTTGATGTCAATGATCTGCCCTCTACAACTTCAGATGTAATACACAGCCTTCCAAGGATGGCCTCAATTCACAACTCTGCCTGAAATATTGTCACTCGAGCAATTAAGTTTGTGAAGCTGAAGGCAGTAATAATAAAACAAACAAAAAAAAAAGCAGTACACAGTGTTTAATACTGCTTAGCATGACTGTGAGAGTAGCCTAGTGGAATTATAGATATGTGAGCGTGCTTGTGCATGTATTTAATGAACTGAGCTAAAAATGTATTATGGAACATATTCTAATGCTCTGAAAAAATATAGAAAAATGTACTCTTCATCCCTAATGAACACAGATTTTCTGTAATAGGCCCTATGGGTATAACATAGAAAACTCCTTATATCTGCACTCAGACCACAGTCAGGAGTGCTCAGCACTGATGGTTGCAGACCTGGATGGGCACTGATGTGCACAATTTCCCATTCTGTGCATGCACATCCAGAGTTTTTACAGGCTGACGTGCACACTCATGGCTGAAAAGTATATGTAGTTTTTGTTCTTTCACACTGCATGCAGACTAGGCTTAAAATTAAGACTTCCTTATGTTTGGGTAGCTGAGATCATGTAAAGAGAAATAATGCTCATATAACAGTGTGTACACGCAGGGCTGTGCAAATAATGGAGTTATCTTCAGCAACACCTTTAATGTGCTAACACTTCTTTCAAGTATTTCCAGAGGTACACGGAGATATTTGTTACAATTATATTTCTTTTTTTAAATATTAATTGATTAGCTCTAAGAGATGTGTTTACCATAGATTAGATTTACCAGAGCTTTTGGGATGTGATCTGGCAAGTCTGGAAAGGTATGGCATAAAATTATTTTTATGTGGAGCACGTGAAGAAACTTGAATTAGAAAGACTGATACAGTTGGCAGTCTTAGATGATGGAGAACGTGACAAAGAGTTTCACAAGGACTAGGAGAACGCCATGAATGGGTATTGAAAGGGCAGATTATTTTCAGTGTTGATAAAAGCAGGAAAAACAAAACAAACAAAAAACATGTACACAGGAGGGAAATCACAAAGGGTAATTTTAGCCTTGAGGCATTGTTCTGCCTTTATATTTGATGGAGGGAGATGGGCATGTAAAGTGCCACTTAATCCTCTCTGAGCTAAAGCTAGTCCTTGTGGGTGTCCCTCACAGTACTGGACTCTAATTAAATCCTAACTCCTCAATTCAAAGCCCTGATTCATCTCCTGAGCAGAACATCTGCTTGTTGTGCACTATAGTTAATATGATCCAATGTGTGATGTGTTTAGCAACATTCTGCTCTGAAAATGAATAATGGATCCATGAAGGATTGTGTAAGTGAAGAACTGGGGAAGATGATAGCGTCAAGATGTAAACTGCAGAGAGACAAGAGCACCCAGGGGAACGTGTGGTGAATTGTTTCTATGGGCTAGCAGAGACTGTGGAATAGCATAACAGGAGTTCAAGCCCAAGAGGATAGGAAGAAAATAGAGAAAGAGGCCAAGAATTGCTAGAAAGCAGAGCTAGAGTAGTCCCAGGGGTGAGTCACGGTGGGCCCTACTGCTCTTCTAGTGGTGAGGGAAAAATCACCCATCTGGTGAAACTGCAGAGGATGATTTATTATGAAAACATTGGTTATTGGAAAAAACAGTTTCAAAATGAGATGCATGTGCCCAAACTTGTGATTACTGAAATACTTGGTCCATGAATTTTTGAGTGTTATCATGAAAATTTAAGATTGTCTACTGATGGATTTACATCCCGTTCTTTTTGACATCATCAAATCCAAAGCATCAGAGAAAACTAAATGAGGAGCCATACAATGGGTTTGAGAGATAAGGAAATAGCTTTATACAAGCAAAAATTGATGTGTCGGTGACCACGTATGCTAAAGAAAAACTCATGGAGAGGCATTAAACAGAGCAGCAGAATAAGTTCTACTTGCAGCTCTCTTAATGAATGAGTGCAAACTCTCAAGAAATTTAAGGGACCTAGGTTTAAAATATTTGTTAATACTACCTGTAATGTATGTGAAATTCACAGTGTACCAGTAGGGACATAAAACAATATAGATATTTTTGCTTGATCATTTGAACATGGTGACTTTGCATAGAATGGAAGGCACTTCCAGAGGAATAGGAGCTCCTGTTCCCCAGCACATAAACGTGCAAAGAGGCTAAATTGTAGTTGTTCCATTTATGGGCTTCTTTAATGTTCCTTTGAAGCCCTTTGTTTCATCTGTCAGAGTGAGTACAGGACAGATGATGGACAATTGTTCTGATCTAGTTTGGCACTATTTTATGTTCCAGGTTTGTACATGTTTAAGGGCCATTTACCAGTGACAATGGGGTGCTCTGAGGATTTCTCAGATGCGTGGGAGATTCATCCTTAGCTTGAAGCCTCAGCACAAACAAGTTTTGCAGAGGGAGTGGTTAGCAACAGAACTCAAAGAATTTGAGGAGATTTGGGGAATGTGCATGACAACTTTGACGTTTCCTTCCTTATTCTATCCTGTAGCAGTGACTCTGGACAAGGCTCTGAAAAACAGGTTGTCAGATGATGAATGAAATAAATAGAACTTCGAGTGTGTACTTCTGATAGCACTTCATAGCACAGGTCTTCTTTTAAGATAGCACGTCAAAACTGATGTAGTGTGAGTACAAAGAGAATATAGGAGATGAAACTGTGAAGGAGATTGGCACACGGTAAGAACAGAAATAATGGGAACAGAAGCCCTGCAAATGGTTATGAAATTCCCAATATATGATTTATGTTTGGAATACATGTCCTAAATAGCTTGGTGATACTTTGCAGTGGGTTACTATTTTCAGCTGACTAGAAGAATGACCTCCGGGACATTGGGACAATCTCTAGGAAAATAATAACCACATTGAGTCGGACAAGGATCTTGTCTCCAGTAGTAGTCACAGCACATGCTAAGGCAGAGTACAGGAGTAATAAACAAATAGGGAGAGTTTGCCCCTAGACCCTTCCCAGTTTTAAGTAGTTTGTGACACAGGGATTGTGTTGATTTACCCTTAAAAGAGTTTTTTCTCCTATTTGCTTGTCTAACCGCTTTGTGTACTCGTGGAAAACTTTCAGTTTGTGTGCAATCTTCAACTGCATGTTCTGTCATAACTCCTGGATTTGGTACGGGAAGACAAAGTGAAAATTCATATATCCCTGACATGTGGCAGCAGTACCCTGATTAGACGTAATTTCAAACCACACCTTTTGTTCAGAACTCCCAATAATAGTCTTTTCCAGAAAGCCACCCTTATTCTTGTTAAATATTCAAATTTTGTTCTTAACTAGTATTAGTCGCTGCCAGTTTAATGCTTACTTTTTACAGTTGAGCAAATCTGATGTCCTCATATGGGGCTTTGGGGGTTGTGTTAATGAGTTGCAGTTGACTTTTTGTCCTCCTTTATTCACTTTATATTGTTGTTTACTCAGTTTTGTTAAAAAATGGTTATTGGCTTCATTATGAATAAAGTCAGACCTAAGGCAAACACTTTCCAGAATATCAAGTGATTTTGGAGGACTCTGTTTTGGAGGACTCTCTTTCTGAAAGGTGCCTGGTTTTCAGCATATTTATGTTTAATGTTTTCTAGCACTCGGGTCACTTTGCACATCTCCAAGTAGACACCCAAAATCAGCAGCTACTGGGGGAAAATTTAATTTAGTTATTCTTTTAGCTAGCAGGGTCAGTGGAGAACTGCCTTGTTCACAGGATTTAAGTGCTAACATCGTGTGCAGGCTGAAAGCTGCAGAATTGCTGTTATATGTCAGATCAGCTGTTCAGGGGACTGCCCTGACTACTGTCATTTACTGTTCCTAAGAGACTAAAAATGTGCTTGAAAGTTTTTTAAACATAGAATTATAAACCTGCCCTTGAAGATATATATGTACTTTCTTGCAGCTTGTATTTTTTTCTTGGTGAATTTAGAATTAATCATAAGCCCTTATTTTTACCTTTCTCTAGTAATGGCTTCCATATTAAAATCTGAGACCTCTACAAATGGAAGAGAAAGCACATTATTTACATAGCTACATTAATCTGAGAAGTATTCAGGGTGGCAGCTATGAAGTAGACCTTGCTATCTAATGAGACTATTTTCTTCTCAGAAAATAATCTTGGTGATATGGCGCCCACTACTTTGTGAAGTGAATGGAGTTTTCTCAACACACTGTTTCATTCCTACACAAGGGAATTTGGCCAAAACAGGAGAACAGGAGACTCAATTTCATCTCTGACCGTTTACATTTGCAGTCTTACATCTCTTGCAAAGATAATTGCCATCATCTTTTGCCAAAAGGACTTTTTTTTTCTCTCTCCCTCTTTTTTTTTTTTTTTCTTTTTTTTTTTTCTAATCAACAGCCAAAAATATCTAGGGAGTTTAGCTTAAACATTCACTTTAACTAAATCTATATTTGTTCAAGAAATTTCAATGAAGTTTTACACTTTTCTTTTTTTGCTTTCTTCTGATGCCCAAGTGCTTATTCTCTATCTCTTGAGGATTGGAAACAAAGCTGTAAAACCAAGAGCAGTTGACTGGAAAGCCCATATGTTAGATAACTGGCCAGAAGGGAGCAGAACTATCATCAGTCTATCATGCTGATGACCATCTGATGAAATTCACAGCATGATAAAAAGCATTTCTTACTGACTGATGGCCAGTGAGTGAGCATCAACAGCTAAGAGATTGTTTGTCTAGAGCATTGATCAGTGCATATTTTCAATCATCTTAAATATCAACCCTTTTGAAGCAGTCACAGTTAGTAATTTATTTAGGACACAAAACCTCTAACATAAACAAGGATTAATCTTGGAAGAAAACTAACAGAGACAACAGCTTCGTGCCATTTCTTTTGTTTGTATAATTAATGTTCAACATTAAGTGTTCACTCGGCTGATACATGCATGGTACCAGCAAAGTAAATTCATTCAAATGCAAACAGTTTCTCTTGTATTGTTTTTGGAACTGTATGGTACATTTGTTCTGTTCCCTGGTAATACTTTAAAAGCTAATTACTTTGAAAAGTAAACAAGTATGCAAATACATATCAAGAAGTGCCAATTGGTTGGTTTTGAGGTTTTGGGCTGAAAAAGCCCAAGAAGAGAGAACCATGAGTTTGCTGAATTACTGACAGTGTGGTATTTTCTTTTTTCTATTGTAGCTCTCTGCAGTAGTTTTTTTTTCTGTTGACAATCCTACAATACTTTCTTTATCCAGCCTAGTTTAAAAAGGATTGGAATCAATGCTTCAAGATCGTGCAAATTTTCAGCTGAAATAAGTCAACAAAATAGTGATAGTGTGGAGGAGACCACAAATACCCAGGAGATTTGATCTGGAAAGCAGCAAGCAGTGGAATATTTATGCACCAGTTGAATAGACCACACAGCCAGCTTGCCTGCATTGGCTGGAGATGATAGGCTTTTGATTGCCCCAATGAAAACACGAATGCACAAAGCAGGGAAGGAGAATAGGAAATGTGGGGCAGCTGTGTCCCATTGTGCCTCTTCCCAGCCCAGCTTTTGTACTGTGCACTGAAATGAAAAGCCGTTAGGTTAAGGATTCTCTCCCTGATTCTGCCTCTGCTGCAGCTCTGGATCAGGAGCTCAAAAGGTACAAGTCCACGCGTTTTCTACTCCATGCCCTCTACCCTGACACCATTATCTTGGATGTAAATGGGAAGGTACAGAAATTTACACTTCACTAGTTGCTAGTTATGACAAACAATTTAGTATTCAACTATACTAGTAAAACATCTGCACCCGAGAGCTCTTACCAATCTCGACTGGGTGGAAGACACCATGTGGTCATCTTTGCTCCTTGCAGGTCATCATCAGGAGAATGGGAACCACAACTGTTCCTGGGTGTTCCACTGGTGTTACTCTGTGAGGCTGTTCCCCAAGCATAACCCATGAGCAGGACAAATTTAAGCCTTCCAGATCTATCTGGAACCATAGATTTTTAAATTATAAGACCGTACACGTAACACTTAGAGACTGGACAATGTCTATTAGCTTCTTAAAGGCAGATAATAATAAATAATAATAGCAGTAATAACTCATGACCTTAATATAAGGAAACTCCTGGTTCATGTTTTTAAGGGAACAATTAGATTATTAAATCCCTTATTCAAAACCTGTGCCCAGCAGCCACAACATCTTCTGACACAATTATTTAGGAGCTGGTACTATCTCATTGAGCCAGAAAATTCCTCACAAGACTATCTTCTGGTCAGAGAGAGTCTTGCCATAATATTTCTGTTCTAACACCATTGATTCACTAGTCTGTCTCAATATGATCCTGTGCTTGCATATCAATCCCTCAGAATGGTCTTTAAGTCTAAAATTCTGGCTTTGGCATGGCTGAATATTGTTTATTGATGTGAAAATAAGTATCTGATTCTGAACGTATTAGCATATATATTCAGATATTGAAGAGGTAATTTGTCCCACAGAGAGAATTACACTTTCTAAACAAGAGAAGGACTATCATGCATGAGACTGTGCGCAGGTGATTGCAGTATCAATGGAGGAAATGGAATAAATGAACTTTCCAATTATTTCAGTAACTTGCCTGTTTGATAGAGTATGTAAATTATTGCAATTTATTTAGATGAAACTTGTGCAAGCAAAAGTAGTTTTATAGATACTCTAATTTGTCAGAAAAAGAAATTTTTAGACATTTTCTGTGGACTTCTTTTTCAAGTGATTGAAATAAGACCCACGTCCTAAAGCTATTATTGCAGCAACATGGATTTTCTGGCTGCATTACTTGTTCACAGATGGTTAGCCTTTGACATGGCAATGAGATTGTTCACTTCTGCAAGATGTTAGCACAGATCAATAAGAAAACTGTCTTACAGAGAGAACACCTGTTTGTCAACCAAGCCTGCCTTAAAGGTATTTCTGATATTACATTTTTGTTTGTTCAGTGGAAAGTCAGCCGTTTCTCTGGCTGTAGGTTTAAATTCCCTCATTGCAGTTTGATAACAGTAAGGAGAAGATGCTTTTTTGGGAAAAAAGGGAAACTCAGATCTTTACAGTGCTGGATATCTTAACAGGTTGGGCTTGAAACTCTGTTCCCCTTAGTCTATTTTGGGCCACAAAAGTATTGCAAGCGTTAGTTTAGTATTCTGCTAAGCAAAAAATCACATTCAGTTTTTGAAATAAATTTTTTGGGACTGCTTTCCTCCTTTGTCCATGTTGTGGCTCATAGGAAACAGGGCCTCTGCCGATTTACCAGTGATATGAAAATAAGTGTTATGACAGGTGTCACTGAAGTCCAAGACTTTCAATAAAAAGGATCAGAAAAATTTGTGGGCCCAGGAAATAATGTGAGTGAAACTAGAAAAATGTGAACTAATACATTTGGGGAAAAGAAGTATTCAAGTATTAATGATGGAAAATTGCTAGCTGCTATAGTGGGCATGAAAAAAATAGAAAAGCAATGGCATTTTCTCAAAGATCAGGAGGTAATAGTCTCTCTCCTTGTAGAGAACACTGCTGGAAAGCACAGAGCGCCATTTCAATTAGATATGGCATTCCTCTTCCTCACTCAGTCTGTTGGCTAGATTTTCTATTACATAGCGTCTGTCTTTGTTTCTATCTCTCTCCTGTTTTTCATCCCGTCTATCTCCATAGTGCCTGTGTGCCTCAGCAGTAATAGATAAATGCCTGTGTATCTGATAGTTTATACACTGATGCTGAAATATTTTAGAAACTTGAATAACTCGTGTTGGTGTCGATGTTTTAGTTATCAGTACTGAAGAGCAGACTAGAGATAAATGCTGGGTTGGGAAAGCAGGGCAGATTTCCTCTCTTAAATGGAGATAATAATAGTCATCAACTTAAGAGCACAGGAGTTCTATCACTGTTAATAATACTGTTATTGTTATATAGTGGAAGCTTAAAAACATCAGTACCAGTGATGTCAATGATGCAGAGAAGAGCTGTAGACATAATTAAGGTGATGGAGGCAGGCTTATGAGGAAAGATGAAGAGAAGCAGCAAATGCACAGCTTGGCTAAGTGGTGATAATGATGATGGGGTATGCGATGACCATCTAAAATGTATTTGACATCTGTAAACATAGAATAGGGAATAGCTGTGTTCAGTTGGTCATAGCATTACAATTAGGGTTAATGAGGAAAACTGAGCAAAAGAAAACACAGAACATTTTTTTGCTGTTCAGCCCAATGGTAGATCATATTAAACACTAGAATGGTATCTTCAAAGGATCCCTTGTTGTACCAGCAGAAGTCCAATTGCTTAAATAATGTGAAAATAAATTGAGCAAGATGCTCATGAGTGTGCAGAGGGAAACATTTTGATACTGGGAAAGAACTGGGCAAGATGACCTCTTCTGCTTCTAATTTCCAATACTGTATTAGAAAGAGTTGGCAGAGATGCCCTATTTCTAGTTTTCAGGCATTTATCTTTATTTTTTTTCTGTTTTTTTTTTGTTTGTTTGTTTTGTTCTGTTTGAGGCAGATAAGAGTCCAGTTTATATCCAAAATTATCCAAAAGGTTCAAAATTGGAAATTCAGGTAGCTGAAATGAGGTTTCAGAGCATCAGGGTAGTTTCTCTGGTGGGATTCACCTGGAGCCACATATCCAGTGCTTGTGAACCCATGGGGTGGCAGTTAACCTTGAGCTACCTGAAGAAAAATGTTTGGCATTGAATTAAATCATGTTTTTCTAAGTAGCTTGAAAGGAGAGAAAGCTGGACATGTTATCAGCAAAAGTCTAAGAAGAATCAAGGGAAGAGCTATTTGTGTGTGGTGTGGCAATTGGCACAGCATCTTCAGTGCTTTAGATCAACTGCTTTTCCTCGGGAATTTGCAGCACATGCATAAGGACAGGTGCATATATTTACGTTTCTGCATGATTGCATTGAAATATATAGTTTGGCTTGTTTTCGACTAAAAATTGAGTATTTTTTTTAAAATGTAATACGACTCCTTTGTGATCGTAAGAGAGAGGGTTCAAATAATTTCCAGTTTCCTTCTCAGTCTGGGCTTCAGCTTTCAAGATAACTTTGCCCGTTTTGATGAGTATATGAGCGTGTCATAGTGTTTCTTGGCTGTTGTACTATACAGGAAAAAAAGTGGAAATCATTAGCTAAAAGGAGTAGAGTTACATGAATTATAACTCCCCCTCAGACATAGGGATTTCATCTTGAATTGAAATTTATTGATGTTTGCCAATGAAGTGTTAATTTCAAGTAAATAAATAAATAAAAATCTGTTTAAAAATCAACTTTAATTTTAAAAAGCCTGCTCCAAATTCTCAGAGAGAGTAATTGGATGAACACTGATCATTACCAAGCATAAAGAGGAAAGAGAAAAATAAGTGTATTTCCTGCCAGGCCCCTTTGGTTCTGCTAACTACAAAGCTCCCAGCACACTGTTAGAGTTTAACTAATAAAAAATAAATTAATATGAATTTCAAGTCAATGCTGTAATGTATCACACACTGCTTTCAAAGTAGGAAATTATTTGCTCACTAGACTTCATGTATTTCCACTCAAGTATGCAGTCCTTTTTATTCATATTATGAGGGAACAGAGCGAACTGAATTGCACGTGTATTCAAAGAAGCAGTACAAATCTGAGCAGGAGCCAGATGATCAATTATTAGGAGGTAGTACTGCATTGTGTTGTTCACCAGGAGCTTCGAGAGAGAAAGAAATTGTCAAAGAGAGAAACATTCAATGCAGTTACAAA
>VXBW01002134.1:2916362-3142063 GCA_013400375.1 Thinocorus orbignyianus
TAAAAATAGAGAGAGAGAGGGGAACCAGAATAAATCATGGTTAGAATGGTATGCTGAGAGCTGGAGCGGAAAGGCAGAGCAAATCGAGGTGACGGGAAATAAAATATTGCTCATCAACAGAACCAGAGAGGAGAGAGACGTCAAAACATGGAGGTTTGTGCAAAAAAAAGAGGCAGCTCTGGGTAGTGACTGTGGGAAAACGTAGCGGAAAGGAGGTCTTGGGAATGTTTATAATAGTTTGGAAAAAGATAAAATCAGTTAGGCTTGTGTTGTTTGAGATGAATATCATTGAAACAAAGCAAAAAGCAGAAAATAAAAGAAACCAAAAGTCATCGTGAAATAAAATATTGTCATTTTCCTCTCAACTTAAAATTTTGGTGAGAAGGAGGCAACCACCCTTGCACTAAGGCTCTCCCTAGAAGTGGCCGTCATGAAGTGTTAAATTCTGAGAAGAGTAAGGTCTGAATCCCAGATCATCCTCTGCTTCCCTCCCTCTTCCTCAGATGTGGTTTGGTCCTGACCAGTTGTAAAACAGCTTAATCATCCTTGGGTCTGGATGAAATGGATTATTTTGAGGGAGAAATTTTTTAACTTGTTAATTTATAACCACAGTATAGTAGCCTGAAAAATTAAAATATTGCTGTTCCCATATCCAGTCTGTAACATTTACTGAAGTGTTCAAGCATAGTGACTATGCTTGAAGCTAAATAAAGTTCAGTAATGAGCATGCTATAAATTCCTCAGCCTGGAGACTACCAAGTTCTTCTGCTATGGATAATGTATGCAGTGTAAAATGCTTTCCATGCAAAAACAACTGATTGCTTCTGTTCCTTTGGTCCCTTCCCCTGCCCTTCTGTACATTTGTACAGTCAGTTCCTGGCAAAGATATCATTTTCTACTCAAACATAGGACCAGCTGCTGGTGGTCATGGTGTGAGTGACTCTAGGAATATATGGGGTGGGATAATGTGCGCACTTGTCCACTGAAAAATGACTGAGAAATGATTGCTTGACATTGCTTTGCTGCAGCAGACTGTAGAATTTACTGCTGCTGCTAGTGGCATACAGCACCTGTACAGTGACATTTTCATTACACATGCTGTAACTCATGGTCTTTTGTTTTCCTTTTCATGGATTTCATAATACATGGTCAGCTCCATTGATGTAAATGCTACTCAACAGCCACGGTAGCAAGATAACTCATGCTATTCAAAACATATTCATTTTGATCCCACCCTCACATCCTAGTTTTATACGTTCACCAAATTCTTTTAGTCCTGTTCCTCCTTGTTATTTTATTTATTGCCATTCTTTGGAAGATTAATGCAGCTTCTGCACGGAGTATAATTCTCTATATCAGTCTGTCTATAGCATCTCTGCAATCCTAGCTCTTCATCACTCCACATTCTTTATGGATCACATTACTTTCACCACCCCTTATCTAACTACTTCATAAAAACCACCTCTCACATTTATAAAGCATGACAAGTGTATTACCATAAACTATGTTACTCTGCTCAATAAACACATGATAGACTCTCCATAGGCTAATCACCTTAGTGGATAAAATTATCTCGGGATGAATTTATCTCCAGCAATCGCATCAAAAGACAGACTGTAGAGAACAGCACTGTTCTGCTTTTCCATCATTTTGTCTCGACTGCAAGCTTGGATTTTGAAGTTGGTTATTGCTAATCTTCTTTGTAATCAGTAGACATATTTATGAATATTTAACAGAAATCCTTAAAAGTGTGAGATTTTCATGTATCGTTAGAAATAATAAAGGTTATGTTATGAGAGTAATAAGCAATTTTGGGTCTCTCTTGAGGTTGATGGGAAAAGTAATAAAGTTTCCCAGTTTGGAGAGTAGGCTGAAGATAAAGCCATTTAATAAAAGGATTAGGCGGCTTTAGGGAACTGGGAGCGTCAAGGTGCTTGGGCAAAGCCTGTTGGGCAAGAGTGAGACTCTGAGAAGACCAAACAGTGCTCGCATGGTTGACACAGAATAATTTCTAAATCCTTTCCTTTCCTAGTAACTACTTCTTATGCACACTTCTATATTCATTCCTCATCAGCAGCTGTCCCTAAATCACATATTTCTTATCAGTCTAATTATTCCATCTGAGAGGAGAATTATCCTGTCTTTCTTTCATTGTGTGCCTTTTCTAAGACTCATTTAACTTAACATCCATTCTTCGGACGGTTTTTGCTGGCAGCATTTAAAAGAGCAACATTTTGGTGCCCTAAAAACTATATTCTGTGCTTTACCCAAATGTTGTTGTTAGGATATTTTCAGGCCTAATTCCACTTTGGATTTTCACTGTGCTCTGACAAGGAACTAGAGATGCCAATATTGGAAATGTTCATTTCTGCTCAGCAGCAGAAATGTTCATTTCTCCACAGCTTTGTTACCTAGAAAATTTGTTCTGGGGAAGAATCGTGCAGCTGCAAAGCAATGATCAGAATAGCACAGTAGGTCTTTTTAATCTCTAGTTTTATACTACTGCCTGCAGTTGAAGTTATAGGAGGAGCACTGCTTCAATGCAGGCATATTACACCTATTTTGCCCGAACTGTTTTTTTTTATCTTCTCTGACAATTCAAACATTAAATTTTCCAGACCACCCAGGTGACTGAGGGTGAGATTTTTTAAAGATAATTCTAGATTTTATGCTCAACCTTACTAGGTCTACATCATTTAGACCAAGAATTCCCATTTACAAGTGATATAGATCTTTAGGAGTGTCATATCTCCCTGAAAGTCAATGAAATTTAGAGCTATAAAGCCTATTACTTTTTGATATGGAACTTAAATTATTTCTCAAAAATATCATTCTTCTCTTTCTGAATTTTTAAAGTCCTACCTTTTCATATACATCTCTTAATAGCATTCCAGAGCTGTAAATCCCACCAAAACTTCTAATTTCTAACCTCCATTTCTCAAAGTTGCTGTAAGTTGATCTCCCTTTGTGGTAAAAAAAAAGAAAAAAAAAAATCATCTCATTAAAAGACTGAAGATACGTCCACTAAGAGAACATCGGATTCTTGGCTGCCTCATGGGTTACATACCTGCTTTTTGTAGTTTGTCAGTACAAGAATGCTAATAGTACCTATCACAATTCACTTTCGATACTCCCTGTGACAAAAAAGCAATCAAACGTATGGGGTTTGTGCATGGTCCTCTGCAGGCAGCTCTGCCTGATTGCTTCCGCTCTGCTGCCTGCCAGGGCCAGAGCACACACACACCACAGGTGGGATTTTGTCATAAACTCTCTCATTTTTTTTGCGTTTGGGTATACTGCACACGTGCATGCGAAATCATAATTAAAAGTACCCATAACTCTGTTTCAGGTAACAGCTAGAAGCAGATTCCTCATCAGCATTCCTCTCCAGCCACTCCTGCCCTGTTGTCCTCTGGAATGCCTCAGCCGAGCTGGTTATCGGGCTGCCATTTGAGATGCAGTGTGCCAGAGGCAGCAGTTGCTAGAAGACTGCTTATTTTTCTGGATACTGTTTTTCCTTTGATTCATCTTTAAGAAGTTTGTGGGTTTGTGTTTGGGGCTTTTTTTTTTTGGTTTGTTGTTTTTGGTTTTGTGTTTTTAAAAAAAAATTTTCATAGGAATAAGGTCCTGTGCAAATTTCTCAGGAGATCAATTTGCAAGGCTCTTTAGTAGAAAGACCTATTCTCTAGTGTGTATATTGGTTTGATATGGAAATCCATAAGCCTGCCCTAGATCCACCCACATCTCATACGTTGGTGTGCTCTGGGTTTTCTTTGTGAATTCAAGAATAGAATCCATGCCATTTCTCCTTTACAAAAAATACTTATTTTTAATTTCTGCAAATAAACCAGTTCTTGAGAATCAGAGTCTGTTCTGTGTGTAAGTATAAGAATCTGTAAATCTCTCAGATAAAAAGCCTCCTGTGGCTGATGGTAGGGAGCATTAGTAGAAAGTTGTAAAAGACTACAAATCCATGTGCTAATTAGAGCTTTGCATATCCCTGCTTCCCCTACTATACTGAATGGGAATAAAATAAAAATATAAAAAAAAAAAGAGTATTCAAATAAAATATTAACATTGTGCTGAAGAAAATATTTTAAAGATATTGTTTTCCTCTAGAAATTCTTTTGTAGAAAAGTGATTTCAAGGAAATGGCCTTTTGTGTCGAAAATCTTAGAAAATTAGCTTTAGCACTATAAATAATCAGAGATGCCTGTGCTGCATGCACATTGTCCCTCCTAATTTCCACCTGTAGCTTTGTCCAGTGGTTCTTCTCGACTCTGACCACGCCCACAATGGATCAACACAAACTAAGACAATAACACGCCTGGTCTTACTAGAAATAGGGTCATTGTGCCAGTGATACAGGAATGGGGGCCTGAACCAAGTGGGAATGTTGCAACACCCCCCAGGAAGGACTCCCATGGGCTCCCAGCTGAGCTGTGAACTCCACAAGCACTCTTTTAAGTGACCTAGACATTGGAAAAAGCTTCAGGAAGAGTCTGAAAAGAACTGCAAGATGCAAATCCACAGGAAACCGAATTTCACTAGTCACACTCCTTGTGGAACTACTTGTTCTGGTCTTTTGTAAACAAAAAGCGTTTTCTTTAGAGGACTTACCTGGTGTCTCCAGAACCCTTTCACAGCAACAACATTTGAGAAAATAATATCCCAACCTAAAACTTAATGACCCACAGCGGGAGTCTCTTATGTTGCTGCAGTTGCGTAGAGCCTTCCCAAACTGAAAATAATATATATCCCACATAATGAACAATGAAAATACTGAATATTAATGAAAATGTAAATATAAATTTAGGAAATGGACCGCTGCAGTCTATTCTGATCTACCAGGCAAAAAAATAGATACATGGTATATAGCCAGGAGGCTTGCAGAGCATGTGTAGTTCATTACAAATTCCCATGATTATTTTAACTCCCTATATAATGAGTAGCCCATGAATCTATTTGTATCAGTTATCATAATGAGAGAGAATTAACTATGGATTAATTCTGACTTTTTATAGTTGGTTCCGCATTTTAATGGTAACTTTGTACTACTTAAAGCTCATGGGCCAAATTCAGCTGGTTTGTAGCTTCATTGGAATGGATAGACCCCTGGCAGCTGGGGCACAGTTATCCTCAACCTTATAAAAAGGGGTAAAACCCTAATCCTTTGGGGTTGCTCTTCAGCCATTGTCACTCTCCATGCGCAGAAATGCACACTCCTCTGTGCAAAAATGCATCCTGTCAGCTTGATTGATACTTTTTCTTCTGGAGCAGATAGAGAATGTCAGAGAAGTATATGTAAAACCAAAATTGGAGTGTAATTGCACTGTGGCTATGAGGAGTCTTTTATTTGTTCACTTATAAAGTGGCTCGTGGAGTAGCATGGGACTTTGTTTTTCCATCTGTTACATATTCCCATCAGATGCAAAAATGTTATTTTGTAAGTAACATAGTAGTGGCTTATTATTTCTTAAAGTAAAGTATAGTATTTTCCCCTGAGCGCAGTGTAGTCTGTAGTTCTGGCACATTAGCTGGCATAAACATTTTGATTAAAGCTTATGAATGTATTAATTACACCTGGGAAGTTTCCAAAGCTTACTCAAACTGCAAACTCTTCAAACTGCAACCCCCAAACCCGAATTCTTTTTAGCAAATGTAAAAATGGCTATTACACGGTTGCCTTTTCTTTTTCTACAATGTTTATATAAAGACATCAGGTGGCGAGGGTGCAAATTTTTTTTACCCGTTAGTTTCCGTAGGCACTTTTTCAGAAAGTCTTCAAGCATCTGAAGAATTTTTTTACTGTCATGTTGTTAAACATTTGCTTGAAGTCTAAAGAACTTCAATTCCCTTTAAAGTTTTCTGTGATCTCTCAGGTCTAGCAACATCTGCAGATACTTAAGCATTTATCAGAATAACATCACTGGGTGTATATGACCCCAAAGAGGATGACAACACTGGAACACAGACTGTCTAGCTGAGGCTCTATAAATAAACAGAGCTAGGAGAAACAATAATAGTTCTTATGGTCTCTCTAGAAATGTTGATGGAATCAGTCCATATAATTTCCTTTGCTTATATTCCCATGGTGGGTTGCCTGTGGTGTAAGACAGGGCAGAATTTGGCCAGCACAGCCTATAAAACTGTTTGGGTATCACTGTTTTTTGTGAGTAACATGAACAAGTTCTTACAAGAACCTTCAACTGGATTACATTGCGTGGTGCATTGACAATGAGATAGAAGCAAATGCAACAGAGGATCTGAATTCTAAAATCACAGAGCATATGACCCCCAAAAGAAAGGCATATCTTATCTATCAATTTGCTGTGCCTCCGCCAAACAACCCAAGAAGTCTCACCTAAGCAGTGCTTTGCTCATGCATTCATGCACACGTGCATTCATTATGACTGACCTGCCCTAGGAAGGTCCATTAAGTGGAACTCATTTCAAGCACAGATGGTCCTGAATAGCTTAATGTCTGCCTGGTGGCCAGAATAAGTGAATTCTTGATGGCCTTAGACTTCTGATCACATATATGCAGCCAAGGAGGAAATGAAAACATGTTTATCATTTTGATAAACAACCTCTCTCATTGCTGCAGGATGCTCCATGTAACTCAGCAGAGTCAAATACTATTAAATTGTCATCACTGTCAAAGAGAGAACATATAAGTTTTGCTACCTGAGTCGTAGTTAATGACTTCCACAATGTGTAACACAAATCAGTACTGCGGTTTGCCTTTTTTATGTTTGTTTACTGATAAGTTCAGGCTTGGCTAGAATAGAGAGGCGAGTTATAATTTTGAAGTGCAAAATATGCTTTTGTTATTACCTCTTAGCTAGAGATATAAAAACCAGAGATGACTAGAGGATGGCTTTTTGGCTTCTGGCAGGCATGCACTCAGTCCCTATAGGTGATTAGATATTTAAAATCACAGCCACCCACAATAGGCTCATGCTTATTTCACTCTGTGCTGTGTTAACTCAAGGTGGCGTTATAACAGAGACAAAAATGAACATTTTTTCAGGAGTTTAGTATCCTCTAATTAGAATTAAACTATTTGCAGAAGTAACAAATGGTTGTTCCTATGTTACAGTAAGAATGATGTACAATTTCTACAGTTTTGTATTTTAAGCCTATGCAGAACAAAGATGTCAGGAAGGCTAGGAAATATGAGCAGGGTAATAACACCACAGATGGCTTCCATCTTCAACAGCCCAGAATCCTTCCCAGCAGCCGCTTCTGTCCCTCTTGCTTTCCTGCAGGCATTGCATTTGCTTTGGACAAGATTCAGAGAACTGTGAACTGAGCATGCAGAAAGGGTCAGCTATTCTTATTATCAAGCTTGATGTGAAGAGGACATAAGTCATGTTAGAACATTTTCATTCATCTTCCTGAAAGAGCAAAGCTATTCCTGATTTGCAAGCTCCTATTTAATTTCTAATCTTTTTTTCTTGTTTTTTGGGGGGCTGGAGGAAATAAAAAAATAAAAAAAAAAAGTAAGCTATCTTTCTTACCAGGTGGATAAAGCAGCCACTTCATGAACTGTCAACAAAACATTCAGAAGACACACACTTAGAGAATTGTAGGGCCCTTCCCTCTTCTTTTAAGATCAATGGCAAATCCACTACTGACTTCAAAGAGTTGGATGAGGCCGCTATTGTGGAAACAAAGCCAGAAGCTACCTTAGCTCAATCGACCATAACATTCCAAAAAAAAAGAGAAGACATTTCTATTCTTTGTGACAAGGATTTAAACTTTTGCTGTACTCGCAGCCTATCGGGTCAATAATTCACATTTTTTCCTGACTCCCAGCACTATAACATCTTGCCAGGTTTTCCCATAATCTAAAAGAACCACTGAGAAAAAAATCACTGGGTCAGGAGAAGTAGTCCTCAGATATTGGTGTTACAGCATTTCTTGGCACTCTTCCTCCCCACCAGCAGCACCACCACCCCCAAAAAAGAAGTTAGAAATAAAAATTGAGAATCACATAATAAAAAGGTACTTCACATATATATATCTGGACATGTTAGATTTTTTTCAGTGGAAAGTGAAGACTGGTTCAAGTTCCTCTCCCCACCCTAACTTGTTTTGTGGAGCTGAAATACAGATCTAAGTTGAAACACACCCACCCCCTAGTATATTTGTGGTATATGTGTTTCTGTGAAACATTATCAGGAGTGTGGGTTTTCAGTGAGGTATTGTCCTAGTCTCATGTCCATTTGTATTTATCTGGGTACCTCTATCTATTCCCATTTTTTGTCTGGCTTTTATAAAGTTTAACATGTATATTCATGGTTGGTAAAATGTATACCAGCAAAACACATCGCATGCAGTGCAATCCAGCAATTAGGTTAAAAGTGCTTTAGTGGAAAAATCTCATCCCACATAAACACATTTTCCATTCAAACAGGGTGTGTAACATGCATAACTTTCTCCATGTGAGGTGGATTTTTTTTTTTTGTCAGCACTGGGAGGGGTCTTTCTATTATCGTTATTATTATTATTTGCATTACAGTTACAGTCCATGCAAATAAAAGTTCCAATTAATGTACTTAACTGTCTAGTGTTAAAAAAAAAGTGTTTTTTCATTGCTTTTATAGTTTCATTATGTTTTGCCACACCTAAGCAGCTATACACTTTGAGTTAAATTCTTTATTGCTGCAGCAACTTGAGTTTCCACATAACAATTAAAAATGTTATAAAACTCATCCACCACAACCCATTATTTTGAACAGATAATCAAATAAGCAAGACTGGCTCATGTGGTTCTTAGTACTTATACAGCAAATTAATAGAGAAAATTAAGCATTTAGCTTATTCACAGATATTTACCCTACAGTCTGTGTAGTCTAAAATTAGGAATGCTTATTACTACGTACATTATCTTTATTGTGGAGGTTGCAATCAATAAAATCACAAATCTTTCTTCTCTTAGGGCATGGCCATAAGATAAATTAAACCAAAGAGAATTTTTTCACTGCTTTCAATATGCTTTGGATGGGGGAACAGGGAGTTTAGCTGAAGAATTACTTCATAGAAATATACAAGCATTTGGGGCTGAGTTGATTGTCACAATTCCTCTTACTCCTGAGAGACATTTAAAAGACTATTTGTCAGATGATGGCTTTCTGAATTGTTGGGATCTCTCTTCCGTGGCACCTTTTGGCTTTCAAAAAGCTTGTGTCAGCAGGCTAAATGCACCTAATAACTAATACATGAAGCAGCATTTCTCTCCAGATGACTTAAATATTTACTGCGGAGTTATTGTCTCAGGTTTGCAAACTCATCAGTGCTTAACCCCATGACCAAGCAAACCAAGCTCATTTACCTTAATGGACATTCACAGCTTTTCATCCACTGACTCACCTGGGAAAGTCAGGGGTTTGAAAATTCAATATTAGAAAACATTTCCACAATTTGTGGAGTTCCTGTTCATTTGCTAATTGTTGTACCACTTAATACTGTGGGTATACCTGATGGCACACCCCCATATGACCTTAAGGAGATATAGTCAAGGGAGATTTCTCCCTGTCCTTCTTACACGAACCTTCTTACACATTCTGCTCTTTATTAAGCTGTGCACAATGTTTAGTACTAAGTTTAAATAAATCCTGCCAAATTTATGCCACAGTTTCATGAAGTAGCCAACTATGTGTGGGGAACAGAGTTGGGCTATTAAATACTTGGTGATTATGAGCTAAATACAATCTGAACTGAGGAATCGAGCTGATTTGGGCAGCACATTGGCTCGCTGTCGTGTCTCATCTCAGTGTGCTGCACTGCGAAGATGAGTGGGAACAGGATACTTAACGCTTCATTTCTGTGTGTAACATATGCCACAAACCAACTATTTGTAAAATCTAAGCCAACATCTATCCGTCTATCGCTCTTTTGTGTTCTCCATCAAACTATTTTAAATGTTCATAAAGAACAATTAGGGAGAAGACAAATTAAGCCTGGAGAGCTTGCACACAATGGGAAGGTCTCCTGACTTGAAACTGCCGATTTAGCAAGTGGGGTAGCAAAGAGAAATGCTGTTGGACCATCCTGTAATTTGGAGATGCTGATTGTCATCCCCTAAGGGCTGAGTACTGGCATAGAATCAAATATTTGGAGAAAAAGCTTATTTCTAGCTGGATTACCTTGGCCCCTGTCCTTGTGCAAAAGAATATTTGAGGGAAGAGGTCTCCAATATTACAAGCATAAAATCAGCCAACAGTTGTTGCACGTTTACTGTAGTACATTACATACATTGCTTCAGGCCCAGACCCTGACACAGTCATTTTTTAAGCCAAAAATTCTGCTGATGTCAGAGAAGCTTCTAATCTAAGATAGGCAAGCTATATCTACTGTAGAGGGACATTTATCTGCATTTCCTATTAAAACTGAAGTATTGCAGTACCTGCCTTGTTCAGGAGCACACGTAATGGGAGAAATGACATTGTAATCCCACCCATATAGAAGCTGTGCAGAGACAGACAGGAGCACGCCTGGGTGCTTTGATTAGCCACTGCTGCTCTTCCTAATCAGAGTGTCAATATTCTCTTTTTCTTCTTTTCCTTTTTTTTTTTCTTCTCTTTTTCTTTTTTTTTGCCAGAAGGAGGAACGTGTGAAGTTATAGCAGCACACAGATGCTGTAATAAGAATCGAATTGAGGAAAGATCACAAACAGTAAAATGCTCCTGTCTACCTGGGAAAGTGGCTGGGACTACAAGAAACAGACCTTCCTGTGTTGATGGCAAGTAGCTCCTCCTGTATATATGTCTCTGTTTGTGTACCATCCAGTAAATAGCTTAAAGTCTAGAGGTTTTGCATAGCAATTTTGTTGTGTTCTCTGTTTAACAAAGCAGAAAAACTATAAGCAGAAGCGCACATTTACACCACCTTGACTGCTACTTTAGTGCACGGTTCTGTGCACTTACGCCACATTAAGATTCACCCACAAAAAGGAGAGTACAGTACAGGCACTTAGATAAATATAACAGATTCTGTGGTAGGATCAGCCCTTAATAAATAACTGGACAAAATTGCATCACTTCACACCCCCGCCCTACCACATTTGTTTTGAATCATAAATATTTCAAAGGACAACAGCCACTCATTTTGATTTAATTAGCCGTTTTAGTCAGTGGCAAAAAAAGACAAATAAATAAATTCTGTGGTCTTGTTCTGTAACAAACATTACAAAAAGCTAGGAAAAAAAAAATCTTTATGCGTTGAAATCACCGGTTTCTTGTCATGGGGATGTTTTTTCAGAAGGAAAAACACCATGTTATTTGTGTTTGGGTTTCATATCAGCTCTAGCTCCGCAGGGTGTATTCCTCTCGGAGGCTCCGCTGCCACCGCTGGCTGCAGGGTGAAACCATGGAGCAAATCAGGGAGAAAGCCACAGCTTGGAAGTGTTTAGCAGATTATGAATTGCATAAGAAAGATGGGGAGTAAGTGGTGCTAATCCCATTAGTTACCCTTCCCAAACAAGCCGCTCTGTGTTGCAGAATCCTCCTGTGCAACAGCTTTGTGAAGCAGAATATCTCATCAAAATTCCTCACTGCTCTCTATGGTACACACCTGGTTCCATTGTTCATACCATCCCACAGCCCAAAAGTGCTTTGAAGACCCAGGAATCATTTCAGCCAGAGCTGAGGTGGGCTCTCCTCATCCTTCCCTTAGCTGCACTTCCAGGGATGGTGGTGGACCTGCAGGCTTTGGAAGTACCCAACGTTTCCTCTTTGGGTCTGTGGCTTGGCATTCAACTTCCCCCAAAGTGAGTGAGAGGGAGGAGATGTACAAGCAAATGTTGGGAAAAAATGGTTTCTTCTGGGTGCCTTTCCTCAATTGCATTTGTCAAAGGCTCTAGCAAGGGACCAGAGGCTGATCTGATTGTAGCCCAGAGTCAGAGAGGAGCAATGGTGGGAACAGTGGAATGTGTGGACAAAGCTCTGAGGTTTGCAAATTCAACACTAAAACATGAGAAATTCGGGGTGCCTTGGAGGGATGAGAACCCAATGCGTTCTCAGCAAGTATCTTTGGTGCGTATGGATCTGGTTTATATATTAAAGATAGAAAGAAAATGTTTTATTATTTCAAAAACGCTTTCAAGTGTTTAAATTAGGAGGCAGTAATTCATAGTTTGTTACACTGAGAATGCAATTCAGCTTCTGAACTCATGACTTAAAACATGCTATGAATGCACCTGTGAATGATTACACTTTAATCCACATTCTGTCATTCTGTTATTGCTTAATTACCCTGTTAAAAAGAAGCTTTCATTTTTCTGTTGAGCACACTCATAAAACTGTAGGTGAAACCTACAGCTGGTCTTAACCAAAGATTGGCTTTACAAGCCTTGAAGAATTTCATGTTCTTCATCAGGTCATGAAAAACAGAGGCACCAGAGAGAGCACAGAGACACCATTAATTCAGTTCTCATAATTCTGTTCAGAGAAGAGGAGCTCAAAGAATGCTGTCTTAAGAAAAAAAGTCGGGTGCAGGTGTGGACTGGAGCCTAATTGCTCTGTCAGGATTACAATGAAAAGAAATGTTATTGTCTGGAATTTTGAAAGGAGTAAGGATAAAACAATGACTAATATAAAAGTGCAAAGCTAGTCCCATTGAAGTCACTGGTAAGACTCACAGTGACTTCAAAGCCAGCAGACATGAACTACAAAGGAACGTCTTCCCCTTTCAAGTTTAGTTGTTGTAGTCGGCCCATAGCTTCTTTTGTAGATGGCTGGTGAACAGTTCAAAAGCCCAATGTGCTCCTTGTAAAAATTAATAGAAGAGGCATTTTCCTTGGCCTTTTTTTCATCCCAGGCTTTGCTTTGTGACTTTTGACATACTGACCTGTTCTAAGTCGAAACTTTGACCTATTTAGTGGTTCTGTTCTCACTAAGGCAAAACTCTCTAAACTTCCCATGGGAGTCCCATTGACGTCAGTGCTTCAGCTCACACCAAGATTTGGGATTTGCTGTTTCTTTTGTACATGAAGACATTTCCAACTTTTCATCTTGTTTACCTACCATACTGACAGGATTAAAACTGTTTAATCTCACACTGGGTTTGATACTGTATACTATTTCAAACCGTAATCTATCATTAAGAATGATTGCTTGGATCCATTACTTCAAAACCCGTGGATGATCAGGTACAGCAATAAACTCACAGCCAAACAGACTGATCACCTTTTAGGGTGATCCCATGGGAGCAGGTTGACTCCTCTCTATGACTGATTATTGTCTCAAGCCATCTCCACCTGATGGCTATTTCATGGAGCTTAACCTCAGTCTTTCACTGTTTACACCATTGGCCAAACCTGTGGCTTAATGGAATCAAACTCAAGCTTTTGGTGTTTCTCAGTCCAGTTTTATCAGGAAACACCTCATCAAGGCTGATGCTTTGACAGTTTGAGTTCGTGTTACAGAGGAGAGGTTGCATTGCCTTCCACTCCAGGACATAACTGGGCTGCATAGGTGGGACTGTGTGGAGAGCTAACTTTGTTATTCTGTTTAAGAGGGAATACAACTATATGTGGGATTCAGCTTAACCTTTTTACTATCAGGAGTGATAAACAGTCCTCCCGTTGTGAGATCTCATCACAGGTAGCACACCGTCATAGTAGACAGGATGGATGTATGTAGTCCTCCTCCAGAATGAGCTGAAGTTGAGGCTGTTTTTGCTATGGGTACTATGAAGGGAGGGAAGTTGCCATGTATTCCCAAGCATTGCTTCCTGCCAAATCCAGCAAACTTCTCCTTTGGAGCCTCATCTTAAAAAATTATAGTGAGTCTGGGCTGTGGCAGCCTCTGAAGTTATAAATTATTCCTTGCTGCTCATTCAGTAGACATTGTCCTAAAACCTGCCTCAGTCACCAATGAATTATGTAGTAGCAACAGTGAGAGCAAAACAAAAGCAAAATCTTGTCATGAAACAGAGATGCCAGTTTCTGGTTTTTTGGCTCTTCTGTCCTTTCCTACCTCAAGGTCTGGTTTTGTTGTTTTTTTTGAAGGATAGTTTGAAAACTCCCTTCCCTCCCTACAATTTATCTTGCATGTCACTTGGCTGCAGCACATACTATGGCCATCAGGCTGGTCAGCTCTGTCATGGCTGTTGTTATTTTTTTCATTTGCCCAAACAGATCTCCAGAGCAAGTCCTAAGTGGATTTTGTTCATTTGTGCTACAGCAGCTTGAGAGGGTCCCTTTTGGGGGGGGTGGGGCACGGAAATCAGTGTCGAGCATGCCTAAGGAGTCCCCACTCCTCTGCCTCCAGAGCACAGGGGATTGGTGCAACTTAGAGTGTTACTGACCTACCCCTCAGCAGTGCTGTTGGATACAGCATGTGCATTGGCTCTTGGAAGGTACCAGAGCAACTCGTGATCTACCATCCTACCCACACACTTCACAGGTGGCCCCAACTACCATAAATGGCTTGAAGCTGCAGCTCAAACTAGCACACATACCCCTTCACGCTTTGATGGACCTGCTCTTTCTCATTTTCTTGTTGCTGCAGGCACTTCAAGTGTGACATGCAGGGTTATTTTTGCAAGGATTTCTTAGCCATTCTTCTGAATTTGCACCTACCCTCTCCACTGTGCTTACAAGCAGCTTGTCTTTCTCGTTTCTGAAGCCTGTGAATTTTCCTCCACCTGCAACAGCCTCTCGGGGCTTATGAGGGTACTCAGATGTCAGCACAAATAGCTGGGATTTGTCATATGGCTGGTACCATTTCTTGTGTGGATTGAGGTTTTACTCCTTTGTCTTTATTAACTGATTTCTTCTTTTGGTTCTGTGGTTATCAGAGAAAGATGTTCCTGGTAATGTCTTCTGCTTCTTTATAGCAAGTTGTCTTGCATCTTCCTATATGTCCACCTCTGTGAATAAAGATCAGTCATTAGCTCCAAAATTTTAGTTAGTTTTTCTTATGTTAATTTTTTGTTATTCCACCTAAAACTGAAAGAATACATTAAAATCAAAAAGAAAACCCACCCTCTTTTACTTCAAATAAATATTTGTCTTTTTAAAAAAATTTTCATGATTCTCAGTACATCTTTCATATTAAGTAGGACCAAGATTTCTTCTGTTGTTCATGCATAAGGTGGAGGTGTTCTTAATCATGTTCTTTACTTCAGCAGAGCTTTCTTTTCCTGCCCCATCTTCCTTCTGAGTATAGAACACACTGAGTACAGTGAAATCCAGATGAAAAAATGTGACTTTTTAATGCCTTTAAAACTTTGAGCCTTTTCTAGATGTACTCAGCATGCTCTCAAAAGATTTAAATATTATTGGGGGATTTGCATTCTCAATGCCACCACTAAAGTTGGTTTTATTTTGCTTTTGATTTCTTACAACCCAAGACACTTTCTTCAAATAAATGGCTGATAAATGCTCCAGATGTGGTCATTCTGCCAGATCTTGGCATCAAATGAGGTTTCATAACACCAAAATACCTTTATTATGACAGTGTCAAATGTAAGGCTTATACTAACACTGTCATATTTGGGCCAGGACCATAATGTCTACCTTGCATTCTTCATTGACCGAATCTTCATGCAAAATCGATGTCACCTTTCTGAATTTTCTTCTGTGACATGAATAAAGGTGGCTGTGTGACCTAGAGAGCAACAATGAGCAAGCTGCAGCAGTAAATTGATTAATACACTTATGTCTTTTTGTTGCGGATGTTCTCTATGGCTTGTCTGCACATTACTTGCATTTCCTTGGCTGCTTCCATTAGCAGCCACTTCTTTTATTTCTCCTTTGTTTTGGTTTGTTGTTTTGGGTTTTTAAAGCAAGTTCATTCTAGTACTCAGTGTAAACAACATGAATGTTTGATTGGACGTAAGAGTCTCCACCTTTTCTGCACTCTAATTGAAAGCATGAGAAAATTCTCCTATTTGGAAGTTTCCTATTCCCTGTAAGGATGCACGCTTTACTTTCCACTGCAATTTGCAGCAGCTGCTCACCTTCCTGCCAGGATATCAGACTGGTCACAAATAACCAGGGAAAGAGGTGGGACTGTTCCCACCTAGTGAGCCTGTGGGGTTACTGAGTAAATATTAACAGAAAAACCCTGACTATATTCACTCAGTTCTATTACTTCATATGATCGCTATAAAAAATGTAATAAGAATACAAGATATTTATAATGTTAATCCTCTCACTTTTATACTGTGAATAATGTGCTTTGTGTCGTTTCGTTTACAGTGGTATTGAACCATTCTGTACAGTCAGTAGGTGGTTATGTCTGTGTGTTCTTCAAGGCCTTTGAATAATACATAATTTGTTCATCTATACTGAAGTTTACTGCGTTATGGTTAATGATGCTCTCAGACATGCGGCTTTTTTAATGCTGGGATTTTTTGTTCTCTTCTCTTCAGTCTTCTTCCAGTCTTTTTTAAACTCTTTCAGAGGCAACCTCAGTATTTCTTGCACAATTATCTGTGAAATTTGTTGGACCACAGAAGTATGGGATAACAGAAAAGCACCTGCACTGGCTTTTGAAAGCAGCCACAAAGGGACTTTGATGCAGGTTGTGCATGTTGCCAGTCCTTTCAGGAAATGAGGTGTTTTTCACACTGGTCAAAACCAATTTGGAAAAAGGAAGGTGCTACTAAAATGCTGTGCAATCTCTCTGTCTCTAAATTATTCCTGTAGGAAAGGTCTCAGCAGAGATCTGAGGTGATCCAATTCCACATTGTCTGCAACATAGGATTTGAAGCATTAGCTCTCAGGCAGCAGGACTAGTGTTTTAACACTCTATGGACTGTTGTTGTCCTATTTTATACCAGCCATGCATCAGGGGAAAGGGAAATCACTCACTGATACAGAACAATAAAATTAAATTAATCCAGTATTTCCCTTTCTCCCAAACTGCTTTGGATCCCATCAAGTTTCAAATCATTCCATGCACATACATACTTCAGATTTCTATTAGCTTGAGGATTATCCATCACTAGCCACCGTGTGGCCCTGGGAATTTACATCAGACTTCATCAGGACAGCATTAACAAATTAAACACAAGGCTTAATGACCGTTGAGAGCACTGTGACTTTTAGCACCTCTCTGGGCCAGCACCTCACAACTCTCCAGCCGTGATACTGGGTGGTTGGTACTGCACATCCTTATTTTCCCGTGCACAGTAGTGGGAGCAGAGAGAGGACAGCATTCATTAGCACATGGTTCCTTTGCTGACATTTGTCCTCCTGTCCCTCACCCAGGACCTGCAAACACAAAGGTTGTACTTGTTGTCACTCCTTGGGCAGTCAGTAAGTGCTGTTGACATGAGCTAATTTATTTTATTTTTTAAATTATGGATAAGACACCTACAGTAGAGTCAACATTCATAATCTGAGGGCGCTGTGCTCCCACAGCAGGGAGGTGCAGCATAACCCCTCATGGGTCCCTGAGCTGGTGCTTAGCCCCTGCACCCTCCCACAGCTCCCATATTATCCCAGCTCCCAATGACTCAGAGGTGGGAATGGGAAACACAGAGACTTCTTGGCTCTTCCTGGAGTGAGTGCAGGATCCAAGCCCTGTGGAGTCAAATGGAAGACTCCTATTGACTTTGGGTCAGGTCCTTAGTAAATGCTTTGTTAGATATAATCCTATATCTGTCAGCACTTACATCAAGTAAAAACGGTTCACAGTCACAAAGCCAATAGTTTTCTGTTTATCTAATGTGTACTTTAGGTGGTATCACCAGAAAGCCTTTTTTTTCCCTCCACTCTGTGAAAACACTTTCAATCAATTCTTATTTCTTGAAGAAAGGGGGGAAAAATGCTTTTTGAAATCCAAGGAGTCAGCTTCTCATCCTTCTAGCTGTGCTTCGGCCTAGATAAGAAGAGATCTCAGGGTCCCATATTATTAATGCACTGTCTATATGAATAATGAGCAGGCTTGGTGAATTATTCCACACTCCTGGGAAAATCTATAACCCCGTCCTCCTGCAGCACCACTGGAACTGAGCAGGAGGCTTATATTTTCTTGATTTGCTGAATTCAGATGACTTCATTTGTAAGGAGGAAAAAAAAAAGTATGTGTTCCCCACTGACACCCATTTAGTAAGCTCAAAAAAATATACTTCACAGGGTATCACGTGCGCTATTAAAAAAAGGAGAAAGAGAGAGAGAAGTCTAACTGTGTACTGGGATATTTTAAGACTTTGCTTTTGTCCAGAAACCTGTCTTCTTGACTCGCCCTTGCAGCCACTGTGAAACTGCAGCCAGATCCTGAGAGGTACTGACTTCAGTGGGAGCAAAAGCAAAACTGGCAGTGACGACACAGAGTAATTAGCTCATTTACTAAGTCACAGCAGCTCTCATTACCAGTTTGCCTTCTAATCTGCAGGGCAGGGGCCAAGTGGAGCAGAGGGGAGGTGTGTGCCTGACCCTGCCGAAGGTGGGAGAGCTTTTGGGTCAGAACCCTGAACCCAGACCATCAGTGAGCAACATAGTGAGAGCAGAGAGGCCAAGCTTCTCCCTGAGCAAATATATCTACAAATATATACGTATAGGTGTGTGCATGTCTGTATATCTGCTGTAGAGTTATCTTGCCATGGGCAGTACATCAAAATGCTTTTCAGATGTGTACCTGTGTGTTTCCAGTGATTAAGGTACACAGCGGAAGGATATTCAAGGGTCAGATTTGTAGCCAGCCTTAGCCAAATTCAGCCACGAGGGCTGCTGAATTAGGCACTTCCCCATCTCTCGGTGAGGGCTGTGTTGTTTGTGCTGCATGCAAACATCTGCCAGGCATTAGGGAGAAGTAGACAGATGATGATGTCTTTCTGGTGTGAAGACGGTGCAACTAATGAGATCGTCTGACTGTGGATTTATGTGAGTACATCGTCATCTTGGCTAAAATTTATCTCCCTACCTATGTCTTATATTTCTTTCTTTTGCAGTTGACATTGCGGTTTCCTGTGTAGCAAAGTAACCACCCTTTTAATATCAAGCCCATAGAACAGCTGACTAATCCACCCCTGATGAAGTGCAGAAAGCTCACTTAAATTCCGATTTCCACAGAAAAAACATTTTCTTTTTCTACTTAAGAGCCGGGGGGAAAGCCATAAGTCACGGCACTATCTCCATCTGCGCGAGGGGTGGTCATTTTTCTAGGCTCCAGCTGACAGGTCTCAGTGCCGACACAGAGGGAGCAGAGCCCTCACAGCCAACCAAGGTGCACAAGCAGCAGCCTTATGGTAAAATGAGAGAGCAGCATGGCCATGAAGCAGTGTGAAGACACTCAGGAACATATAATTACTTCACCTCCATGCAGAGGATAGTAACCTTTCTCTAAAATGCTTGTAATAAGCCCGCTAGAGGCTAAATGGAAAAACAATAGGAGTTTTCTCCTCTTATAGGTAACATTAAGTGTTAATCACAGCATTGGAAAGAGCCTGGTAAGGGATTTTGGAGGCAGGGGGCACAGGCACAGAGGGCAGCCGGCGAAAAGAAGCATAAACTGGGTGGGAAAAAAGAGCTTAAATAGAGAAAATTCCTTTACAGGGCTGAAGACACAGGTAGGACCATGAAAGTAAGCCCCTTTAGTTCAGGTAGCGTCAGGATAGGGCACACTGCCTGGCCAAGCATGGAAAGCAACCAAGAGAAGGGATTTTTGCAGCTTTTGGATTCCGAGATCTACCTGCACCAGCCCAGATTAGGTCAGATGGGGGGCAGCAGCCTCCTGTGACCTCTCTGCAAATCTGCAGAAGGTAGTTGTAGTGGGAAAAAACCTTCAGCAATGCTGACATAGAGATTTCCGGGTGTCAGCAACTAGATGGAAAAAGCCTGTTCAAGAGAGATTGCAAGGCTGGGGTGAGCAGTGATGTGTCAGAGCCAAAAAGCTTTGTTTGAGGGGGTTGACAGAGAAGTAGCTCAAAAGAGTAAGATCTGGGTATCTGCGACGGACTTGTGTGTAAGATCCTTGATGGATCTTCATCCATCACACCCACTGCAAGGTGTAGCTGCCCTGCATGGCAGCATCAAGACAGCAAGAGAAAGAGCTTTGCCACTGTATACTAAATCTGCGTGGAGTGATGTTGCCAGCTG
The DNA here is from genome assembly GCA_013400375.1 of Thinocorus orbignyianus. Classification (NCBI taxonomy): domain Eukaryota; kingdom Metazoa; phylum Chordata; class Aves; order Ciconiiformes; family Thinocoridae; genus Thinocorus; species Thinocorus orbignyianus. Next base: position 2,936,422 of record VXBW01002134.1, read on the forward strand.
ATACAGGATGTGTGGCATCTCAGGAGCAAAAGTCTTAAACCCTTACACTATGCCTTTAAACAAACATGGGGTTTGTTTCTGGCTGGTGTGACAAAGCACACATGCACAGTCCAGTATTCAAAATGCATTCAAAAAACGTATTGACGCCCAGGGACAGATTTTCAGCTGGTGTAAACTGGCTCTTGAAATCCAGAGAGACCTGCTGGTTTGTGCCAAATGAGGATACGGTTTGTTGAGTCTAGGAAAATGAACAGAATGGTGACTGGCTATTAATCCTTGCTTACAGTCTTTAGGGAATAAATGGGACCAGCGTTCAGCTAATCAGTGACCAAGAGGAGCTTAGAGAAACGTTAAGGTTGGGTGAGCATCTGTGCCATATCCCCTTACACCAAATCTTCGCAGTAATTCAGATGATAATCTACCTCTGCCATGAAAGACTGTATTTCTAGATGGCTAATTCTGCATAAACTCACGTCACACATCTTTTCTGTGCTGGATACTGTATTTTCAGTGTACCGGGGCTATGAAATGCTGCTTGTCTCCAGGCAGCTCTAATATAGTATAGAAAATATGTGATCAGAGTATTGCAGAGCATTAAGCCTTTATTTTTCTTTTCTTTCAAAGCTGCCTTCTATCTATAAACATGGAGCTAGTTCACAAGGCTTGAACGTTTTTTGCAGGATTAGGATTTGAACACAAAAGTAGTAGATGATTAAGTAAAATGGAAAGTGCTGCTACATGGCATGTTCTCTTTAAATTAAGAGACGAGAACCTGAAGTTATTACACACTGAAATTTTAAAGAGACAGCAACCAAATCTTTGTAAGAAGAATACACATCGTTAATCTTTTTATTGATGCATTGAGTTCAAATAAGAGTCACTAATTTAGCACTGGGATTGTCCATTGTGTTGAATTACATGAATTAATCTGGCAAATGAAACTAGAGATGGACATGTCAACAAGTGCTTAATGGATTTCAGAGAACTGATTATCCATAAAATTGATAACAGACACATTTCCAGTTCCTCCTCTAAGAATACAGCCAGGTAGCTGTAGCACCCAAACCTCTCTGTGGTTTGTCAGCCCATAGTCTCTTCTGGGTGATTTTCATGCATTAACATTGCAGAATATTTAGGAATCAAGTGAGTACATTGCAAGCGAGGGATTCATTTAAAATTTTAGACTTTGTGCCGAGGAAGTACGTGTACACAGCCTGCCAATTTTGGAACAGGTCTCTATATGTAGGTGTCAGAAAGCAGTTTATTAATCCAGTATCTTTAAAAAAAGAAACATTATTCCTTTTTGGGAGGTGTTTCCATAGATCATTCACTATACTACAATAACTGCTCAAGGTTCAGCAAGCACAAGTGCTGATGTAGTATGTCAAAATTCAATAATATTTTAAAAGTGCTGCCTCTTCCTTTTGAAACTACCATGAAAAAGACAGTGGTGTGGAAAGGAGCTGTGCTTTACAATTTAAGCATTCTGCTCTGTGTCATTAGTACATAAAACCTATTCTGCAGGCAGATGGATTGTTTTTAATATGTGGTCTTGTGTAATCATTTCCTTTTGATTACAATTCAAAGGCAGCAAGCATACAGCAGAGTTTTCAAGATGCATGTGCATGGTCAGTACATTTTTTTTTTATCTTCCTAATGTGCCCAGAACTCACAAACAGCAAGGTGAAACATCAGCACAAACCATCACTCAGGAACAAAACTGAGAAGCAAATGACACTGTCCTAACTGAGGACAATGGCAAATCTTCCATTAACTCAAATGAGAGCAGAAAACATATCTCTGTATTGGTTTTATTATTACAAAGTGCCCTCTCCTTTTTCTTCAGACCCTTCCACGGAACACCATCAAATGCAGTTGTATGTAATATAGTTATGCAAATATAAAATGAACTCTATTTCCTTTGGAAATTTCCTCCTCTTGAAAATAGCTAACTGGATGAACATATTTTAAAACAGGAGCACTTGTAGTCACTGTTAAATAAATAAAAAAAAAATAATAAAAACCCCAAGCACATTAGTGTAATAAACACTTATATCACATTAGTGAGATTATTTGCTGGGGACACAGATTGCTCTGAGCAGGACTAGGGAAAGGAGGGTGACCACTGCTTTGAAGAACAGAGCACAGGAACGAAACAGTGCAGGAGAAAATCCATACAGCTTTTGACAGGTTGTTTCCTCTCATTCAGCTCGGCAGCAAAGGCCTGGCCTCATTATTGCACTGGTGCTATTCATTTCTTCTTTGTCTGTGTATTGTGATGAATTTGGTTCATCTGGGTGTCAGGCGGGGGGCATTGGGGCGAGGAGTCTGTGGCAGGGCTGGAGAAGTGTAATGCTTCTCTGTAGCACAGCAGCGGATGCTTTCCTGGGATGGATGTGCAGTTCTGGCCACTCTGCTTCAAAAAATGGGGTGGATTAACTTGGATGCCTAGGTATGGAGAGAGGTTTTGGCTGCTCAAGAGAAATCACAGCCTCTACTGGGAGAAAAGAGTTCTAGGGCGGCAAAGAAAAGGATGAAGGAAGAGGAATGTGCTGTTAGATGAGCCCTGGAGCACCAGGAAGGAAGGCTAAGAAAACAGTGGAAGATTTAATAAACTCCCCATCATTAGACGTAGATTGGAAATTAGAACAACCTTAACTCTTAGAGGAAGTTGGCAACAGCTTCCCAGCAGGATGCCAGCTAGCTTTGCAGACTTCCAGTGGCTTTTACCATACCCAGAAAAGGCAAAGAAATTAGTATTACTCATAAAACACACCGCAGCGTACTAGTGAACAAAGGATAGACCACAGACTGACATCAGTTGAGAAAAAGAACTGTAGAGCAAACCCATAAGAATTAATTCATGTGTCTGAGGCACAACCAGCTGCATATATGCTTTGTCTTTAATACAGTAAGAATTGATTCAGTCTGCACAAAAAAAAAAGTAAACATATAACAAATAAATCACGTTAGTGTTCAGGCAGCTGCATTTCATACCAACTAAAGGGTAAAGTCTGGGGGGGATTGTGTGATTGTTTTTGAAATGCAACTTTTGAAAACAAAAATGATTTGTCACCGTTGTGAATTTATTAAAAAAAGGAGGGAAAAAATTGCCAAGCAGGTATATGGAAAAGTTCCGTCCCATTATGAAGACTTTAGTTACAATTTTACTTTATTTGATACAGTAATTTTTAATTGTTTGGTTGGCCAACATTGATATTTTTTAATCCATTTATTTGCAATAGCATGCTGATAAGTCGGTTTCAGCAGTGGAACCAATTAATTCTCCATTGTAAGTATTGACTTAGATGTTTTTTTAATCTATTCTATTTGTCGGAGATGGCAGTGCTGGACTTCCCTGGATGAGCAATAATGAGGGCAGTATTGCAGAATCCATTTCTACTGCTCCTCTGAAACAGTGCCTGTAAATTCTGTGTGGTCATGGCCAAAAAAAAAAAAAAAGCATTTGCAAACACAAAGCAAATTGTAGCCTTGCCTACCTGGCTTACATTCTCCAAATGACCCTTGGTGCCCACAAGTGCAGATTCTAGCAAAAATTGCAGATTTCCCAGCTGTGTTTGCTTATTAAAACACTGCAGGATGGCAACTAAGATCAGAAATGACCTGTGATTCCAATGGATGGGGTCTAAATGTATTGTGTGTAGCCAGGTTTAGTAAATAAAATGAATGGGGGATGTTTTGAAGTTCCTAAAATTCAAATGTAATTGCATACCACCCAGATCTGTGCTCTGCTGTTACTATTTATTGGCACTGAAAACCTTTTGGAAGCTGATACAATTTCCTAATAAAAGGAATAAATTGACAAACCAGGTTAGAAGCTTGCACACTCCAAATATATGCAAGTGCACACTGTATTGAATCAGTATGTTTCTGAAATAATCAGGAACACTTATTTGTAACAAGCTTTGGGGTAGACCCTTTCCACATGAACCACTTTTGCTTTAAACTCATTATTTATGGTAAGCGTAGCCACACTCTTCATGCATTTTGCATATTCAATTTTCAAGCCAAAATATAGGAGCTGCATTAGCTGCAGTGCTCCCAGCAGGTAATCAGCCTCCTGCAATATCAAACCTTATGTCACCCTACAGTAATAGGCTGAAATAGTCAGAGCCTCATAAGGACTGTGCCTGCCCAGTTCCTATTAAAATTAATAGGGACTAGGCATCCATTCCCTCTAGGCAGATTTGAAAATATCAGCCAAAATGTAGTTGTAAGTATTAACCTTTAGGAAGTTAGTGTTGGCAGCCTCCCACTGCTCTGTGCTAGTTTCCAAAAGCAGTGGCTCAGAATTGGCATGAGCCCTCCATGAGAGCCTCCAGCTCCGGTGTGGTGGGACTACGTCCTCAGAGGTGGCTTGTCCGTGGCTGCTGGTGGAGACCAGCTGTGGGCAATTCCCACCTTTGGGCTGTTTTGGCTGAGCAGATCCTGGGGAAGTGAGAAGGCACTTGTACCAAGAGCAGCTTGAACTGGGTATTGTGGAGTTTTTCCTGGTCTTAGAAGCAAGCCAGCCAGCCAGTCCCATAAAGGTCAGCAGAGGTGGTGTGAAAAGGTTGCCCTCACTCTGAAGATGATTCAGCATGGAATTTTGTGGCAGAAAACCCCAGTCTGGTTGTTAAAATAAACGTATCTGATATGGAAAAAACCACCACCTGTAAATGCTTATACATATTAAACCCTGTAAGGAACTTCTGCCCTGCTAATATAACTTTGCCTAATTAAGGTTTTTTCCCTTTTCTGTCTGTATTTGTAGAGAAAAATAGTCTGGCATTCGAAAAGAAAAAGGAGATTAGAGTAATTTATTATTGGATTACTATTAAACCAATAGAAATAGCAATAAAAAGTCATGGTTTTAAACAACTTCCAGGCCTCAGGTCTAATCCGTACGGATGATGACCTGTGAAGCAGTAGTGTTACAGGAATAGATTGGTTGTGTTTAGAGTGAAGGATTCCAACCCAGCTACTAAATTGTTAGTAGTGGATGCCCGAAATGTTCCCACAGTAGCTGCAGAGCAAACTGTCCTCTTTTTAAATTTTTTCACCAAACAGTTCTAAAATAACCAAAGTGTAATCTACACGCTCAGAGAGCAGATTGTTCATGGACACCAGATACATTCCTAAATCAAATAAATTGCTAACTGTGAAGCATTTTCTGGGCTCTGCTTTGCATAGTATGAGATCAGAAGCAAATATAATGCACTGGTCTCTATTACTGACTGCTACAAAAAGTGCAAGGTAATGAAAGTTCTCTTTCAATTTCAACAATGCATCATTAGTAGAAATCCTGTAAGGACCAGCTGAATCTTCATGACCTCTTACACTGCATCTTTGCCGCCGTTGTGAGTGCCAGCTTTGTTTTTTTGGTGGACAACTATGCCATTTTAGGAAGTACTGATTGTGTTTTGCTGAATTTTGCTGCGTTTTTAGTCTGATGTTCTTAGGTTTTTTACTTTCCCTTCCTAAATATGACTGTCTAGATGGCGTTGATCTGGAGGAAATGTGCAGCCAGGAACATTAGCAGTGCTGGCAGACCTCAGAAGCATTAAATGGGCCAGCCGGAGCCCTTCCTGGCTCTGCTGAGCCCACAGGTTTTGAGCAGAATTATGGGCAAGGCTTGCTGCAGTATCCCTGTGCGTAGGGTACGGATCGTGCGCTTGTTCTGCTAGCTTTTCCTGAAATATTAGGTGTTGCTAAATGCATCTTTCTATAGAATATAAATCAGCTACTTTAGTGTAGTGTCCTGCTCGTACAACATATTTTGGTTATGTCTACCCCTATATTTGCTCCCTTCATGGCATGCTACAATATGTCAAAGAATGTAGATGCTGCTTCCTACCACATTTTTCAGTTACAAATATGAGGTGCCTGGGCTTATTGCAGTATTTTTTTGGTTGGTTGGTTGGTTTTTGTGTTTGTTTTTTTTCACTAAGAAAACGACACCATAGACGTTGAGTGGTTCTTGCGAGGATTTTTGCGGAGACCGAGGGGGTTATACTTGTGCTCTGCAGTCTAACAATGAACCACAGTCTACTACCTTATGCTATAAAACAAGGTAGGCATCCAGCAAGGGTGAAAGCACAAGCTTTGTGCAGTGAAAATAAAGAAAAATTGAGCTGAGGGCACCACAGGAATGAAGAGAGGTTACGGTGCAGAGTGGGAGCAGACTTGCTGTGTTAGGTGATACTGGATACGGTAAATAAACTCCAACATTTGGAATGCTTTTCTTTCATAGAAACCTGAAAAAAATGTGCAGGAACTCAATAAGTTAAAACCATTCACTGTTTGGATCACTGTTACTGTCTCTGTGAAGGATGAGATAAAAACATCTAACATGGGGCGCAGAGGAGGGGAAGACTCAACGGCTCCTGTTCTACTCTCAGGCTGGGGAAACCCTAAAGTGAAAGGAAATATTCTTACAGCCTGCTATCTGTTCCTATCCAAAAATACTGTTCCTTCCAATTTGTCTTTAGTGTCAAAATAAATGAAAATGTTTCATAGTGATTAATGGTGCGCTGGCTGCACAGTGAGTTCTGGTAGGGATACAGCCCATCAGTGGGCTGTTTTCAAAGGATGTTTTCAGAAAACCTCATCAGATTTTGTTTTGACTTTGTGCTGACGTGTTGAATGTTGGCAAAAAAAAGTGATGTAATTCAGCCAGTTACATAGACATGCATGTGTACACATAGACACACGCGAGGAGAGAGAGTCGTTTGATGATTCTGCTCCTGGAAGGAGGTAACTCTCTGGAGAAATGTTCTGTTGCTTGACACATGCTGGACTGTTTGGCTATTATTTGCACCTGGATTGTCCTCTTGAAGGATTATGTCTGCAGGACAGGACTGAAGGAGCATCCCTGTGATCCCCAAGGCCACCTAATGTTGCGTGGCACTGTGGGAACCGACAACCGCTGCCAGGCAGGTTGATGGGAGATGGAGACTTACCTCTGTGCGCCTCCTCCTGAGCTGCTTTTGAGAATAAGAAGAGGTGACAAATGCCACCCCACTCCTGTTTTCTTTAGGAAAATGGTTTATTTAAAAAGTGTTTACAATGTTTTGGAGAGAGGTCTAAAGAAACCTGCACCCTGATGCAAATCAACTCAAAACTTCTTCCAGATTTTGGTAGAGCTCATTATACTTAAAGTCTATGCTGTATTTATTCATCTAGAGACCTTAACTATCGTGTACAAAAAAAGAACAGCTACAGCATGACAGTGTTTCATTCACTAGCATTGATCTTTACTTTCACATCTCAGTTTTGCCCTCTATATTAAGGGTGGTCTTTTTGTACTGCTGTGTGTGGGAGATGTTTAAAACTTGCTTGAGATTTCGATTTCCATGGAGTTCTGTGAGGCTGAGGTTGTAGCTTATTTAATATTTTGACAAAGTCCAAGTTGTGTTACAAAAGTCAATTTAGTTTTAAGTTGTTGTTTTCACCACTACAGTGAATAATCCAATATTTAATTATTTTATGTGTTATTTTATTATTTTGTATGTATTTTTAGCTTAAAATCTAGTTGTTTGTCGTTATTATAATTTTAGTGGAAGGGACACTGGAGGAACGAAGCCTTGCTGGAATAGATTGTTATCCAGTGTAATGTATTGATCAGGTCAGGCAGTAAATTAACAGGAGCAGAACACCATTAAATTTTGAACTTAATTGCCTTCTACTCTTAATTTCTATTGGATATAATCAATAGGTGCCAGAGGAAAGTTAAAAGAGTTATTTAGCAAGCTGCTATTTCCTGCAGCATAATGGAAAACTACTGTTTCATCCCCTAGTTGATGCAAATAATTGCAGTTCAAGTGTGGCTACTTAAGCGTTTTATCAAAGACTCACTTTTAGTCCTGTCTTGATTAATTGTCACCCCTTCCAGAAAGAAATGTGATTTAGAGATGCAGATCTGTTTTGGTTTAGCTGCCCCTTTGATATTTGCGCTTACACTGGCATTGCAGCAACACCACTTCCCTCCAGGATCTCCTCAGCCTGTATTCCTGTCTCTAGCCCTGAAAACAGAGTGTCTTCAGGGGAATATTCTCCGGGTAGCACCTCTTAATCCTTCTTGCCCCACCCCTGGAAGTGTTCAAGGCCAGGCTGGATGGGGCTTTGAGCAACCTGCCCTAGTGGGAGGTGTCCCTGCCCATGGCAGGGGGGCTGGAATTTGATGACCTTGGAGGTCCCCTCCAACTCTAACCATTCTATGGTTAATATCATTTCCTTTTCCAAGGAATTCAGTGTTGTAGCCAGTGGAAATGAAGACCATAACCTTGGTGTTGACTTTTCTTTTTCGGTTCTTCTATGAGCTTCTTTGAGCAAGTTACTCATCTTGCTCATTTTCCCTACCTGCAAAACAGTAAGGTAATCAATCGCCTTCACCAAGGTCTAGTGTCAAGCTGATGTGTTGTGTACTCTCTTCTAGGACTCCCTGTGCTGATGATACACCTTGTTCTGTTCTCCAGCCTACTGTTCAGTTTGTTACTCCTTGTGTCTCACTTTTCCTTCTATAGTAATATTTTAGATACTTTTTTTTTTTTACTTGCTGTTGAGTTTAAGTATTGCTTATCCTGCTGTAATCCAAAACCGTTTCCTTATAGATCAATATCTCAGTGCTATTATTATTTTTACACCTCTTTGAACACTCTTTCCATTACCTAGTCTTTTGCTAATAAAATGCTGCAAAGGAAACACCATATTTCAGGTGGCCCCCTGCCAAAGCAGTATGCCCAATATCGCTGCCCTGTGGAATCACAGGGACATTAAAAAGCCATTGAATGGAGGATAGACATCTGATGCAAATTAGGGGATTATTGCAAATTTTGGTGGGCCTGGGAAGCTGTATTACTGAAGCAGCACGCAGAATAAAACAGGCCAAGGTAATCATACCTCATATTTTACAGTAGTGTCAGTTCCGTGCCAGTGGTGCTATTCCATATTTATAACTTTATATTGGCATGAGGCAATTCACATTCAAGCTAATGGGAGTTTTCCAGGAGTGTTGATTCAGGTCCTTGATGAGAAATGAGTATAGCCCCTTTTGCACATCTTTACAGCAGAAATAGCAGTTAGAGTAGAGAAGAATCTACTTGAGATTTTATGAAGTGGTGCATAATGATGCACCAAATGGACAGACCTTCACAGAAGTCTCATTTTCTAAGAGAGCTGACCTGTACTTTTTCTGAAAACCCAGTATCTTCAGGGAGTGGCAAGTTGCCCACCTCAAAATAGAGTCTACACATCCAGTGAGTCTTGCTCTGAAATCTTGACCTACATCTGTCCACAATTCTCTCCATTATGAAACGTTGATAATGGGTATTTTTACTGTGAGCACATTTTATTTAATTTAAGTCCAGTAAATTTGAAAAAAACATTTCTTGCTCTCTATGCAAATTCAAAACTGCCAAATCATCAAAAGAGCTGAGTATGAATTTACCTCTTTGACAATTATTCCTTGTCACATTATTTTGGTTTACAGGGAATTCATCACAGGGGAGAAGAAAAAATAAAGCCTCTTGACAGCTACAAGGAATTAACTGTGCTTACAATAATATATTTTCCAAGAGAAGGCTGGAGGGCAGAGTTTGACAGTGCTGAAGCTGTACCATGTACAGCAACGTCCTGTGATTATCCTTGTCCTGGGCTTAACCTTTTACAGAGGGAGGACTTGTTGGTCTGTGTTATAGACCAGCATGAACTGCACAAGACTCCTAGTCCCAGCTCCCAGGAGACACTGAAATTCCCCTGTTCTGGTCATTCCCCTGGTGTCTATAATATCACCGATCCTCATGTTATGAGCAGGCAGAGAGAAAAGTTGGTGTTATGCCTGCAGTGTATTTAGCAAACTGAATCACAAAGCCCAGGTGCCCACAGAAGCCCATTGGCCAAGAAGGGAATTGGACATGGAGCTAATTGAGTATCTCTGGCCAGGGTGGTGTCAGCAATTATAATCGCATTCCCTGTTTCCCATGGAGAAGAGCTTCTCCTTGTGTTTCACGCTTCTGCCAAAAAAAGGATAAAAGGAGATTTTTCTGTGTCACTGAGGAGAATCCCCTTTTCATCCAAATGAATTATGCTGTCTCCAAGGCGCCAGATTAATCTATCTGTGATATCCCTTGTGTATTGCTTCTAGACTAACACATATCTGTGTTTCTTCTTCCATGATCAACTGGTACAAACAAAAGCTAACTCACATGATAGTCTTTCACTGCTACTCACTGCCATGAAAAACTACAGGAGCAATTCAGCCCTGCTGAAGAAGAGAGGTTCAAATAGACTGCTCACTAAGCAAACAAAGATTTGCTGTGCATTGGGGTAAAGTTTTACCCTTGAGTTTCCTCATAAGAAGCCTCTGGAGGAAATGCTTTAAATGTCTGACACAGTTCCCTGGAAGAGCAGCAGAGGCAGGCAGCTGAGATGATGATATTTTGAAGCCATGACTGATGATTTTCTCTTGGAAGTCCCCTGGGTGCTTCTGAGCCTCTTGAAAGGGGAGTAGCTGCCTATGCCATGCAGAAGCCTAGGTCCAGTCCAAAGTTCTACATGAGCTGTACATTTGCAATGACCCCAAACTATTTTGGGGTAAGATACGTATAACAACACAACATTTATGTTAAGGTTGATGATGAGTATGGTTTGGCTGAGTGGAAACTACTCTGGCTTGCTGGCATCATAAAAACCTTGTGAGCTATAGATTATTGCATTATAGGTGTGTACACTAGGAAAGGCAGACAAGGTAGGAAATTTCAGAGACACACACGAATTAGGATTAAATGGAGCAAACTAATTCTCAATCAGATCTACTCACCACTAAAATGAAGAAGATAGAAAGAGACAGAATCAAAATTAGCAAGATAACAGATTGCACTTTGGGTTAGGAAGAAGTCCTGCGTTATGGAAGGCTGATGGATTTAATGTTCAATTCTACCCTTATTTGTCATGCACGTTGTAAAGCATATTTGCAGTCATCACCTTCTAGTTGAATCAGGGCAGTGAGTTTTTGTTTTTCTTAGAGTACTTTATATTTTATAGCTTAGAGCCTTGGCAGAAGTCCATCTACAGTAATACATGATTCACACCGTTGTGAGGCTGGGGACTGCTATTGTTGCTGTTCTGTCTACGCTCTGCTGTGTTTATGGAAGGATCAAGATTGGAGCTGTGAGGTTTTTCTCATGATCCTTAAATCCAGAAGTGTATTTGCACCATTTTTATCCCTACAAGGTTATCTACTGCTTACAACTTGCTTTCCTGAGAAATGGTCAGACAAGACATGTTGGAAAGCAGCTGCCTTTTGTGTGTGCCAGCATAGAGGAAATTATATCAGACAGAAACCCTGTTTTCCGTGGTGTTTAAAACCATCACTGAACAACAACCACCACCCTAAAAAAAAACCACTATAAGAAACAAAAGAAAGAAGCAGCAGCCACCCCCCAAAGAAACCTCAGCTCTTTGGAGGCTTTGCAAGACAGTTCTGGGAGTTTCAGGTAAGAATAACGTATTCTTTGCATAACTGTACAAATCAAATGTGTTGACTCAATACATAAATTGTTTTCAAGTCTCTCTTGTTGTTCAGTCTAACAGGAGTTTCAGTGGCACCTTGGTGGAGTTTCTCAAAACATTGGTACTGGCAGACATAAGATGGCCTGTTTCAGTTTGAGGAAAGACTGCTGGGGAAAAATTTGCCTTTAATTTCATGGCCAGCAGATTTAACAAATGATAGCTGCAAGAACACTCCATAACATGCTGCAAGTGGAAAGTTCTTGATACTGCATCACTGGAAATATGAGTGTGAAACCCCACCACTTCTATGCACACGTCTTCCAAGAGTTTCAGCATAATCAGGGGGTTTCCAGATCTTTATCCTGAACTGAGCACATTTTATAAAGATATGCTCAACATCCCTACAAATAACAGTTTTTCTTTTTGCTTTTGCAAGCCACCATTAGAAGGTAAAAGTTTCTTGATTTCCTCATTCCTACCCTTCATCTGCCCATAACAGCATGCATGTAAAAATGCATTAAAATTTCAGCCTTGCAATTTAAATGTCAAGTCTTCAATCTTATTCCAGCACAGTTAGACCCTGTTTTGCATACAGCAAGGCTGAATTCTTACACATCTGGTTTTCTTAAAAATGACACAAGATGCCTGTGTGGCCCTTTCTGATAGTCCCATTTGTTACTCTACCCTTGCAGAACAAAAACGTAATGCAGCGTGCTATGCTGAGAGATGGGCCACAGGCAAACCCTTAGGGATATTAAAGAGGTAGTTATATTGCCTTTGTGGAGCTGATCTGACTCCCCTTTGCTTTGTTATAGTTTAGCAAGGTCTTGCTGAAATGCTGCTGCGATTTAGCTTTGCTGTGATAGAACCAGACACCTCGGGTTGGGGAGATGGTGTTGCAGAGGTGTGTCCCATCTCTGAAAAAAAAGCAAAGACAACACAGAAGTATATATGTATGTATATACATACGTAATCCATTTCACAGCTATCTCGTTGTCTAGATTATGTTTTTCTTCTCTTCCATCCTGTATGATTTCCTCAGGTTTATATTGAGAGAAGCCGTTCGCAATTTTGCTGAGTGATGATTTGGGGGTGAGAGGGGGGGTGTTGCAGAGACTGCTGAAGACAGAACACAGACACACTAGGCTGCACTAATGATGTTGCAGACGTAGCCTGCTCCTCTCTCTCTCATTCTGTAGCACAAACTAGTGTTTAGGATCTCACTTTCAAAGACTGCGGGCTTTGAGTGAGTCACCTAATTCCATATTTCAGCACCTAAATTACTTACCCACAGTGGCTTTCTAAATTAAAAATTACCATATAAAACAAAAAGCACTAACAACTCTGCAATTCAGTTTCTCAGACTCATTCGATTTGAAAGTAATATCAAATACAGTGACTTACAAAGATGAGTCTACATAACTTGTTAGATTTTAAAGAATTTCCTTCCAAACAGTAATAATAACTGTACACACGTACATTGCATGCTCTTTCTGGGGTCAGATTTTTTTTTAGTATTAAGAAAAAAAATATTTTTATAGCTACAAAATATTAGAGCTATTCCTAAAGAATCCACGAGTGCTTTTTTATTCTACTGCCCACAGCAAGTGGAAGGGAACTTGCCACTAACCTCTCTCTCCAGCCAAGAGGACCCAAATATAACCCAGTATTTCCACTGAAGGATAGAGGATGTTTTTAACGTTTCTGCCCACATCCTTCAGAGCAGCTTGTACAATCCATAGTGATCCAGGAACAGCAATATACTTTCCCTTCCACCTTGGCAGGGCTTTGCTGTGTTAAGGCAGAGCTTGGAAACTGCTTTGAGACTCTTGCAGTAGAAGTGCTAAAAAAGACACAGGGAACTGCTGTGGTGTGATGATGCACCAACTTTGCTGCAGCATGAGCCTCCCCGTTACTACAAAAGCCTTTGGAGGTCAAAAGCTACCCTAATTTGACTCTTTCTACCTTCTTTTTAATGAACAAATGCTGACGTTGTTTGAATTATTCATTTATATTAAAATACAAAATCTTGAAGCACACCAGCTGCTAAAGACCCTTCTTTGCAGAAGACATTCTGCATTTTCCTGGCCAGGACTGGTGCACCCCGCAAGGCAGAGCTGGAAGGGCTCCCCATGAGCTCCCAGTGCAGAATTGAAGTCTTGAATGCTCCCTGGCCAGCAATTGAACCCCTGAATGCACAGGGATTGAATATTCATTTTGTCCATTCTTCAGAAAAAATACTTACAATTTAAAGTACAAGAATAGTTCCATTCATCAGCTGCTATGTGAGACACGTCTCTGTCACTGGTGCCGTATCTACATTTCTTAATAAGGAGTGAACAAAGCTGCTATATTGCCATGTATAAAAATAATTAAATAAAAAAAAAAGAGGTATCCAGAGAGAGAAATTACCTTTTTGTCAAAAAGTGATGTGGGTTGATTATAAGCATACGTATTATTTCTCTTTGTTGTTCCCTTCATTGTGCAGTCCTGGAGAACAAGGGAGCTGTGTGCTCCTGGTGTATGGCTGGATATTAGGGTTTCAACATTCGGAACAGCAGATACTTAGGGTGAAACTTTCCCCTGATTTGAGCTGAACTATTCATCACACACGTAGCTGTCATTAATCTTACATGCAGAGCCAGACTCCTCATATTTCAAAATCTTTGGAGAGGCAGCTTTTTAATCTATATTTGGTTCTTCTTTTTTCCCCCTCTGAGATTGATTTCTCTTTGCATATAATGCTGTAGTAGTTTCAATTTAAACAGAATCCTGAAATAAAATAGTTGAATATGAAACCTTAGCAGAGAAAAAGGAAACAATTATCTTGACATTCTTTTTATTTTGGAGGTAAAAAACTTCAATGACAGCACCACTGACTGACAAAATTGACGCGTATTTTAACTTCTGTTTCAAGCAATGGATTATCTTAATCACAACAAGAGGGCATATACTCCTGGATGGGGCCATAAATTCAATTAATCTCAGTAGTAATTCTCAAAGCAATTCATTTTCATATAATGCAACACCTTGAAATATCTAAATTGCAGCAGCTGAAGCTGGTTAAAGATAAGAGGCAGATGCAGAGGCTGCCCAGCAGCTCCTGGTGGCTAGTTCTACCTCCTCTTTGCCACTCTAGCTCCAGCGAAAGGCAGGGTTACTGGAACTGATCCTCTGAACCTGGAAGGAAAATGAAGGAAAAGGACAAGGAAACGAAAATATCAGGGAAAATGGGGAGAGAAAAAAAAAAAATCGGAATAGATGTGAAGGCAGCAAATGGTAGGGGATAAGATCTAAGCTTATTCTAAAACATTTATGAACTATAATAGCTGCAGGTTATAAAGCATCTCTATCAAAAGTTTCTGGTGACCACAAGCAAAATTTTTAAGAGGTTTGCATATCTCTCTGGGCTCTTGAGATAATAGTGTAGCTGTCTGTTCCTTATTTTGTAGGTCATTTTTACAGCTCATAATCTGAAGCCTCTCTCTGCTAATATTCAGAAAAGGATGTTATTGGAAACCCAAGCTCCTTGCCATTTTGCAGAGCTGAATCTGGCCATATAACATTATAAATTCAGCAATGTGTGTCACTATGGGAACTGTTTCTCCCGCCAGACAGCGTTGGGAATGAGCTGGGAACTGGCTGTTTAGACACTTGTGTGTGTGTCTACCAGGCACACACGTACGTAAACATTCACATGCAGATACGTAAATTTTACCATTAAGAGTTTGCATTTCTTTCCTTGGCCATTTCTTCTGATTTTGCTTCATTTAGCATAGATTATCTCTGTACGTCTGGCAACTAGTCAATTACTGAATTCTTTTTCAAAGGGAGGAAAAGGAAGATTACTAAATTCATCAAACTAGCATAAATCACCATATCTTCCCCACCTGAGGATCTGACCCTCTAACGGTAGTTTCTTTCTTCTCTATAAAGGTAATTATTCTATTAAAATTAATAGTAAAATGAATACTGCTGTGACTGAATTACATGAGATAAGCGTGAAATACTGTGATCTGTTCTGCTATGAATTAGTAATTATAGTGTGCCCGGTAAAATTTGCATACTTTCCTCTCCTTTCCTGCTATCCACCTTGGTTTAGTCTCTAAAGCTCTCTCCAGGGCTGGAGCTGGAGATTTCTAGTGGTTTACACCAGCACAGCAAGGAGAAGGTGTTTTCAGAACACGGTACCCCTGGGTTTTAAGAAAGCAGAAGAAGTTACAAGATAAGCATGGATTTGTTTGATATTTGGAAAATCTGTGACTGCCTTTCTAAATGCAGTGGAGGGGTGGGGTTGTGCTTTTATAGATGGCGGGGGAGGGAAAAAGAAACCTGTCTCCTCTCCACCTGCTATTTCTGCGTGAAATGTTTGGCTTTGTGATATGACTTTGAGTTCACACTGCCTGGAGCAGCGCAAGTAGTTGGTATCTCAGAGGGATGGCACTCAGGATAAGGGAGCCCCAGAACTCAGGCAGGAAATTGTGAACCTGTTTTTGTAAGGAGCTGCCTTCACCTGCTTGCTCTTAGGTGGTTCACGGGAAGTTTAAAGTTAACCTTGAAGAGGATAAATGATAGCAGAGTCAAAGGCAACCTTTCCTACACATGTATTGTGAGAGATGCCTTGAGCCAGCAACAGCAATTACTTATTAACTAGAGGATGACAGGAGAAGATAATTTTTCCAGTTCTGTATGGATGTAGGGCAAAAGTCAAGCAAGAGGACCAGGCTGGTTTCTGAGGATGAGAGAGCCTGCCCAGCACCAGCAGGGGAGTTCTGCCCTGCAGCCTGGAGAACTGCAGGGTATGTGCCAGGGTATGTGCTCAGCTCAGCAAGGTGAGTACCTCTCAACCTGAGAGAAAGGGACATATGAGAGAAAACTGAGATAGAGAGAGCTATTCCTCTTTGACCCGTGGTAGCCTAAATCTGATATCCATATAAGTGTCCAACAAGAGCTGTGTGCTCAACTTGGCTTCAGAGGAAACAACTGCTGCCTGGGCAGCCTGGGAAAGCCCCACCTGGCTAGAATCCCCTGAAGTAATTGCTTTTGTTAATAGGATTTTGTTGTTATTAACCATATTACAATGGTTGCAGACTGGTTTAGATAGCTTATGCTTAATTATATAATGACCTGCTGTTGTGGTAAGTGCGGACTTGTCTCAATGAATGAAAAACTGGTTTTGCTTTCTCAAAGAGTAGCAGCCACAATTGCTCAAAACAAATGAAAAAAAGAAGGAGAAAAAAACCCCACATGTTGATATGCTTAATTAACACATTTTGTTACTTTGTATAAACCTTGCTCTTGACAATCTCCAAGCTAATAGATGGTTACCTTTTTTTTTCCTTTCCTAGAAGTGTTGAACAGTCTGTGCAGCGCAGTAGATTACCCCACTCAATAAATAAGCACTTTTTCACCCACTAGAAAGCAACCTCATACAACTTGTACAAAGTTCACATAAACTTTACATGCAAGGCATTATTTTTTAATTCATATGATCTGTGTTTCCTACCACCTAAACAGTCCTTGCTGCAAATTATATTCTTTTTGTGAATATAAACAGTTTATTAAAACTCCTGTATTAATTATTTAAATGAGTTTATAAATATTTGAGGAAGCCCATGCAAAAGGCATTCATCATCAATTATCATATTCTACCTTCATTGAAAGTTAAACTAAGAAACTCTGAAGGCTGCTTTCTGTAACAAAAGACATTGTGTCATCACAAGGTCCAGGGGAGGACCATTGCCTCTAGGTAAAATGAAAGAAAAAAAAAATCAGCACCCACTGTTTAAAGGCGAATAACAACATTTTACTCTTGGAGTGGTTGTACTGAATGTTACACACTATCAAATATATCACTGTTTAATTACCATGCTCAATTTCTTATGGGAGGAGCCATCAGTTTCCAGCCTTGACTTTGGGATCACAAGTGTAGAGACTGAATTAATGAGCAGAAGGGGACATATAGGTACTGAGGAGAAGCCCAGAGAAAGTGAAACAAGAAATTGTTCACACAGATCAATTGATTGAATGGGAAGTCAGGTACTGTAAGTGGTACCAGAAAGAATATCAATCCTACAACTCTGTGGCAGATCAACCTGAACAGTGCAAGGGGATTTTTTTTTTATATGAGAGGACAGGCAAACCCCCAGATGGGAGGAAGCTTTAGCATTGGAGTTCTTAGGTTGGCGATGTTGTTTGGTAAGGTGAAAACTCATTTTGTAGACATTCCCAGCTTTTGAGTTCCAGTCTCCGTGCACATGGTCATGGCTGGCTGTCAAGGACTCTGCATGCTACATATAGCAGATGCCAGTCAGGACAGAGTACTTCTGCAGAACTCAGGTAACGGATAATTAAACCGATTAACCAGAAGGAGATGTCTGATGATGATCTCCTTCACCACATGCTTCTTTCTTAACCGTCCTGTGTTCAAGGAGTCTCTTGAGTCAGGCACATGGATTTCTTGAGAACTTGGTAAAATCAGTTTGTGGTTGTGCAGGATAGACCAAGAGATGCTCCTGCTGTAAAGCCTCAGGCTGTGAGCTCATGATGATTGGTAAAACCAAAGCACTGGTAAAGACAGGCTCTCCTCTACGAGAAGTGACAGTTCAGGTTAGCTCCACATATCCTCCCTTTACGGTTTTCCCAACACTTATTTGCTCACCTCCTTCGTGGATCTTCTCTTTCATGGTGATCACTGCTAAGGCAGAAAATCAGAGCTCTTCCTAGCCTGAGGACTGCAATATTATGCCTGGATTAAGGGGATTCACTAGCCAATTATCTTTCCTATTTGATCTACTTTTAAGTGTTTGTGCAGGTGAATGTTTGGAAAGAAAAGCCAGCTATTTCAGCCTTTTGCTATTTTAAAGTGCTTTAAAAAGAGAACAAAGAGTATTATAAAATTTCATCTAAAATAACTTCCTGTTTGGGTTTCTAGTAACTATAGCAATTCTCAGTATCTTTGTTTAGCTATTCATCTTTGGAGGGCTTCTGCTTGCATATGTTTTGCAACTGGCAGAGCTGATCATATTCTACAAAGCATTTAATGCTAATTCATGCTCAGATTTGCAAAAGAACTTGCACTGGGCATGCTCAGGCTCCATTTACATTCATTTTGTCTGAGCATTAATGAGATCAAGAAGAACAAGGACAGATGTTTGTGAAAAAATAAAATGTTAAGCTCCTATTTGTAGTGATGAGAGTAGAGCTCATGGCTTCATAGCTAAGAGTCATCTGACCGGAGTGTGTACGAGATTCCTGGAGTATCTGGAGTCTGAGACTCACAGCTCCTTCCATCTGGTTATTATTTTTTCAAGAGCACATCTTGTGCATTACATAGAAAATAATGATCCTTGTCTAAATTCAGGATTATTCACTCTAAGGACAACAAAGTAAGGTCATTGTATAAATTATTTGTAGCAAAGGGTTGCCTGGAAGTGCAATCCAGGGACTCTTCCAAGGTAAAAAAAAAAAAGGCCACGAAGCAAAACCCACTGTAAATAGTAGTGAATTTTCTTCTTTTGAAATAATACAACCCAGAGCTAAATTGTACAGAGGCAAAAAGACATGAGCTGTACCAATACCAACACAGCCATGAAATTTCAAGTGCCCATTAACAGACTTCTCAGCTATGTAAAATCTTGCAGAGTAAATAAGCATTATGGGCACTGAAGGAAAACATAATTTCGAAGAAAAGCTTGTCGGTTAAGGTCAGTTTAATATCCACTCATGAATTTCACTGTTTTTAAGTCTTGTTGATAAGCTTTTATAATTGAGTTACTTCTCTTATTCCATGCATATTGAAGCAGTAATTAAGCTATGATATGAGATACAAAGTATCGTGTGCGCAATTCATCAATTTTTGTTCAGTCTCGCAGTTCTTGTTCCGATTGCACTGGCGTTGTTGCACTGAAATATCTTCAAATCTATCATGTCAAGATTATGCATGATGTAATTTGTAATAGTGGCTAGGGATTTGTTTACAAAAAAACAAATGTTCCTTTAATCTTTAAAACAAAATTAGACTTGCCTTACATCACAGAACAAAGAGATTTGAATGAATACAAGAATTTTAATAAATGAGTAATTACCTCGTGGAGTGGCAGTTGGCTCATTTAACTTAACCTTTGAAAACAGCTTCCTCCACACAGATTTTAAACTGTGCCCTTCTGAGATAAATTTTGAGAGCTGGACTGTGGACATTTAAGTGCTCTGTAGGCGTATTATTTATACCACAGCGATCCCCACTTTATGGAATTTGGAGCATATCGTCTCTTCACCAAAGAGTGAATTGCGATTGAACTGAACTGCCTCCTAAAGATATTTGCTAGCTCTGCTTTTCGATACTACTGCACATAAAGTGGCATAGCACATACAAGTTCATAGTACCATCATTAGGACAATAAAAACTCCCTTAGTTTATCTTTTCAAATTGAATTAGCCCTATGATCAGAGCACAGGGTGCCTGCCCCTACTTTGAAGCATGAGTTGGTTGGTTGGTGGGGGTTTAATTAACACTCCACCAACCATAATCCACTTTACCATAAACATATCTCTGTAGTTGATACAGTCTGAAAATAGCTGGTGGGTGTAGACAACAGCAAAGTGCTTCTTGTGTCCTTTCCCAGAGTACCGTGGGTCATCCATGGTTACACTCATGAGGGCTTTGACTCACAGCACTTTACTCTGAATATCAAATAGTCACATGCCAATGGGTGATTAATGAAAGCTGTGTTTCTTCTGCATGTGTGCCCATTGGATAATAAATTTGTGCATATTTTATTAGGCCGCAGGACACAACAGGCAAAACATTGTGGGGGAAACAGAACATACCAAGAATGTGTTATGAGACATTTGCTCAAGCCCAGATGACCTTCAGCTACTGGCAAAGTGTTTTAATCACCAGCCATGAACCAGTTAGGCAGATTTACTGTTACTAAATGGGACAGGTATGGGATGATGGGTGTTTTGGACATGAGGATGGCTGCACCAGTAGGTTCTTGCACTGGTGGGACTGAGGAGGATAAGAAGATCCCTCCAGAGCCACATCCTGCCAGCGAAGAGGTGCTCCCACTCCAACCCCATCTTCACATGGCAGGGTTAGGCTGTTCAAATGCCTGATACTTAAACAAGGGTTCTCCTATAAAATTTCAAACCTTCTCATTCTCTTTAAGGGAAGAATAGCAGATAGCTTCATGTACTTCACACCTTTTAGCAGTCTCTTTTTCCAAAAATTCCTTTATATTCAGATTTTAGGAGAAATATTACCCTTTTACTGCTTGCATTGAACTCTGATTGTGCTTTCACTTCCTTTGCCACTTTTCCTGTCCTTCCATACTTTTTGCAGCAGCAAGTACCTACCTGACAGCCCTCACTGTTACAAAGAGACACTTGGGAACCTAGCTACATATATCCACATTTTCTAAGCTTAGAGTTTCATCTTCAGGCCTTTAAAGCACAGAGAACTTAGTATTTTTCACGGGGAAAAAAAAAAAATAGCAACCAACAGTGACAATATAGTAGCTTGCATTTTAAAAGAAAAAATCATTGTCCCCTGGAAAAACATACACAAAGCATAAAGAAGGTGTTTTTCCCTGACCAATAACACATAATGATATTATGTGTTATTATTTTCTAAATATTCAATGGAAGAATTTATTTGTTTACAGGAATCTTCTCAGTGGACTGGAAACAGCAAGAGACAAACAAATACTACACGATTTATACCCAAGCAGCACAGCAGATCTTAATTTCATAACTGATAACTATCCAATATATTATGCATGCTTTGTTATGCCTTATAAATGCATTACAGTTCTGTAATTTATTCATTTTCGGTGTTCTTTCATAGAGTGCTGCTTTGCTGCTAAGCTGTGTTTCTGGCACCTTATTCCAGTAAAAATTTTCTAAGACTTTCACCCTTCAGAGCCCATCTTGCAGCTTTTCCCTTCCACCTCGCTAACCCCAGCCCCCTGCAGCGCAGGGGATTCACGTCTGAGCAAACCCCAACTTTTGCAGACGCCAGATTTGGTCTAAATCCTGCAAAACCTTAGGAGGGATTTTTTTTTCCTGTTTCTTCAGTAACTGTCGGATCAAACCCTAAACACGGATCATTGGTTCCTAATGCAAAAGCAGGCAATAATTGTTCCTCTTGTGTGCTCACTTTCACCATCGTGGGGGACAGAGTCATGGCAATTATATCTTTGGTTCAACACAGTCATTTCCCAGTAATACCAGTTGTGTGAGCAAACATCTCCACAGCACTATCAGGACCACAGCTGCTCATCATATATATATATATATTTATATATATGTATATGTATATATATATGACTTAGGTTCCTTGCAGGCACTGGAGGAATAGGATTGCAAGGCAACCCACAAACCTCCCTTCTCCTCATCTCCCAGCCTGGCTCTTCTCTCTCTACATTTCAACTCATTCATTTACTTTATTAATGAATTGTTATTAATGAAAAATTAACATTGCATGGAGACATTTTGCTTCTTTGATGGCACACCAGCCCTCAGCCCTGGTTTAAAACATGCATGTGAAAATCTATACGCAGCTTCCTATTGTCCTTCCAAAATTATATAATCATGCTGCAGTTCATTGGCATTTCATTAAATACATAACAATAAAATTAAGCTTTCATTAGGCTATCTAGAAGCAGTTCAAATAGGATGTAAATAAAACTGCTACACTGCACAAATATTTTATCAGCCTGCCCTCAGCTTTGCTTTGCAGTGAGGGATGGATTCAGCTCCCTGTTACAGCAGCAATGGGTCTCTCTAACCTACCAAAGACTGATTTTCCCCGTATGGTTTGGGAGGGGATCCTCAGTCGCCTACGTTCCTTTCACTTCCCTCCATGTGAACATTTTGTGTTTTCATTAGTCTCATTATCGCTCATTAGTGTCAGCAGGTTGCTCTCAGATGACCCACTGTCTTTGCAGCAAGGTTATGTCAAACACCAATAAACTCACACGCACGAAATTATAAATGAAGGTGGGAGGCTCAGCACTTGCCTTAGATGCACGATGCTGTGCATCAATTCAAGAATTTCCAAGAAAAAATTCAAGGCTGTGTCCTAGCACTCTGGAAGGTCACAGAATAAACTATGTGCTTTTGGGGAAACAAGTTTATCATACATGGTTTATTTATCATTTCACATCCTTTCTCACTGCAAAAACCTGTTTTGCCAAGGCTTGCTCTGCCTTTCACTGTAGAAATCATGTTTCCGGATAGTTAACACAGTGGAAATTCAGTTATAATATCAACTATGATCCATAACTTGCAGAGAAAAAGGAAAGTTAAGCATTGGTCATGTCTGAGCTCAAGTGGAACGTGGAATAATTTAAAAAAGCCAGCAATGCCTTTTGAGTACATTATTAGCAAGTAAGAACTGTACCGGGGTCAGAACCAGCTGCCAAGAACAATTTGGCTGACCTAGGACTTGCTGACGCCTGTGGAAAGTAGTGCTACAACCCACAGGCCTGACAGCTTCTGGCGACTCCATTTTTTTAGTACCTTGAAATCTGAAACTTTGAGAAGATCTCACAAGTCGAACTATAGGGCCCAAGAAAAATGTTGATTGCTTTTCAATGCCCTACACTTGGTGCTGCTAGCCTGACTCAGAAGATTAATATGCACATTCTAGATTTCTCCTTAAAATCTGGATGCTTTTGTCTGTGTACCTAGCTAACAAAACATTTTTTTACCTCTGAACAGCTGAATATACTTTACAAGTACTCAGAGGACCTGAGTTCTGTCATTTTTAATGCACTCATGGAAGTGAAGATGCACATTCACTCACCATGAAGGTGCCACCCTGGAGAAATCATGATCCTGCTGCAGTTATGGATGCCCCTCAGCCATATGTCTAAGCAACATTTGCTTCCAGAGGTCCAGAGAGGGACATGGAAAAATGACAAACCTGTAGCATACGATGCTCCCAGAGTGAACAGCATTGAGGGTTAGAAATTCCTTTACAAGTTTTAAGCTATTTTGAATGAAATCTGCTCCTTAACACACCATCTCAATTCAGCTGCAAGTCAGGCATGTGCTTAAAAACCTTCTGGCAGCACACAGACTTCATATAATTTTAATGTTATTATTTATTATCGTAGTACCCAGGAAACCAGTCTCAGACTAAGACATCATTTTTCTAGTTGTAGACATGCAGAAAAAAGGTCAGTCCCAAATTGCTGCAATAGAGCGTTGGAGCTCAGCAGGTCAGGAAAGACAGAGGGGAAGGTACAAGGAAACAAGGCAAAAATAATTCATCCTCTTAAGGAAATAAAGTTACAAATGGAAAATTGGTTTAGCAAGGAGATGATTTACCTGTAGTAATAGAGAAAGTCAGAAGCAGAGCTGGGATTAAACAAGCCTCGGGAGTTTCTGGTTTTCAGGCCATTAGCCAACACCATCTCTATTAGTCATACTTTTATGAGGGAAGTATACAACATGCGTATGCCATTTATTCCAATTTACCTAACAGTGTGCCAACTGTTAGAAAATGGCAATGTAAGTGTTTTTTCACTAGTGAGTCTTCTCGTGCTGTTGAATTAGTACCCTTCTTGCTGGTTTATGCAGACCTTAAGTAGAAATTCTTCGTGGATTCTTTGTCTCTAATCTGCCCTTTCATATTTTATGGGTATATTTTAGTGCAGCCCACAGGGTGTTCAGACACATATTACACTCTTAAAAATATCCTGCTCTGGACACTGAATCTGTTGCAATAAAAAATAAAGAATTGTGGATGAAAAAAATATTAAATCCTTCAATTCTTTCTAAAGTTTTCGCCAGTGAATAAAACATTGTTCAGAAACCTGGAGAATATTGCAAAGATCAGAAAATCCTACAGGAAAAAAAAACTTTAATACAATGATCTCTTTTTAATGTTTACTGCAATTAAAAATATTAAATTAACTCAGCAAGACTGGATCTGAGGCAATTAGGAGATGTGAGACACCACTTGCCAGACTGATTGCACTGTGCTTGTATTTTAAACTGGAGAAATGTCAGTTTTCCCAGAGTTATGAGAGGTCTGTTATCAAAGCCTGCAAAATATTACACTGTCTGAACATTAGATTGATGCTTCTAAAATTGAGTAAGATGGAATTAAAGCAGATAGTTTGATGGACTCCCTGTAGGAAGCATTCTGTTTCTCCTAGACAACATTATTCAGCCTGAAATCTTTTGTTTCGGATTTGTATTCTTTAACTTATCAGACTACTGCTTTACAGGTCCCAGAGTAAATACTATCTCAGCCTGTTTATGAAATACACAACCCTTCAGATGACATGTTCTTCTACTCCAGTTTTCTCATCCTCTTAGAAAGTGTCTTCCTGCCCCCGTAATTCATTCTGTGCCCCATGGCATCCCAATAAAGTAAGAGAAACTACATGTCTCATTCAATTCTCTGAGAATTTTGTTTTTTAAGGAATAGGTGAGCACAGGGTTACAGATTCTCCTATTCTAGTTTATATCAGGTTTAGTTTTAAAAAAACAAATAGAACGACGTGAGAGATTTTACCCACCTCTGTGCTATTCCCATTGCCAAAAGTCTCCATCAGTGCAAGAGTCTCTCACAGGGAGTTTGAACTTTCCTTTAATCTAATCCATTTAGAAAATGACTCACAATTTATTGAATAAAGTGGAGAAAATTGATATCTTTTCATTAAGCTGACAAAGTCTTTTTCACTGCTGGCATCTGTGAAATGTGTTCTCTATTTAAATTTTATTTATATCAATCTTTTCTGGTGGAAACTAGATTAAAATGGAATGCTTTATACTTACAGTAAGAACTTTCCCATCCTGCAACGAGTGCCACACCAGTATTGAAAATGAACTCTGTTTCTTATTCCTTGGAGTAGCATGATATCTGTGATCAGGAGGAAGCGCAATCTAATATCTCTACCCCTTTGTATTCTATTTCTATATAAACAAAATGTGTACACTTTATCACAAGCAGAAAGAGATAGCTGCAGTGGCTTTATAATGGCAAATGCAGAAGCAATCTTGGAACATTTTAATACATAGCATGCTCCCTCTAAATTGTTGAAAAATGCATGATGATACTTTGCTCTGCTTTCATATTTCAGGATCTTCCATAAATATGAATTAAAGTTATATATTACTCTGTGAGTATTGCCATATTGTTAAGTATGTCTTTATACTTATTGTCATATACAGTTTGTCATGTTGTTAAAGCAATTTCCTAAATACAAATGCGGAAAAGTTAAAAGGAGAATTCTGTCTGCACAGTAAATGCCTGCGAGTTTCTGGGCTGTGTGTGCACATTTCCTGATGGACCACCCTCTCTCCGTGTCTGTAAGGGGGCAGTCAGGCACCGCTCTGAGTGATTGAGCAGCTGCAGTTAGATGCAAGACTGAGAAATGAGAAACTTGGCAAGTTTCGGAGTTTCAACAAGGCAGGAGGTTTTAGTGAAATGGGTTCTGTACTTTTTTCCTACTGTTGCTTGATTTAAGAGAAAGATGATGGAATGGGTAGTGCTTCCATGTTCATGTTGGTTTGACCTCAGTTTAGGTCTAGATATTTGAAGGCATTCAGTGCATTTTTGCTGTGATCCCATAATAGAATAATTTTTTACTGAAATTCAAGGGGAAAACAAAACACCCCCGGTGCCAAACCTGTCTGCTCAAGACAATGCGCAAGAACAAGTCAAAAAGCGATCACTGCCCTAATGCAACCTACAAAGCTGAAGCCCACTGGATTCAATCTAAGCTGGAAGTTCCCTGCAACCACCTGAGGCTTTGGGCGTTATGCTCTGGAAAAAAAATAATTTTCATAATGGAATAGAATTGTGTAAATACCAGAAAACATAAGCTATTCTCTTGCTCTTTCCCTATATTCAACCTGATTGCCAGATCTCTTCCCTGTAGTTTATTTCTCTGTTTAATACATGATTAACAAATGCCATTTCAACCAAATGCTTTTTGTCTGTTAATCCATGCAGACTAAATACATCAAAAGTTAAATATTTTGATCAAAAATTTTCTATAGCTTGGCAAACGAAGATTTAAAACAAACAAACAAAACAACAAGCAGTGTGAATTGGTCTGGAAAAAAAATCTCAATAATTTTCTGAAGGAAGTTGCTTTTCTTCCCAGCTCCATTAGGTATGTGATGAGAGTTTAATGTTCTTATAAAAGAGGCCATTTCTTGAAAATAAATCAGATATATGCAATACCTTATTTACAGTAGCAGGAACCAGGGAGCAAAAAAAACCCCAAAGCAAAACACAAGCAAAGCAGTAGTCAAGCCTCTTTCATATCATATCCTTTTTCTTTCCCCATGGCTGAGGGTATCTGTCTCAGTCAAATCAGCCTTGCATGAAAAAGCTCTGTGCTTCATGTACTCCCCAGACAGTGAGAGCACAATGAAAACCACTCCAAAATGTTACAGGCATCTAATTCAGCGTGATGTGAGCACTCACAGCCTGTGATACCTGGTGACTAACAGGAGTCTATAATTCTCATCCAGAATGAGCAGTTCAGGTCACCGAGAAGCCCAGGTTCCTCAGGATCTGGGGGATCTTGAATGCAAACCACCCTGAGGAGAAGCATCTAAACTTGAGCAATTCTGTCTCTCACATGACCACTTCAGCGCATCTCAGAGTGACATCACCTAAATGTAAAGAACCTGAATTGTATTCCCTGGGGAGTTTTTTCATTCCTTCCCCATACAGGTGTACCTAATCTCAAACGCAGCAAACTGTGATTCATTTTAAAGCTTTTTCTTACCTCTTTGAACAGAGCTGGAGGTGTAAAACTTTGAAATCAAGTAGACCTCAAAGGACCAGCAGCCTCCAAGACAGACAACTGGTCCTAAAGATTAAAAGACTCTTAATGGAAGAGAAAACCTGTAAACACGACTCAAAGGAAATAATTTTCATTGGGCTCTGGACTCCTCTGCCAAAGGAGGGGTGAGGTGAGGTGGTGAGGACTAGACCACAGAGAGCTTTGTAGCACTCCAGACTTACAAAGGCTTTTGCCCACTTACAAATTAGGGACAAACAGGAGCTTTTCATCTGCAAATGGCCTTAGTTTCCTCTTTTATAAAAGTAGCCTTGTCTCCAGACCAGCTAAGCTGGGTAAGGACAGGTGAGGGTGCTCACTGGTGGGCCTGTGGGTTGGATACCTTGTGATTGCAACTGCAGTTTGATCAAAAATTTTTATACACACACACACACCATATATATACACTAAAACCTGGACAGTATTAGATGAATCACCCAACATTAGGGTTCAGGACCAACTTTGCATTTGATTATTTTTCAAGGTCAACGCCCAAATACTTGGGCTGTATTTAACAGAATTGCTAAGCAGTTAAATCCTTTTAATTGCTATGACGAGCATTGCTTCTCCCTTCTGCCTCACAGTCTGCATTCATCTCGTACCTCTGTTTTGCATTGTCAACTCCCTAGCCCAGGGCATTCAGTTTTTTGGGTTTTAGTACCTCGCACCACAGGATCCTTCTCCGTGGTAATTTAATGCTACAGCACTGCTACTAGTAAATAATTATGGTCATGGCTTTTGATTCCATATCACAGCATTCTCCTCACATATCCTGAGGATGCTCTGTTCTGATGATTGCTGTGAAGGCCAGTATTTAGCAGGATATGGTTTTTCAGTTTGCTCACTGCACAATCTATTATTAGAGCACAGATTCAGCCCTCATGTGCCTTTTCATGCATAGCCAAGAGAGGTATTTCTTTTCTCCGCTGTTAGCAGCATTAATGATACCCTTCTGAAAACGATGTGTGAATAGCATCACTGAACTGCCTTGCAAGCACAGGTGTAAAGAGTTTGGGGGTTTTTTTTTGTTTGTAAATATGGAAAAATTATATATTACATGGTAAAAATCCTTCTCTGGTGTGATAGGCTAGTTGTACACACTTTTTACTCTAGGAATTTCTCTGGGTTTTGTGCATTTATTTTTCAGTGTGAGTTTTCATATTCTAACATATTAGAGAAAAAGGGACTTGTAGCAGCTTCTGTGTATCTGTGAATTAAAGTAATGGACGTTATTAGCAGCTGCAAATATGTCTTTGGCTGTTTCCTTAGGACTTTGTGAGCATATACAGATTACAGCTAAATAA
Source organism: Thinocorus orbignyianus (assembly GCA_013400375.1). Lineage (NCBI taxonomy): Eukaryota > Metazoa > Chordata > Aves > Ciconiiformes > Thinocoridae > Thinocorus > Thinocorus orbignyianus. The sequence goes on from VXBW01002134.1 coordinate 2,965,052, forward strand.
AAAATAAATCAAGACTTTAATTATAAACTCTGAAACATTGCATGCACAACAGGGCATTTCCAGAGCTGAATGGTGTGATAGATAGGTAGTTTGCTGTTTCAAAGGTACTTTATAGGCTTGAAGCAGCTATGTGGGGAGATACGAAAGGGTTAAGCATCTTTCTTGGACCCAGTGCACAGGAAGCTTTAACAGGTAGGCTTCATGAGTGAAACTATGAAATTATTTCTTGCCAGGACAAACCACAGAGAGAGCCACTCGTGCACCAACTACTCACAGTTTGCAAGGTTAGCTTAAGTTTATCAAAATCCTCAGACAAAAAATGACATTAAGATACAGTTAAGGTTATAGACAGATACCAATTCCCAGGCAAGAAACTTCATTAAGGTACAGTTAAGATTGTAAACATATGTGCCAATTAAATTCAAACAAGATCCAAACTCTGCCATTATTTACAACATTAAATATTTGGAAATTAAAAGTTACTGCTAGAGATAGTACAGTTTCTATAAAATTCACAATCATGTTTCAGCAAACTGGACTTCTGGTGCTGTTCAGTATTACCTTACCTTCTATTTCTAGTTGTGACAGTCCCTGCTATGGGATACTGTGAAATCTAAAAGTCTACATAGGTTCAAAAAATTTTGCACAGACTTGTGGAAGAAAAAGGCACCTGTAGGTATTGAAAGCAAAGCAGACACCATTTATTCAGGAACTACAAGTCCTGGAGACCTGGAGGAGAAGTCTCTTTTTTGACTTGCCTTGTTCTTTTATATGTCCATAACGATCAGACTGGCCACCCACAGAGACAGGCTGTTGGGGTGGATGGTCCTTTGGTCTGAAGCAACATAGCTACCATCACAGCATTCACACTGTGAGAGCAGACCAGATCTTGTGTATCAGGAAGCTATGGCAAGCAGGATATTCTCTAATAACCTATTAGAGGATATAGGATGCAAAACAAGCAATTAAATGTGAAATCCTTACAACTACATTTCAATTGAAGAGTTTAAAAGGGACACTCTGCATCTTAAATGCAGTGCTAGACCCTTGAGATATCATTTAATTAGATTTTTCATTATAACATAGTTGTAAATATTGTCTTTTCTCTTTTAGCTTCAATAGTGATTGGGAAATGGTGGTGCGAGATGGAGCCCTGCCTAGAAGGAGAGGAATGTAAGACGTTGCCTGATAATTCTGGATGGATGTGTGCGACTGGCAATAAAATCAAGACCACCAGAGTAAGTCACTTTTCTGTCTATACCTAGGAGGTCTTAATAGGAAAGGGAGTCACTAATAATTATTCACCCATATCTTTTCCGTCATCATTGTCTGCAGTAAAAGTCCTAAAGATCACTGCATACCTCTTCAACCACTCAGTGATTCTGGTTGGGTGAAATTTAGCAAAAATTTGCATTGATTCAGGGTGGTTAGCTGAGTCCAGGCTCAATAATCAGCAGCTTGGAGCTGTTAAATTGCCAGGTCACTTTCTTACAGACATTGTAACCACAGAATAAAAGCTCGTGCACAGTGCTGAGTCCCTTTCTGGTGGCTAAAGGCAAGAACATTAGATGGAAGGGATCTGCTGGATCCTTTATCCATTCCTTGGCTTGTCCAAGCCACATCTGTATTAGCAGCTGTACAGGTGCTTTGTCACATGAAATGGTGCTGAGGACTCAAATTCGTTTTCCAGGTCTTATTATAGAGCAGCTCTAGTCTCATGCACCCATTAGCAACATATTCTTGAGATGTTGAAGATTTAGGTACCACAGGCCAACAGGTGAGGGCAATTTTCACTATGCATTGCTAGGAAATTGTGGAGATACTACTGCAAAGAGAGTGAGTGTGGATGAGCTGGTTAAACTTCTCCTACTAGGAGATTACCTTTGGAGAAAAAAGTGCTTTTTCAGAAACAGAATCTAGCTTTTCTTTTGCATTGTGCAGTTTTTTCACAACCATTTTCTTAAAACTGCCACCTATACATCTATTCAACAATTTTAAATTAAATTATTTTCATATCACAATTGAAAATTTTTTCCAAGAAAATTACATGGTTGTCATGTTATTTACAAAATGAATAAATTTTGTTTTTCAGTTAAGTGGAAAATAACTTCTGAAACCTGCTAAATGAAAAAAAAAAATCAATTTTTCAATATTTATTTCCATGTTTATTAAGAAGTTCTACATACTCATACACAGCTACTAATTCACAGAAACCTGAAGCTCAGTGTCATGATTTCCTGACCTCTTCCTTCTACAGTCCTAAATCTAGTCATTTTCCATGTCTTCTAGGACTTCTGTTGTAGGAGAGATTTTACCCCAACTGATCCCTATGCCTTCTGAATTCCTTTCTTTCCTTCCACATGACTTATCCCAGGATGAATTATTTGATTGCAACTCTAGTTTCTTGAAGGGTGCCTTCTGACACATCTAATCTCAGCACCACAGTAAACTCCAAGATTAAGATAGGAGGTTTTCTTTGCGGAAGACAGTAAGTGGCCCCTGAAAAGAAGATGCATATTACCTCTTTGCCATCTCCCAGAGGAAAGGAGAAAGCACAGAGGGAACTCTGATTCCTTGGTGCAATTTCTTCCTGGAGTGTGGTTACTGCAAACCACTCTGTGCTCACAACTGAAACGCCACTGGAAGATTGTGCCCTACTGAATGTGCAATTGAATAAGAGAAAAAAAAAAAAAACCTACTACATGTCCTTTTCAGTGAGGCACCATTTTTCTCTCCCTGAATTAGGGATTTAAAATGGAAGAAAGTGATATTAAAGAGGCAATAAGCAACATGAAAAAGAATGTTATACTTTTGTTAAATTACAATAGTTCAGTACTTCTGCAGTCTGTCTGCAAATTATATAATTTAGGAATTGCATTTGCCTTTTTTCTGTGAAATTGTCCTGCTCTTAACTCCCCCAACCCTCATCATATAAACTAGTTTTAGGCGATAGCCTGCTTCTAGAAGTGATTGCTAGAAATTTAGCAGCTTCATTAATATGCAGATGTATGGTCCAATCTATTCAGTATGCATTATTGTATTTCATTTAAATTAAATACTTACAGAGTGAGTGCTCATAACTGAAAAAATATTTCTTCATTTACCCACAGGAGTTATTTTAATTAGCTTGTGAGGGGAGTACCTTATGGTGCTGCTTCCAGTAGAATTTTGCTTTGTTGCTTTAAAATATCATTACAGAACCCAATTGACAAAGGCAACGTGACATGATGTGCTTAGCAACTGTCTCTTGCATTTTCTAAGCAAAAATTCTACTTCATAATCCCTGAAACTTTGCTTGAATCCGTACTGCTGCATCAAGTCTAGCAAGATAAATATAAAATAATAGAAGCAATCAGATCCTGAAACAGGCTTTTTTTTTTTCCTTTGTTTTGTCATTGCAGATGGCATGAGAGAAAGAGATTACTCTATAATCTGTACTGACCCCAGTCCAGGCTGCAAGATTGGGCCATGTGTGTCTAATTTATGTAGTTAAGGAAGTTAAGAAAGCAGAAGAACCGAGAAAAATCAGTCAACATCCTAGATATTTCTGTGTTGATTGGCCAAAAAGCTAGAGAAAGTCACCATGGGCTGTAAACTGTTTTAATGAAGGCTTTTCCTTATGCTAAATGCATTTACGTTAGGCAGCTGCTGTCCTGACAGGAAAAATATTCACATTTGTGACTCACAGGATTAAAATACTTATAAACAGACTCTTCAAAGTCCACAGTAAATCACATATAAGCATGTGTGTATGTCTATATATATGAATACATATATATACACAATATATGTAATTTCACAGCATAGTGTATTACCTTACTTCATGGTTGGTTCTCAGGTGTGAATAATACTGATTAGTGTCAAAAGAAGGTGAACAACAGATCCAGTGAAGGTTTTGCCAGTGCATGGTCTGTTCCTTCCATTCCGTGCATTTATTCCTGTGTTTAGTCCTTTGGCATAGCTCACTAATTAAGTTGTTAAAGCCAAAGATATAAAGCTCATGGCCTCTGTAAATCGATTAGTTTTCTATTGATGGGCAGAGCAGGTGACAAACACTGGAAAGAAATAATTTTGCAATTCAATTTTTGGAGCAGCTTCAAAACTTTTTTTAATCCCTATCCCTATTCACTCCATCATTTTTTTTTTATTATTTTTTTATTTTTGTACAAGAACATAAATTTCAATGCTTTTTTTAAAAATGTGGGTCTCTAGGATTGGTACTAGGAGCTGCCTGGAGATCCTGTTGCTACATTTCAGCAGATTGAGTGGCACCAGGGGAAATGCAAGACCACAGTCTCAAGATGAAAGCTGGGAGATGGTGCCCACAAGGGAACGTAAAGGCCTGTAAGAATCAGAGCTGCTGAAAAACAGGAAAACATGGCTTTTCATGCATCCCATGTTTTGCCACTTCCCATCTGAGCGAGGAAGTCACTCGCAAGCTCTTGACACTGGATTGGTGTCTGCACAAATCTTTCTGTGGACACTTTGCAGGGCCCTCAAGGAGTGTGGGGCTCCCCAGATGAGCCTTCTACCTGGGCTCATGTGCAGCTGCACTGGAAAAAGACACCTTTTTACGTAATCCACACTAATAAGACCTGGCATTCATGTACTAGCCTTTTGAATACTTCAACAAGGTGTTTTTCTGCTGATACCGTGGAGGATGGAAATTAAAGCGTTGAGTAGTTGGCGACTGGCAGAGCAACTCAGCTCAGAGCATCTTTCCAGCTTTACAGCATGACAGCCCCCCCACCCCCCAGTTTCCAAAGTAACACTTGGTTTCCCCTACATTTCACTGTCAGAGAATTGCAGGCCATTTTACAGTGCACCAAGGGACCTGAGCATCACATTTCTTAGCAGCTGCTTCTCGTCTCTTGTTGCGGCAAATAGCACCTGAGGTGCCCACGGCCCCTTGGCACCGTGGTCCCTTGGCATTCCCCGCTTCTACACCAGCTGCACAGACTCACATGGCAGTGTACAAGCAAGAGAGGGATGTATTCATCCCTGAGAGAGAAAAGCCAGTAGGGTCACTTGTCACTGGCAAACCAGGAGAGCAAAGAAATGGGAAATGGACCCAGGGTTTTATTTCCTTTTTTTAATCTGTCCAACCAGGTTAATATGTCAGATGATTTCCAGATTAAGCTTTTCTTTAGAGCAATGAAAAAACCCCTCTATTCTTGCGATAACACTTTCTGCAATTAAGAGGTCAGTTCAGAGCAGTAGAGCACAAGATAGTAAATATTTCTTACTATAAGACTTCCTGCTGCATTCCATCATATCACCTAGTGCTAAGTTAATAATTTGTAGCCCTGATTTAATGCCTGAGCCTGCTTATATTCAAGTCAATTTGAGTTTTGTTGCTGACCTAATCATCTAGCAATGTGTTGAACCCCTTGTGACATTGATCTGTGTGTGGCTGTGTGAGAAAGAAACAAAAGCCTTACTTTGAGAGAGCTGTTTTTGCTTCTGGTCAGTCGTTCTTATTTCAACATCCTAAAAAAACAGCTTTGGGCCGTGACGTTTCCTCTTCAAGCCGTTAGTGAGCTCACTCACATCAATTGTGGTGCTAGTCATAGAGAGGAATGGTTTTACGGTCTGTTTCAGGCTGTGTTATCTCACCTGAGGTGAGTAGATGAAGTTGGTCAGAGTTTCCAGTCAATTAGATTGCTAATTACTCCTATCCTGCCTCTCTTTGGGTAAGTGGGTCAGTAGGAGTCCAAATGAACCTGAAGGATGGGTCCATCCGCATGTCCTTGTCTAACAGAAGCCACTAGACTCTGAGAAGGGGAGGGTGCAAGGCTGGGGTGAGCATGGCCCCGTGCCCAAAGCTGTCCTGGCATCTCCTGCACCACTAGCCCAGGTGACGGATGCACATCCAGAGTCTCCCAGGGTGCAGGCAGGATCTGGCTCAGGGTCTGCCCTGAGCATATTCTTAAATCCCTGCAGCCCAGTGAGAAAAGAACCCCTCCAAAATACTGCAAATTAAACTCTGCTATATCATGAGCAGGGCAAAGTGCCACAAAACCTAGGTCTGTCTTTCCTCTCATAACAGATTTTATATAACTGACTCTTTCACACTTTCTTACTGCAGATTCATCCGAGGACCTAACAGAGAGCCGTCTGCATGGAGACAGTGAAAGCCCTGCTGATTTATGAGGACAAAGTATTGAAAGTTTAAAACCATCTCAGCATTTACAAGCCAAATGGATTTCTTATTTGCACTTTGACTGTTTACCAGATAACAACAGTGGCTTTACTGTGTGAAAGAAGGTATTCAGTGGAAATGATGCCCCTGATTTTTGACAGCTGAAAATAAAAATGAAGAAAATGGTTCCTTTGGTAAAGTTTCCAAGATTGCAAAGTACAAACAACAGTATAAGTTTGGATCTACAATTTACTTTATACCAGTTAAAGTATATATATAGAAATATATATATATATTAATATATGATATTTTGAAATAAAAGCCTCACTCTTCAAGAGATTGAATAGTACCACACTTTGCTGCAGCTGCTGTAAATTTTTTTTTTTCTTTTTTGTAATGGTCTGGAAGATCCCTACCTGTTTCAGAGAGAAATGTGGCAGTGAAGAGGCAAAGCAAACCTGCTGCGGTACAAGGACGCCTAAGAGCTACACGAATCCAACGGATGCGGCATCCAGAGCTTTCTGTTCCCTTCAGCAGAATCTCGAGGGCATTTGTTGTTCCACTTTGTGTTCTGGAGGCTTTTCCCCTTGTGCAATACTAGCATGCTGGCTTTGCTTCATTAACCATACTTGATTGATATATAACGATGATAATTCTATCCTCTTCCAAGAAAATATTTTTAGAGCTGTTAGATATTCCATGAAGAAGAGATGGACAACTACTGAGTGAAGTGCAGTATGTATTAAAAGTTTATTTGGCAGAGTTTGGTAGACTGTGAGCTCCCTTCTTATTAAAGATGTACTGTACGTACAATGTCTTCAGACTTTGTATAGCTCGTAGAGACTACAGTAAAAACCCAGTTACCGACTCCGAAGCTTTGCGTTGTTGGATCACTAATTCTTTGAAACAACAACAAAGCTATTTCTTTCCAGGCCGACGTGCGAGAGGGCTTTTACGTATGGTTTGTTGTTTTTTTTTCTTACGAGCCCATTTGTAATCAGTGAACAAGCATTTCAGCTTAAGCGAATGTCTCTGTGGGCAGCTGGAACGCTCAGGCCCACCCGCACGCAAGGGACTGCGTGGCCCTGTGCTCTTATCCCACAGCACACATGGGAAAACAACCTAAATTTAAGCTTCCCCATTGCAGGCAAGGCTAATTCTCATTGAGAAGTCTCATTTACCACCCGCTTAAAGCATACACATGGGCGATTCCATGGCACAGCAAAGGCCCAGCAGTTTGTGGTAAGCACACTGTGCCCGAGCCTTGCTGTGATTTCAGTAGTAATTTCTTTCACTTTAATTTTAATCTGTTTCTTACTGAGGTGAATGCAGCTGAGCTGAGGTTCTCTCCAGCAAGGATGCGTCCACAGAGACACTGATCTACTCACTGCCAGTGGTTTGACCTCACACTTGTAGCTAAGCTGTTGCTCTTCACCACACTGCCCAGTCCTTGCGTTGCTGAAGAAAGATCAGATCTGAGGGCTGAAATCTGAAAACCTACTTCACGTTCCCGGGCACTTTTGTGAGCAGTCCAATTAATTTCAGAGGGTTTATTCGGGTGGAAAAGTATCTTGCTGGCACGCATAAGTCTGCACGATCTACCCTTCAGTACTCCTAATGCTACCAAATCAAAGAGGAATAGGGAATTGTAAAACTTGTTCTATCCAGTCCAGGTTCATTTCTTTAATATTTCCAATTTCCTTTCAGCCTGCTTACCTGTCTCTCGCAGGACCGCTTTGGCCATGCTCATCGCTTTTAATTCAATGCAGAGGAAGTACTGCACTTCCCAACCTAGAATCGGGCAGAATTCACCCACTAACTTTCTTTCTCCTCCAGGGCAACCACTTCAATCCCTGATGCTTCAAGTGGCAGAAATTTGTCACTGTAATTACACTGTGTATTAAAGCAGCTACATGATGTGTCGCGCCACGCTCCATGCAGGCTTTCCCTGCTGGTCCTTGGCTGATACAGTGGAAATGGATATGCTGTTTCCAAGTATTTCTGTTATTTCCCTTTCAAAAAGACATGAGTGACAAGTGTTCAGGGAATAAACTCATTTTTCTTCTGTGTGCAGAAAGACTAAGTAAGAGCATGAGCCTCACCACCAGCTGTAGGTGCTGCAGATGGAGACCAACCTCATTGGTGGCCCAGGCCATGTATTTTCTGCCTAAACCACAGATGATACCTGGACCCTAGACTACAGTTTAGATGTAGTCTGTCACGGCCACATGTCCCTAGTCCTGTCATCTCAATTCAGAGAGGACCACTGCCTGCCAGGTTACCTACAGGTAGGTGTGATCCCCAAAATGAGATCATCAGAGCAGCTCCAGGCTCACCTGCCACAAATAAGGAGAAACTCCTCCAAAATAAATCCTTAGCATTTCTCAATTTTACCAAAATAGCACTTTATAAAATCCCAGGACTCTCTAGAGCCCTTGGTGCATTAAGAGATAGACTCTGCCACTAGGAGATAAGTTGATTAAAAACCAGGATATATTATAATTTCTTTAACAAGGGTAACAGGCTCACAAAGCTAAATGGGCACTCAAATTTACATGGGAGGTCTATGGAAAATTGAGCAGAAATTTAACTTTAGTTTCCTTATATCTACTGACACTCTCCAAGAAGATCCCCATGGAGCAAACTAACTCCTTTGCCAAAGCCCGAGGTATCACCATTGAGAGATATCCACCCCATAGCAGTGCATCTGGCGCAGCCCAGACTGTACGCAGACAACGATGCTTATGCCTATGTCTATGAAATATGCCTGTCGAGATGGGGAAATATTAGACTTACTAAAATATAAGGAGGAAATGTTGTCATTACCACAGCAAAGTTTCTTAGAGATGTTTATGAATTTTTCTTTGCCAGTAGGCAGCCTCAAATATCACCACACCAAATTCAGTAAACATCTGCGTCTCTTTGAAGTTGCTGCAAAAATCTGCTCATGAAGAGCGGCACTGAGAAATTGCTGTTTTAATTAAAATGTTTTAGAGGGGAATTAAGGCCTTTGCAAAAATAATGACTAATAAAACGTGCAGTCAAATTAAGAGCCAGATGCAGCTAACCTTCATTGTTTCAGTGAACCAAATTGAAAACAATAATAAAAAAATTCAACCAGCCTGGAGTCACGACGATCATGTATTTCAGGGATGCGCTCAGTAACACAGCACGTAGTGGGAAGATGTCAGAGCTGCTTACCTTGGCCAGTGGAACCCCAGTGCATTGCCGTGGTGGAGTGAATGGGTCCCACACCCTCATAAGAAAGTAAGAGTCATGCCATTCTCTGCACAATTTTAAAAGGTGTTTACATCAACAGAAGAGGAAGTTAAAGTTCCTGCTTTCTCTCTAGACAGAGATATATCAGGGAAGAAAAAAAGTATTTGTAAATGCATCAAAGATTTGTCAGTGTTTCTTCTTCAGATGTGTGAAACCAAGTTATGTAAATCTAAAATGTACAAGTTGGAAAAAATACTGGGGGGTGGGGGGAGGGAAACAAAAGTAGCTACTATCTGCTTATTGATTCAGGAAATCTAGATTATGTGCTTCTGTCCAAAAATCTCTGGTAATAAAAAGCTCAGTGTGGTATGACTTAATATTGCTTTGAATATGCTACATGCTATAATTGGAGAAAAAAGAACCACAGAGAAAGCCCACTGCTGTGGCCAACAACGATGAACAGCGTGATGTGCGTCCAAACCTGGCATTACAGAGAAAGGCCCATGAAAAATTACTGAAGGTGATACAGTTTGTGATGAGTGATGCTTTTATCAGACCTATTGATCGACCATTAACAGGGTTTGTAGATACTTTCAGCTTATGTTTTCCTGTTACAAAATGATTAGTTATGTTCCTAACTCTGCTCAATTGCCACTTTTCTGTTTCACCATATGGTCCAAATATAATTGGAGGTGATAGAGAAGTTGTAGAGATAAACATACCTTGGCTTGGAAAGGACATCCACTTCATCTGATGGTGGCAGTCTCTGTTTCCTCTTGAGTGGCAGGATGAATATTGTGGCCTAAAATGAGCGTCTCTTGTATCAATACCTCGGTCACATCCCAGTAAGCATGGTTTGGAGCTTTCCTGACAAAGAAATGGGTCATGCTTCTTTACTTGGTATTCTATTTTTTTCTTGTCAGAGAAAAATAGAAATGCATTCCACAAATAATCTTTCAGGTAGACAGAAGGAGATGTGTGTACAGGGCAGTTGGTTTAAGGCTGTCAACACTTTTTCTAGTTCACCGGTTTGAATTCAGATTGTAGGCCTGACACATATTTATGGTTCCTTCTCTGAAGTGCTCCCACAGTCAAAATACTTAACTTCACAATATTTATACTTTATAAAACCACACTGCTCCGAGGAAAAGAATAGTAGAATGGTTAGAGTTGGAAGGGACCTTCTAGATCATGGAATTCCAACAGCCCTGACATGGGCAGGGACACTTCCCACCAGACCAGGTTGTTCAAAGCCCCATCCAGCCTGGCCTTGAACCTCTCCAGGAATGGGGCAGCCACCACTTCTTTAAGCAACCTGTTCCAGTACCTCACCACCCTCACAGTAAAGAATTTCTTTCTAGTATCTAGTCTAAATCTCCCCTCTTTCAGTTTAAAACCATTACCCCTCATCCTGTCACTACACTTCCTGACAAAGAGTCTCTCTCCAGCTCTCCTGTAGACTCTCTTCAGATACTGGAAGGCTGCTCTAAGATCTCCCCAGAGCCTTCTCTTCTTCAGGCTGAACAATCCCAACTCTCTCAGCCTGTCTTCATAGAATAGATGTTTCATCCCTCTGATCATCTTTGTGGCCCTATCTGAAATAGGAAGAATCTGAAGAATAAGAAGCTGAATCCTCTGCTTTGCAGGTAGGAAACAAAGCCTCATAAGATTTGAGACCTGTCCAAGGTTATGTCAAAAACTTCAGCAGAGCCAGTAGCAGAACTGAGGACTCCTGGATTTTAGGTCATCATCGCAGATGGTTCATCTGCAGTTCACATCAGTGAAATTTCATTGACAGCAGACCCTTGCTTTTAGTTTGGGTCACAGAGAGCAGAATTAGGGTGTCTGCAGTCAAGTGTGGACAATCACTCCCTTCAGCTGGGATTTGCAAAGCACTGATGCATGGAAGACCACCACTAGACCTACTCCAACATCTTCTGCTTCCACAGGAGCACAGTCCTGCCCTAGTTTGGTTTCATGGCTCCTGAGCCTAAGTTGCCTTGAGCATTTCAGATCTGAGCAGAGATGAAAAAAGGCACAAAAGTGGCAGTGCTTAGCCCTGGTGGGCTGAGAAATAGATGTAGCCAACAATCCTTTTTTGGGAGGTCACAATTTCTCAGCATTGCCAATCTGACAGAAAGTTTTTCAGTTAAAAGTTAACTTCGAGCAGAGAAAGCACACGTTCCCTGACACCAGAAGGTGCCTGAACCAACCAACAAGAAGCACAATAACTTTTTCTAAACCAAAATAAAATGAACACCACTGCCAGAGGAGTAACTAAGATATGAGGGAAATAAAAAAGTCATTTATTTTTGACAAGTGTTCATCTGTGCGCACACTTGGCAGATCTTTGATAAAACCTTTTAGTCTTGCTTGGTAAGTACCTCTAATTCCCAAATGCAGCTCGAAAATGTACAGAGATCTTTCCCACCTGACAGGCCTGGGTGTGACATCTTTTCATTCAGCACTCATTATCAGATATTTATTTTTTTTTGCCATCACGCAGCAATACAGTCAACTTTGTATGCCCAGAAACAATATGCGTGTTGGAGCATCAGGTTACTGACCCACTTCCCATTATTTCTCATCTGCTTGCTTTGTCAGATGAGTGTCCTTGATTCAGTTAAAAAGGAGGGCTAGAGGCCCACCTAGGTTTGAAGCAAGCTACCCATAACCTAAAATATTGCTCAGGTGAATATGCAATTTCTTCTTCCCACCTGCCATTCCATCATTCCTATTCCTATTTCCTATTTCATTTCATTTTCATTTCATCCCGTTCCCTTTCTTTCACACCACTTAATTATTTTCATCCATCTCTATTAGTCCTTTATCAGCACTACTGCCCCACAGACTGAAGAAAAGCAGCTATGCTGTCAAGACCCAATTCAGGGAGCTGTTCCCCCAAGAGCAGTGATTTATGCGATCTTTCCCTCTGTCTTTCCTGTATACTTTGGAAGACAGGATCCCGACGTCGCTGCAGCTGCCGTGCTGGCAGCTCCCAGTATTTGTACTGCCCACACCAGCAATCCCCAGCTCAGGGCCACAGGGTCCATTTCAGGTGTGCCCTAGTGTACAAAGCAGATGCTACCGGTACTTGATTTGCAGCAGAGGAGTTAATTGTCAGCTCCTGACCTTCACTGAACCTGTCCTGTTTGTTGCTTCTCCTACAGGCTCATATACCTTGACCAGAACTGAGAACTCGGCACACTGACTGTCGAGGGCTTGCCGTTAGTTTATGACTCTGCAAGAGGACAATTTATCACTATTGATCTGATCAGGCTTTTCTCAGACTTGAAACAGAGAGCAAAGAACAGGCCAAATTACTGTTCAGCGCCCAGTATTGGTTCCAAGCACAGACATGGTAGGTTTTTTTCTGAGCTGTTTTTCTCCTTGTGCTCTTTCAGTTATATTTTCTTTCTGAAAGACACTGCTACCTAGACTGATAGAGCCTACATGGTATCATCTCATGTTAAGTGGTTCTGAGTTTTTACAAACCTGGCACCCAGTCCCTAAAGCCTGACTAGTATCTCACAGACACTGATGTAAAGCAGAGAAACAGCTGGGCTGAAGACAATAGTATCCGTGTCCTTCCAGTGCTTTAAAAAAAAAATAAAAAAATAAAGAAATCTTACCTGAAAGTATCTTTGAAACAAAACATCAACATTAAAAGCATTCTGCAATGTGAAGAACCTCAATACTGAATTAATGCTGAAGATCAGGTAAAAATCATAAAAGGCAAAATGTACTTGGTTCTTGGAATGGTACCTGACGGGTCAGCTTGGGACTCATTTAACTCTTAGCAATGAATGTCAGCAGGGAAGGAGACCTATCACAAAGGCATTGCTGTCTCTCAGTGCTGTCTCCAGGCCCTCTCCGGCTTTTCTTCTGCCAATGGCAAGTTTAATATTTAGGATGGAGTTCCTGCTACCAAAGGGGTTGCACTGTAAGCAGAGTTTGGTGGCGTATATGTTTAAAGCTGCTGTCCTGCTTTGAGGAGCAGCCAGTCCAGCCCAAACCACAACAGCTGCTCAGGATGGACGATGAGTCTCTGGTGGTTTTCCTTGAGCAGCTTGGATGTTTTCCCCTGTTCAGTTTGGCCACCAGCCTCTCAAAGACATATAAGCTAAGTAGCAACTGCTGGAGCAACAGAGAAATGTCACAGTCTGGACTTGTACCTTCAAGAGGCAGCTTCAACGAATGCGTCATTTGTTTGGCTTCCTTTTTTTTTTCTGGCCTTCACTTCTAAGAACAGATGAGCTCAAAACAGCACAAAGAGTGACTAGATGAGGAAAAAAAATAAAAGAAAGAAAGAGGAAAATCACAGCAGCCCGAGTTGGTGTGCCCTTGCACTGTTTTCTCCTGAGCTACCATAAGAGAAAGGCAAGAACAGGGCGGGAATTCTGGCACTCAAAGCCCTAAAGCTGTTACAAACCTACAGTGGTCTTTTCTGCCCAGCTGTGCTGAGATGTGATTATTATAAGAATATCATGTTTTCTTTTAGGTTTTCTACTCTCCCAGCACCTGATTTCTAAATATTATTATAGCCTATCTGCTTTTTTTTTTTCAGGCCAGCTCCAAAAAAACTTTGTCCTCGGCAGAGAAAATGATATTCTGCTTACACAAAAGCCTATTCTTTTACTCGACTTACAAAACAAGACAGATGATAAGAGCCCGTTGGTCTTATTCAGCACAGCTAATCTCATCACTTGATTCACTGGGGGATTATAAACAGTATTCCATCCTACCCCCAAAATCAAACCACTATTTTTATATCCTATCTTTTCTTTTTAGTGTCAGACAACTTTTATTTGTTTACAGCTCCAGCTCCTGTAAACTGCTTCTAATTCTCTAATTTGAGGAGAATTGAATGGAGATTTCAAAGTGGTGGGGGCCAATCCTACCATTTTTCCCTGTAGATGTTGTCTCCACTTAATCTGCAACTTCTACCTTGCAATGCCCTTTCCAGCAGTGTCCTGTTACATTAAACATCACCCTTGGGCAGCAGAAACCAAAACCAACTGTGAATTGATAGTTCAGGCATTGACATATTTTACAAATTAAAATATGTGTTAGATGGTTTAATATTTAATGCTAGTTTTATCCTTCATTTACTGACCTCAGTGGAGGGTACAACAAAATTTCACCAATGCCCAGCAGGGTTGGGGGAAAGACAGGGATAGGAGTAAAATAAGCAAGTGTTACCTACACACACAGAGGTTTAACTACTGCCTAGAATGATTTTACAGACTGAAAATCACCCGTGAGAACTGAATTGTAATAGTCAACAGCCAATTTCTGCCAAAGTAGAAAGTTTTCCTTGTAAGTGGATTTGACCCAAGTATTTGCTAGTTCATAATGATGCTATGCAGCCCCACTGCTGAGTTAAAAATGTCCTTTTTTTTTTCCCCAGTAGTTATTCGTATTGTGGCTTTTTGCTTGTTACATATAAACTATGAGACCTTGGAGTTAAAGATGGCCCTCGGAAGTTCTCAAATGTGCCACAGTGGGTTTTCTCAACAATAACATCTTGACTGTGCATCCATCAATAACATAGAAAAAAATACTTATGATGGGATCACAATACACCCCTTTCTCCAACACAGAATAAAGCTTTGAAGGAAAACAAGGATGACAGGCTTTCTTACACTCAGTGCTGTTTAAGATCTGGGCGCAAAATAAGGAAGATCAGCCCAAAACTTTTAAAAATGGTTTTGCACATAGTTGTCATCAACTTCTAGTCCAAGTGCTTCTCCCTTAATATACTCCACACATCTACCTGGAGACTACAGAAATTCCACCTTGAAGCACCTCCTGTTGCAATATCATTCAAAGCCTTGACACTTGCAAAAGAGCCCCAAAAGCCACCCACACCACGTGAAGTGACCTGGTCACTGTGTTGCTGTCTCCAGTTTATCTTCCAATTGCTACCCCACACTCACAGCAGAATTTGACCAAAATAAGCAGGAGAGAGTTGTGTTCCATAAATTACTGTGAAACATGAAAGTCATCTTATGCCTGAATAATTGAGGCACTTGTCTCTACCAAGAACCAGTTCCTTTCTGTAGTCCTCATTAACCCACTGCAGCCCTATTTAAACTGATTTAATTAGTCCCTTGCAATCAAAGGTGGTGGTTTGGGTAGAAGAATTGAGAAACAGGAGTTCGCAACAGCTAAAGGTCTTGATCAGGATTATTATTATTTTTTCAAACCAAAACCAAAATTTGCATAATGAGATTTCTGGGAAGATATCACATAGGAAATCCCATTACAAAGGAAAACCAGTTGCTCATCACTAATTGACTCCATCCTTCTCAGACACTTTTTCACAGATTCCTAGAATCAGAATTTCCGAGCACACATAGGCCTAGCATTAAGTTAAATGAAAATTGAAGAACTGACCTGAGAGCAAAGATTACCAACCTTAACTTTCAATTTATCGGACCCTTGCCATGATTTAAACACAGGCTGCTCTGCTGAAATACAAACGGTTTCTACCCTGCAGCTCTTGGTTTTCGTCACTGCTCTAGTATGCACAGGCTAAACTGAATGTGAATCATTACCCATGCAAAATACCCTGCACACCTCTAGGGGTAACTTTTCTCACCAGTTAGTACTAAAATGTCCCGATACACAGCTGAACCCACCAAACATAACCAAACATCCGTTGGTGGGAATGATATTGGCTCTTCATTTTCAAGTTTATGTGGTATGGAGGCAAAATACACTGAAAATAAGGGCAAAATGATACTATAACCCATGTGTGGACACTAGAAGATCCACATCTCACAGCTGACTTGTATATAAAGAGAGTAGATACAATGGCTCTGCTGATCATTTCCTTGGGATTTAGAGAAATGAGCAACTTTAGCTTTACAGACTTCATGGTTGCTTGATCTCACTACAGTAAACAGCTCCATATTTTTCCTTTTCATGTTTTATCCTGAAGCAACAGAGCATTACATTAATTGACTTGTCTTATTAATTCAATAAGCTGCTTCCAAGATGAAATGCTTAGCTATGCTTGCTTGTTTTTGGCACTTTTTGGTTGTTGGAAGAAAAGCTTTAAGGCTAGAATTGCTCTGATGTTTTCCACAGTTCACTGAATAATTTTATGCACTACTGAAGATTTGCCACATTTGGAATTACTACAAACTGCTACTTTTTCATCATATTATAATTTAATTCGCACTTTTAGTATGATAACAAAACATTTAACAGTTTGCATATTAGAGGAGTGTATTTGTTCTACCGTAAAGTTGTGGTTAAGACTTCATTATAGGTCATTCCTTCCTAGGATTTCTAGTTTGGACATAAGATGCATCTAGGAGATTAAAGATGACATAGAAACCACCCCATTCAAATGAATTATATGCAAGAAAATTCAGGGAGAAAGAATTGACCTTACTGTAAATATATAGCAAATTATTTACTGCAAACTTGAAAAAGATTGAGAATTTTTTACTATTTCAGCAACTTATTAGAAGAGAGGTGAACGTATTTTAAACTTGAATCCCAGTAAAGATATCAAATACTCCTTGAGGGGAAAATACTCATGTAACCCTGGGAATTCTTAGATTTCAGCTTCTTTAGAAAACATGAACTCTGGGTTTGCCTTTCAGCTGGTCAAAAGCTGATTGATTTGGTTTGTGAACTGAGTGAAAATGAAATTTCTTTTTTTCACTGAGCTTGTTCTGTTTCAAGAAGGCTGGCCAGGGGCTGTCAATGTTCTTACCTTTGGAAACTCCCCTCTCTCCAGTGCCTGACTCTAGGCTGTGCCCATACAGTCTGTTTTGAAGCAAGGTAGAGCATGGTCATCCTTGCTCAGCACATGGCATGCACCTTGGAGTTGCACAACCATCATTCAGCTTGTTAATATCACCCTTCAGCAGCCACTGTTGGTGTCCATCAGCTTTTCCATATCCCTTGGAGGGTCCTGTCACACCGTGAGCTGTTGCCCTAGAAGTAAAATGCTATCTCCATTTAATTCTTGGACTTGGAGTGGAAGCTCACAGTGAAGCCTGCAAGGTGAGGTCTCCGAAGGGTAACTGTGAATATTCTCCCTCTGCCTTCATGCTGCAAGCAGCTGTGAGCATCTCCAGCCTCTCTGATGAGGAAAGGGTGTGAGTGAGCCCTCATCAGGGCTTGCTTCTCAACCTGTGAGTGGTACAACTTCCTAAAACCCTGCTCCACTGCATGGCACTCACACTGAGCCTTACTGAGCTCCTGGAGACAGTGCTGCATTTAGCTGCTTCTAGGGTGAAGTCTGTGCTGAGCAGGGCTGGGCTGCTGCAGGGAGCAAGGGCTGGACACAAATAGAGTGAAAAGTAGGATGCTATAAAAAAGAGTCAGTTCCTGGAAAACCTGGTCAGTTGTTCTGCTCCTAGGGATAGGAAGGCGTGGCTGCAGAACCTATTCTTCACAGCCTTTCTCATCTGCAGCAAGCAAAAAATCCCTCAGCACTAAGGGGTTGGGGCAGTGACTCCCACCAGCCCTGTATGGGTTGGTGCAACAGGTGACAAACCTTCTTCTCACCACAGAGGCAGTTACAATCACTGCTGTAGCAAACCCAGTCTGGGAACCACAAGGCTTTGAGTCAAGATAAAGACTTTGCCTGCAGTGAGGTCCTGTTTGTAAATGAAGGTTATTGATCAGGTTTCTGGCCTTAAGAAAAGAAATCAAAACATAATTTATGCTCAGAGTGACCCGTAGGTGTTTGCACAACAATTAATACCCACAGTTATGGTAATGCAGCTGCATATGCAGCAATAGATCTTTTCCTTGAAATATTTCAGCCATACAGTCACTACCTCTAACTCCTCATTATGTGTCCCCATACTCTTCACATTTCAAAATTATCATACTAAGCAAAGCTCAATGCACTGTTTAAATGAGTAAGGAACATCTGGTAAGCTGAGACTGCTGGGACTCCACGGACCGATAAAGTTGTAGCACTGTATTTCCTCTGTATGTGGAAATGCATTGTAAATTAAATCTACAAATCATTTGAAAAGGCACAGGTCAGAAAGCAGGTGGAGAAACACCATAATTTGTGCCAAGGTCAAATTCCATGCAGTTTAGCTTAAAGTCGGTGAATTTTCATGCGTTCAGTCACAAAGTAGTGTAGCGTTAACTCATCATTTTATAGTTTAATGTTTTTGTAAAGATGCTTGTGACATCGTTTTCTGGCCCTCACGATAAAACTGACAAATCTTGTGAGTATGAAAATATTTCTCTCCCAACCCCATTATTTTTTTCTTTCATTTACTTAAAGAAAAGTGAAATAATACCAAAATCTGAAGCCAGAGCTTCCTGTGTCTGAACCACTGCNGCAGCAGGCCATCTGCCATGAAACATAAATGTCTTGTAACAGCAATGAGCCGAGAGCCATGAACCACTTAGCCTGAGGGAGAAGATGTTTCAGCAGGGTAAGCAGCAAGGAAAGCCTCAAAGAGGTGGGTGACGCTCCCTTTCAGGTCCAGCTGCCACAGCATTGAAGGCCAGCTCTACACAGCCTGCTAAATTCCTGCACAGCCTGATAGCTCCTGCTGCGTCACCTCTTCACCTTTGCTTTCATGCAGAGAGATTGAACCCTTGGGAAGAGAGGAGTCACTTTTGTCTGTGTTGCTCTGTGGTCACACATCCTCCACATCCCACAGTGCCAGGAGAGGATGTTGCCATACCTGGAGGTGATTGCCTCCTCCCTTCCAAAGATGATCTGCCTCCCTGACATGCCAGCGTTCCTCTGGCACGATTTATCTGACACAGATTAGAGAGTTCTCTTATGTTGGTAGAGCTGAGGTCCTTGCAGAAAGCGAGGAGAGGGTACTACAAGCTGGCGGGACTAAATGTTTTGCAGACCAGAGCTGCATCTGGAAGGCAGTGATGCCACAGATGGCACCAGCACCAATGTCCATCTTACTGCTATTATACATAAGGCTATGTGTCTGCAGAACATTCGCACACATTTGGGGTTTTGCCTTTGCATAGCAAAGGGGTGAAAGGCATCTGGGAGAGCACACCTGAAATCTCTGCAAGAAGTTTTACCACCATTTTCTGCCAAACTCTTAAAATACTCTTTATTCCATATACTCCTGTACATCAGAAATTACTCCAGCCCACATTGCAACTACAGCCCAAATGTCGAATGGGGTTAATATGAACCGGTAGGACATGTCAAACTGTTTAACTCTGTTCCAGAGTTAATAACAAAAGACAAGCAGCTTTCAAAGCAAGGTGGGGTTATCTCAGGTCAGAACAGCTAAGCAGTATCATTTTAAAACCCCAAAGGGAAAAAGTTAAGAAAGTGTCTTCCAGAAAAATCCCTGCTTTTGTTACCATTTCAAGAACAAGCAGCAGGACCATGGCAGCTTGGTCTTGCTGGTGCAATAATGGTGCATGAGAAGATTGAGTACTAATTGTTTATTGGGCTATCAGTGATATTCCCTTGAGGATGCAAAGGGAAAGGTTGAAAGGGGATAAACGATCCTTTAAAGAAATCATTTAAGCAGAGACATAAATAAGAGGAGTGGCAGAACTGAATTTGCAGATGGCTCCTCTGTCAGGGAACATTTATCTGAAAGCCAATAAAAATGTGACAGTCTCCTGTTTTCCCAGGCCATTTAACTTCATCCTGATGACTGTTTTGAGATAAGACAATAATTGATGTAGAAAGGCACACCTCCTTTTTAGCACAGCAGTGGGCACCAGGAGCGCAGCACTGACCTTATGGCACAGGCTCTCCCACAGCTGTCTGCCTTGGTGCTGCTGCTCCTCTTCCATCCACCATGCGATTCCCCCAGGTGATAACACCCAGCAGTTCTGCTGTAGTGTCCGTCTGACTGTCCCATCCTCTTTCCCTCTCTGTCCCCATCATCCACATGTGGGTCATCAATTTGGGTGACCTCTGTCTGGACCTGCTGGTGTCGTCCATCTCCACAGCTCCCACAGCAGCTTGTGCCAGAACCTCACTGCCCATTCTGCAAGAAATTACCTTTTAAAATCAATCTCTAACCCTAATTCTGCCTCTAATTCTAGTTTTGAAGGACATGGTGGACCACTCCACGTCATCTGCATTTCCCACTCTCATGATCTGGTAACCCATAGCCATGTCCCTCCTCCTCAGTTTTCTCTCCTCCAAAGAGCCCTCAGCCCAGACCCTCGATTTGATGCTGTGTCTGGGGATTCATTTGTTTTAAGCCACTGGCCCAAAACCCATCTGAAGATAAACCTCAGCTTTGTGCCCACAGATTTCACTGCTCCTGCCCCATCACAAAAGACCTTTTACCTCCCTGAAGAAGATGTAACCCTGGATCTTCTCTTTTTACCTACCAAACATGCAGACCTGGGGTATGCAACAATGAAGTTTCCTTCCCTTTGAGCAGGGTTCAGTGCAGCTGAGGGGAAAGGAAAGCAAAGATGCTCCGTATCTAGACCAACACATCTTCTAGTTCAGGAAGGTCTGACACTCATGTTCTACCTACTGAGGGCTACAAAAAAATGGTGGAGAATCACTCTGGCAGTTCCCTTATATGAGATTATCTGACATAGCTGATATTAATTGATGCCTGAGGGCAGTGACAGGTATTATCCCAGCTACCTTCTCAATGCCATGAAAAATAAGTCCACCCTTTGTATATTCCTAGGACAAGGAAATTTAGCTAGAAACAAAGTGCTTAAAAGACTGCATTTGTCAGACTGATCCTGTTTAATTAAACAGGAAATTGCAGGGCAACTAAATCAATCTTTACAAAGAAAAGCTGTTTGTCTGTTTACAGAAGAGAAACTTGTGGTGATTTATCTTAAAGAATGTAATAGCCTAATGATTAATAATGGCCAGAGAGAGTCAGAGGGAGGAAATGAGGAGTAGGAATGACTTCTCCTGGTGCACATTTGAAGCATGGCAGAGCTATATGCCCCTGACACAGTAAGTACTAAACAACCAAATTTTCCTGGTTTACAGCAAGATGCTGCTGTTCTTTCTCTAGTTTATTATGTTGATACAGAAGCTATCACCACTGAAGAAATCCAGATACGCTGGTGGATCTTTGTAGATTTGAGTCCAGATACATGTTTAGGTTTTTTCTTTCTGCAAATGATAATACAAAGTCAGATTTTCACCTTCACAGTTCTCATCTGGGCCCACTGCCTTTTAAATGCAGGACTGTTAAAGAAAAATAGGTGCTGCCTGCCAGGACTTGAGAATTACTCTGCTTTGCCTGAGTTTAGAGCAGGTTTGGAGCTGCTGCAACACATGGTGAGTAGATGAGGCTCTCAACAGCAGAACAGATCTAACGTGCTGGTCTGCAGGTAGCTTTTGTCTGTCCACAGGTGATCCATGGCTGTCTGTAGGCAACCTACAGCTGTTTACAGACTACCTATAGCTGCCTATGCTGAGGCAGTGTACATGCACATCTCTGTATATGCATAATGCCACTGGATAGCCTTAACTCTGGATATCATATCCTTATCATAGAGACACTATGAAGCCAGAAGCAGCTCTTATTGTTAAAAAAAAAAAAAAAAAAAACAAAAAAAAAAAAAAACAAAAAAAACACCAAAAACAACAGATAGGAATTAATACTTAAGGGACATTTGGCCTTCAGATAAATCTATCATCTTGCTTAAAAGGACAGCCTGTGCTTTTCATAACATGATCAGGGTCTTCCTGCAGCCATTTATCTCAGGATATCCTCAAAAATATAGATCACTGGTGACAGGATAGACAAATGAGCATGTCAGGGTTATTTTTTCATTATATCTATTTACTCGTGCGCTGAAGTATTCCAGCCTGACAAAAGCAGTGTGAGTAGACACTGGGATGATTTGATTGTCCAGAGAACAGCTAGTTCATGGATAGTTTCTAATAAGGCTGCTTTATTATAACACTTACGTAGCACAACTTTCCAGTTTAGGGATCCTCGCTATCTCACAAGGTCTCTTCAGAAATTACCATTCAGTTTGTCATTGTTTATCAATCAGCTCTGTGGTTTCCAGGAATGACTGTTGGATGATATGACTGCTTCCATTAAAAATAAAGGTTATTTTCAGAGTCCAAGTCATAGATTTGGGGCCCTTCCCTCTTTGAGACAGGTCTAGATCGTGGTAATGCAAGCTGATGTTCAACCTGAATGTCCAGTTAGCAACACCATGTTTCAGAGATGCCCAAGACTTGGCATGTCTCAGGAGCACACTGGTTTGAGGTAAGCTGCTGGCACTTACCTGCCCAGTCTGAGGAACAGGAGATGGACCTGCCTTGTGCTGTAGCTCTGACATGGGTAGGTCTATCCCAGGAAGAATATCCTGAAGCTGCCCCACCACGAAATGTTGAACACCACTGGGGAGAGGACTCTGCTCAACTGTATGCATGAAATTCAGACTGTAAACACACAACCACTCTTTTGTGGGACTGACCAAACAACTTGAGAGTTTGATGAACCATGACTGAACTCGAGAGTTCACATCCCATCACAGCCAAACACAGAAGTGCCATCCATGCTGTCCCTCTCTCTCCGCTCCAAGCAGATTAACAGATGGAAACAATTTCTTTTCACTTGGAACTGGTAGAGGTGGGAATAAGAGAATAACCTTTTAACGAGCTGTAGTTTTTTTGATTGCTTATGAGGAAATGCAGGCAGAGGTCTTACAAATCAGTTAGAAAGCCCTGATTAGTGGTTTAAGCAAATGAGGAATGTTTATTATTGATCTAAGTTGGCTTGCACTCGGATAAGAGTTCAAAAGCCTAGTGACATCTCTGAAAGAAATGTCTTAAACTTGCCCAACATGTCAGAGGACTAATATTACAAGTGTTTTGCTGTTTTGCTGTTGTAGCTGAACTGAAGCAACACACTGCTCATTTTTTCAGCTCAGTCATGTTTCATCTGCACCTCCAGCAGGACAGCTCTGATCCCAAGAGCTAATGCTCTTTCCCTAGGAAAGTGCTGTGCTGGCATTTCAGGTCCTTACATTAAAGCACAAGTTATTCTCTCAGGTAGAGGTTTTTCCCCCATTTCCTTTACATAACTCAAGGAAAATCTGCTCTCAGTCTGTTGGAGAAAGGAATCCACCTGGTTTTATACCCATAACCTTTTTGTGCTCTACTGACCTAAAAGGCTGCTGTCTACAGGGCAGACTCCCATTTTAGAGCATCTATCTCCATAATTTAGGGATGGCCATAAAACATTGTCAGAGCACACCTGCTCTCTTTTGCCATAGATCACACACTGATTATTTATAGGCAGCATCCTAGCTACCTGTCTGATGAGTGCTTTCATTACTATGCCTCTGCATGGAGTTACTCAGCTGGACTAATATTCACAGATTGCAGTATAAATTCCCTATTAAAACCTAACCCTTGTAATTACTCAATCCTAAATACTCTCGTTTCTTCCCCTGTAGGTTCCAAAAATATCTAGCACATGAGGATCTCACAGCCACCCTCACTGATCCCCTGCCACCACTTAATTGAATTATAACACCATAAATAATCTGGAGGCTATCTCAGAGGCATCCCATACAATTTTCAGGGATGCTGCCTGGCGGGTGACCTATTTGGAGAGGTGCAGACAGGTTTCTCGGGATTTTCTTCAAGCTGATTATCTCCATATTCCCTGATGGGCCTTTGCTGCAGAAGCATTACCAAAAAAAAAAAAAAAAAAAAAGTGTTAAACTATTTCATTTATTAACATCTAGTTCCAAACCAAATTCCCAAGATGGAGAAATACTGAGCAGATAAACCTAAACTTCTGGAATTGAAAGCACCAGGACAATTAAGTGTTTTAAGATGGGGATCTGAGTTTTGCAGCTCAAGACCATCTTCAGGCAGTGAGTGGATTATGGAGCATGTGCAGGGAGCCAAATGCAGAAGGCACTTATTGCCAAGCACCTTCTGGCATCCACAGACATAATCTCCCAAAAAAAAGAAGATTTCCACCACAAAGAGGTGCTTCACATATACAGCCAGAAACACAGTTGCTTATCAGAATTAAAACTTCAAGGGCATTAAGGCTAATCTATTGGCAGCAGTGGGTCTACACTTCAGGTAGATGGAGTGCTTGTGCTGTATTGTAGCCCTACAGCCACTCAGCAGAAGGCATTCAGAAAATTGCTCTTCTCTTTGCTTGCCCAGCTGCTGTATGGATACCTGCCACACTTGTGAGACAATAGATGCGGTACCGCAGCAGCCCAGCATCCTGGCTGCATCTCCACTAGTGCTATTGTATTAAGCAGAGCTCTACAGAGTGGATCTGGACAACATGCCTCTTCTTTTGTTATCAGCCTGCACAAATGAGCATTTTCTACCATCCCAGGAAGAAAAGCGACTCATGGTCCTGAAGAAACCTTTTCCTATCTGTTTGTTCCCCAAGAAACATGTGCTGCTCTCCTGTGAGCTGGGACAGTGTGAAGAGCCCACTGGCACCAAGCATGACAAAGTGCCATTCAGAAACAAAAGGCCAAGCACTTTGAAGCACGACAACCACGTCGTTATCCATGTGCCTTTCCCCTTGTCCTGGTTTGAGGACTCCCTCCTCTACCTCACTTTGTCCTCCTTCAGGTTCAGACTACTCGGTACATTCTGAGCCCACTTTCGCTTAAATAAAATATGTACATTGTTTTCCTACACTGATTTCTAGAGGAATGGGCTCACTCGTAGGAGTCCAGCACCAACTGCACTGCCATGGTTGATCCCTTCTGTGCCAATACCTCTGGCCAACCAGTGCCTCTCATTCTCAGCCCCAAGTGCTACCTCCCTCTGCATTTTTCAGTACCTTTCATATTAGTAACATTGAAAGGGTAGAGGGAAACAGTCTTGCAGTTGTTTTCTTCATTAGACTGGAAGGCCTGCCAGCCTCATCAGCATTTGTAGAACTGAAAGACTGGAGAGCTGACACCAGGGTGGGTAAAACAAATCCTGCAACTTAAAGACAACACCAGCACCATCAAAGAGCATCAAAACTTTGGTCAGTCAATCCCGCATTCTTGGTGGCAGGGTCTACCCAGATCTTTCACAGCAAGGCAGGCTACCTACTGCAAGAAGTTCTTGCTTTCTCCCCATATGCATCACCTCTGATACATTCAACACAGGACAAGCAAGAACCTCCAGATAGTTTAGTCGGTTCTCTCTCTCAGATAGTGGAGAGGCTGGGGAGGGAAATAGTGGAAAACAGGATGCACATCAGGCTGTGACTCACAGGGGCTGCAGTCAACAGGAGGCTGGGGGTGGTGAGGTCAGATGCCACGTCCACTACCAGAAATTCTCCCCAAATAATAAAATTTAGGAGAAAAGTGGAGTACTGAAGCTGCATTAAAATCTCTGTGTAAGCACACTTAGAGAGCACTACAGTTGCCCCAGCAGTGTAAGCATCTCTTAACCTGCAAATAAACTTAATTTGGCCAGACAAGGCTAAATGAAATCAAATAATGTTTTCTTTGCCTCTGATCAAGAGCGTTCATATAATTGTCAGCTGTCTATTAACCTGAAATGACTTGTCTCACTTCCAATATGACCAAAGCGAACCAAATTGAGACAACCCATATCCTGAGTGCATTCACAGTGGGCCCTAATTCAGTTTAACACATCTGCTGAGACTTGACACATTTGATAATAGATGAGAACGGCTTGTGAGTGGTTACAGAGCAGGCTAGAAAGCTCCCTGGCTTAGTGCTGTGTCCCCGGGAGACTGTCTGGCACAGCCAGTGTTTTTGACTACTTATCCTCACAAACTGGTGGGACAGGTCTGCTCTGGAGCATCTCCCACCATGTTCCTGCAGCAGCTTCCAGATGCTTTGCTCCCACCTGTCCTCCATGTGTACCACCCCATGCTTTGCAGCAGGAAATGATGCTGCACAGCTTGCAGTGACAAGGTGGCTCTCACCACCATGATGTACAGCTGAGGGGTTTGAGATCCTTTCTTCTTTCTCCCTGGCCCCGTAGCTGCCTCTTTGAGCACCCCACACATGTGAGCAGGGATGTGTCTGCTGCCCCAGGATCACAGAGGTGTTGAGACCCGATGTTTTTCCCAGCCTCTCTGTTGCTCTGTGTGTGTGTGGTTTTTTTGTGTAACCAGAAGCTCCTGAAGCTTGATGTATTAATATATAATCCCTACTCTGGGAAGCAGCTAGGTCTCCCCTCCTGCTGCTTGTAGGGCACCTTTACATCTTCCCCGCTTCCCAAGGAGGGGTTGGGGTTTAAAAAAAAAGCCAAACCTCAGGCAGGGGTCTGCTCTTTTTGCCTTCTTAACATGCACAGTGCACTGTATGAGGTCTCAAAAGGGGTGTGAGCCAAACCTTATCCTCACCCCAACCTTCAATTAAGGGAAGAGTGTGGCAGGGAACCTTGGCGAGCACCAGCACCACACCAAAGCCCAGAGCTGTCAGAGTGGCTGTCTGCAGCAAGCTCCCAGGAGCTAACTGCTAATACTAAGAAAATAAAAGGACAAAGAAACCCAAAAGAACCCCCTGAACCCAAATTTCTTATGAAATAATGCTAAAGTGCCTAATGTAAACTGCTGTACACAAAGGTACCTGGAAGGAGGGCAGAGCATCTGTGCTGGGAAGCCCCAGCTGGAGCATGGCTGCAGGAGCATCCTCTGCTCTTAGCCAGGAGATGGGAGGTGGAGCTCCCGCAGGAACAGCTATTTAGGGCCAGAGAAGACAACAAAACACAGAACAACTCAGAAGGAGACAGAGCCTTGTGCAACAATCCCCAATGCTCATCCTCACCAGCAGCTAATGGGCTCTTGCTTGAATGTTTGACAGACTTTCTGCTAAGTCTCCCCGGAAGTTTTATCCAGTCCATGGGGAGAGTCTAAGCCTCTGTCCACTGAGCATGAGGCAGCCATGGGGAGCTAAATCTGGGGCCTGAGATACATCCTTCAGAGCCAACAGCAGGTGCAGTCTGACATTCTCAGCTCCAAGGATTTTTTTGGTTGTAAGATAGAACCAAGCAAGTAGCAATTTAGGCTACCTTATCTACTCCAGCTAACAGGTAGGTAGGTAGGTATCCAGCTAATCTTAATACCATGGCAAGGTTTGCAGCAAACCAAAACCTGGTTTCCAAAGTTTCATGGACTCCTGGGGTGCAGCTGAGGCTCAGAATAGGGCTGACCTGCACAGAGAGGAGGAGACATTTCACGTGCAAATTCCACCTATTCAGTTATCACCCATGCCATTGCTGAGCGCTGTGATGGAAGGGAGGTACAGGGGGATGCACAGTGCTCTGGGGACCTGGATAGCTTTACCTCCCTGGGACAGTGAGATCCCACCACTGCCTCTGGGCTTCACCACCACCCAGTTCCCAGCAGCAACAGGGTCAGAAGCATCTGTCCCATAAAGGAGAATTTAAAGTAGGTTACTGATAAAAAAACCCCCACCCAGTCACCCTATTAAAGAAAGGGAGTAAACACCCTCCACTGAGTGACTGATGGTTTGGAAAGTTACACAGCCTAATGAAGAGTGCTATGAGCTGTTGGCATTATTACATTTGCTGTGACCTTAAAAAAGAATAGCTCCAGTTGTCTCCAGAGTACGGTGTTGTATGCTCTTGGATTTCTAAAACTAGTGAGAGCACAAAATCCAGCACTGATTAAAATCATAGAAGCTTTCACTTCTACAACAAGGAAAGAGTGAAAATGGATTGTATTACAGACATTTTGACAGAAGAAATATTTGCTTTCCTGGGGGGAGATATAAGCTGTCAGTCATCTAGTCAAATAGCAGACAGGTTTGCTTCACCCAAATGCAGTTTCAAGGAAGTCTGGTTTTACTCTGTTACACATTCCACAGTGCGTGAGCACAGGCTCTGCACAAACACCTCTAAGAAGCCCCTTTGCAGATCCTCCTGGTGCCAGTAGAATTGCCTGGCCAGAATTACAGCTGAAAAAGGACCTGTGGTGGCAGAAGTGGCCTGGGAAGAGCATATCAGCCACGAGCAGTTCATGAACCATGAGGCTGCTGGGTTGTGGTACCCGTGGAGCTGTGGATCGGCAAGTGCTGCAGAGGATGCCCTCAATGGGTTTTCCCCTCCACATTGATACAGTCTCCATCCTGTCCCACAAGCTAAAAAGGGAATTGATAAGAGCCTTCTGTACTACCAGCCCCTGAAGCATCCCTAGCCTTGTTCCCTGACACGTCTCATATCATAACTACCAAAAGATGTTGATTTGCAACTCAAAGTACTCAAGAAACTGCAGCCATGCCTGTAGGAATGTGGGTTACACTTAGACGAGGTTATTTAACCTCCCTGGTCCAAGAACATTTGGCAATAGAATTGCTGTGAAAATAAAACAGTCTCAACAAAACCAGCTTCAGGGACAGCAGCAAATTTCAATTGCATTTTCATTTCCGCAGAGAGGCTGATGGTGGGTATTGTGCCATCTAATGTCAGTATTCAACACTACATGACTAATTACACCAGAAATGAAACAAAGTCAATACATTTCTAACTTAATTCCCTTCCAGTTGGGGCTCTACTAAAGAAAAAAAAATCAAAATAAAAATGAGGTCTGTCTGTTTGAGATTGAACTAGAAGACTTAAATGCACATTTTCAGTATTTATAACATTCTTTCATATTTAATCTTTATTTTTCAGGTGTGGTTATAAGCTTTCAAGTGATCAGAATGTCTTATTCTTAAAATATTTATTTTGGAAGGTATATGGGAAGATTTTAGGAAAGAGAAAGTTAAGTTTCACCTGCTTTCTCCTGGAGTGCATGAAAAGAGGATTACAATGGTTTAATTAAATGCATTTATAGAACAGTGTCTGGCAAAACATATTTCTCCTGTTGCTGAGAAAACAATGGTGTTTTTCGCTCTTTTGTTATATTATGTAGAAAATGAATAATTTTCCTAACCTACTGTTTTTAATAAAATGTTTGTGTTTTTATCAATATGAAATGTCAGATTGAACCGCATAACTATTTGCTTTGGAGTAATCATAATATTACCCACAGCTCTATTCAAAGCACCAAAGAACATAAATAGTGTTAACGGTAATTAGATTATTTTCAAGAGAGTTCGAAAGATTCATTGTAGAGCAGGGGTTTTCATAAGAAAACAGAAAGTTACTTTGCTGAAACCCTCAGATGCATCTGCACAAAATGGTTCTGGAGAATTAACTCCCCTTTGTGTCTGGGCTTTAATTATTGTCGTTCTTCCTTGGTAATGCAAGGATTTTAATTATCACATTTTAACAACATAATAGATGACTCAATAGACAAATGTGCTTTCAGAATATGGTATTAGCTTATCCCACTGCTGCCCTGAATCTCCTGGGTCTGCAGCACAGAATAGAACTACTCTCAAGGACCACCCATTACCTTCTGCAAAGCCCAGTAGCACCAGACGTAGATTTCCTCTGAAGAAAATTTTCCTCCCAGCACCATGCACAGCATCCTTCCCAGCACCATTCATAGGTCAGCATTTCACTCCTACCCTGAAAACAAATGGCACCTCACTCTTGCTAAACTAGCTCTGTTAGTGCAATGCTACAGGGCTAAAAACATTTAATCAGACGTTGCAAGGCTGCATCTTCCTGACACAAAACAGGCAAGCCATCACAAGAAATCATATCATCGATTTTATCAGCTATTTCTGAGCAAGCAGGTGATCGTGGCCTAAATTACTTTTACCCCAGAAAGCATCTGTAATTGTTTGTTGTCTTTTTTCGCACCTGAGGTCTGTATCCTAATGGATGTTGCATGGACGACTCATCTGGCTTCTGAATCAGAGAGTGAAGCCTCTATTGACCTGCTTGGTAAGAAGTCAGTGCTGATCATCATTGTATCTGACAAGTTTTAGGAAATTCCAGATAAACAGAAGTTGATAAACTACTGTCTGTTACACACCTGGCACTTTTGGATTTACAGGATTGATAGCAGCTGTTTCATCTGCAGTTTCTCGGAAAATATAAGAAACTTAGGGAATCTTGAAACACGAGTAACTTAAACAATAACTTAAAGGACACTACACAGCTCAATGGCCATTTTGCTATGGAAGCGAACTCTTTTTTGTGAATTATATTGATTTCCAGTCATAAAGACCTTTTCATTTCCAAGGATTCCTAAAGCACTCTAAGCGCTACCTACAGGAAACCCCATCACTGTGGTTCCGCACAACTGGTCTGGAAAGCAAGAAATAAACACTGATGTACTCCACCTCACATCTATCTGGACATTATAGCCAAATCAAACAATTCTTCAACATTAGCCTGTGCTTCTAAATGAATTTATTTTCAGTTCTGCTGAATCCCCACATGTTTTCACTCTCTGTGAATACTGAAAAGATCAAGCCCACACCTAAAAGGTTTCCAGGAAGGGAATTTTAAGTGAGAAAGCTATTAAGCCATATTGTTGTGCCTCCAGCAGTTCCTGGGGGTAATTGTAGCAAAAAGAAGGGAGAGGAAATTTCAAATACTTTTGGTCAGACCAGAAGATAAAACTATGTCTAAACAAGGAATTAATTTGAGAAACTCATCAACATGTCATACAGTCCTGGACTCCAGCACATGCAAGCGTAGTCTTGTAAGATCTCTGGGGGAAAGTTGGCATCTGGCCATGGGTTGGTGCAATATCCACGCTAGGCTGTTAAGTACTGCACCATCAACTTCTAAAAGATATTTCAGTTTGCTCCTCTCTGTTAAAAGAACTGAGGAAATTGATAACAAATCTGTTTAGGAATGGACCTTGTTTTAGAAAAGGTGTTCAGAGGTCTCTACTGACTTATTTACGTGTATGTTCCTAGAGATGGCATCTCTCAAAGCAGAGGAATCTGCCTTCAGCCACTGCACAATCACTGAGCAAGGAGTGCCACTTTATTGAATTATTATGGTTGATTTTATTCATATCCCAGGCTGTTCTTGGAGGTCTTCCATTCACAATGGACAAGGCCCAAATTAGCTCACCTTGCAAGACTTCTGTCCAAGTTTCTGTGGCTGCAGATATGTGAACATATTTGCTTCAGAGGGAGCTGAGACCAGCAGGAAGCGTAATGATGCTACCACTGGCAGCAAACTCAATTTTGTGTATCAGCACTGGGACTTCACAGACAGTAGGACTGGCTGTAGAAATTGCACTAGTAGCTCCAACTAAACAGAGCTTAAGCCATTACAAAATCAGTGGGAAGTTCTGATTGACCTCAGTGTGCTTTGGATCAAATCCCAAGAAGAATATGACTGAACTAGACAGTGTTACCGCAACATGTTGTTCCTCAATGAGCCCTTTGCCCGTGACAACAGTGTTGTTAGTGCAAAGCTTTCTAACAGAGAGCCTGGGCTAATGAGGGGTTTGGTTGGCTGGTTTTTGAAGGTAGCTTCTTGAGTCATTGGCTGCTGATGACAAGTGCCAGGCAGGGAGCAGAAAACCTGGTCTAGTCCTAGTGATCACAGTCTTCTTTTTGCTGTGATCTAATCAGTGCTGGGTGTTATTAACCACATTTGCTCACAGGTGTTTCCCCCTCTTAAAGTCTCTGGGTGGGCCTAGGGGGTTGCTTTTCTGAGCACTTCCTAGGCAAGTTCTCCCCCCTGATCCTTCTGCCCACCCTGTAAAAGCAGAATGTGATGCCACTTGAGATGCACAGATAGAGCCTGCCACCTAAACCTCAGGACAACTACTTCCTTTCGGAAAAAAAGAATAAATATACTGAATGCATAAACTTGAACCTTGACTCTTATTTTCCAAACCTACTATTAAACTGAAGGGAAAAAATGTTTTAGGGGCACTAGAAACCCTAGCACTATACGGGGAAAAAAAGAAAGACATGGTCCAAAGCCTACTATTAAATGTTTCTCATGATTACTTGTTGTTAGAGGGGAGCTGCAGCTATGCTAATACAGTGTGCTCACTACAAAAAACCCTGTAATTGGGACAAGGCAGCCGCAAAGCTTCCCGCAGCTGGCAGGAATTGTGACTGTTCTCTTTGGTTTTAATTGTGGCTTTTAAAGCAGATCAGTAACAGCAACAATTAGCCTTTTAGATTGGCCTCAGAAAATACCATTTTTAAAATATGGTGACTCTGCAGGCACAAACCCGAAAGCTCTGAGCTCTGCATAAAATGAGCAGCCGTACACTCTGGCTTGTTTGTCACCAGTTTGGTTTCTCCTTTGTTTCTGCTGAATTGTGATTTTGAAAAGCAGACAGGAACTTGCAACAGATACTCAAAAGGAAATATCCTTAGTCACCTCCTTTTCCTAGAGAAACCTACCGTGAGAGACGGCTTTGGTTGTAAAGGACTGTCTGGCACTCCAGCTGTGTAAGGAGGAAAAGGAGGCAGGATCACACGGTTACGCAGACTGATGCCCGACAAGATTGCTGGTTCTCAGTCAGCAGAACGATTTGACTCTTACCTAGTTGGAAAGGACTGAAGCACAGCCATTTGGAATAGGGACACGAGTGAATAAAGCAGAGAAAGAAGCAGGAAAATTTTCCATCCAACAAAGGACCCAGAAGATGGGTCTGCCCCATCCCTGGAAGTGTTCAAGGCCAGGCTGGATGGGGCTTTGAGCAACCTGCTCTGGTGGGAGGTGTCCCTGCCCATGGCAGAGGGGCTGGAACTGGATGATCTTTAAGGTCCCTTCCAACTCTAAGCATTCTGTGATTTGAAGATTCAAAGATTCACATGCCTAGGTAGAATATAAAAAAAATAGCATAGGAATAAGAACAAGAGCCTCATCAGAGCCCAGGTTGCTGCTAAGAGGGTTTTTTGTTGCATCCCTGCAGCAAGATCACAGCCTGGTTGGCAGGAGCTCGCTTTGCTCAGACCTGCCTCTGCTAAGCCACGCTGAAATTTTATGCCTGCACAGTGAGGTTACTCAGTGACTCTGACATCTTATGTGAACCCTCCGTATCATCCACGCAAGTCCTGGCATACAAAGCTGGGTATCCCTGTATAAAAACTCTCTCCCTATTCTGTGTGGCATTACACACGCCTCATTCCTTCCAGGAGGGGTCTGCCAGCACAGCAACACAAAAGAGCTTTTTCAAGTACAGATCTGGCCTTTGTGCCTCAGGGCTTAATTCTCTGATGCTAGGACTTCTTTGTACCACTGTGGCTTTAAAGTACAAGTGTAAGAGCACTTCGATGTATCTACGTGTCAGGTGGTAACAGGATGTTTCTTACCTACCTCAAAGGGCAACGGAGTGGTGTTATCAACCAATACTTCCACCAGGCTTTGATTTCTGTCATAAAAAAGCACTTCAACATTAACACTCATCGCTCAGTCTCGTTGAAGTCTGGTGCAAATCCCACATGTGAGCTTTACAGCACCGGGTCCCTGCCAGGCTGTTGTGCCAGCTACTGTCCGACTTCTTTAGACCCAAAACTCACCTGTCTCAAAGCTGCTCCTGCCCCAGGCAGCAACAAGGTTAGAAAGAAAACATAGCTATTGGAGTCCCTTTGGCAGAGTCAAGTAGGTCAGAGTCTGTTGTATGATGTCCTATTTCTACAAAAGCACCAGAAAGACAACGTACTTGGTACAGACCAAGTTTTCTAATCAATGCAATTATAAAATGGTCAAATCCTAAAATCCATATATACAAGAAATACTGGAAGACCATGCTCCATATCTAACTGATCTAAGGCTAAATAATTCTGATATTTCCTTGCTTTATTTCTGTCACAAAATTGTTGGAAAATTTAGAAAGTCATCATTTTTCAACATCATAATTTGTCTTTCTCCATATGCACTACAGGCCTAGGGAAGAAAAGAGTAGAAGCCGCAATTACAGGAGGCTTTCAAAGAAGCAAAAGAAAATCAGCTTTCTGGAGCAATCCTGCATGATTAATAATATGTGGAGCTCAGGCTGAGCCTTTCATCTCAATGGGCTCCATGAACATGTGGACAGAAGTGCAAAGCACCTATTTTTTTTTTACTTCAAGCCTGTCATTCACTACGTACATTCAATCAAACAGCATTGAAAGGTGGAAGTACTGATTTTGTCCATGATGACTGATAATGAGTTTAACACCTCCCTGGGAAAGTGCAGTAGGAATTGGCAGGAATGTAAACCTTATATTTCCCGAGGTCATATTTTGCTTTTAAGATGGGATTTTTTGCTGCTGTAAATATGGTGAATGCTGAGCCAGAGCCATCATTAAGGCTTGCATGTTCCACATTTTACATTACTACACTTGCCTACATCAAAATCTGCACATAACAGACACAGCAGGAGTCTGATAAACCAAATGCTTTTGAATGTGCTTACTAGTTTAAGGCTGGGCTTTCATTTATTCCTACTTTATGAAGTTATTCATTGAAGCAATGTACATTAACAGTAAACCAAAAGGTATCTTAGCCAATCAGGACGTGGCAAGGAAAAATGTTATTGTAATAACCATGAACAATTCCTATTATAAATAGCCATGATGCCATATAGGAAAGCAAAGGGTAATGTGTTTATTTCAAACACCAAAATGGGCAGCATTTCCATTCCATAACTTTAATGGGTCAGAAAGCACATTCTTTTTTTTATGTATATGCAATAATTGACACTGGGATGAAGGACAAGCAAATGACTTAGTGCTCATGTTAGCCTTGCATCGCTGACCTGCTTCCTCCACACTCACCATTTCTAAATGCTATGTTTGAGGCAAACATCCTCTTCATTGTTGACTCTTTCACTCTAGATCTTTCTCCACTCCCAGTGGTATATCCTTGTAATGCAAGCACCAAGCGCTAGTGGAAGTGTTTTCATAGTAAATGCAGGAAAACTTGCTTGTAACGAGCAGAGTATTCAAAGCTGGATGATGCTGATGGGTTTGTGGTAAATGTGCAGCTTGCTCACAATGTATCAAGTGGTTGCTGCAGCCTTGATTTTCTCTTTTTATGAAATTCAATAAAGTGCAGTTATTTCAATTCAGAATTTCTGTCCTTGGGAAAATAACAAGCTCTTTCCCTCTTTCTCTTCCCAAAATGGGATGGAAAAAAGAAATCTGGAAAAGCTTAATTTTTGAGCATAAAGTTTTAACCTCTTTTCAAGAGCAGAATATTGTATTTTGGTGCAATGTTTACCCTCACTGCCTCACAGGAGGTGAAATTTCATGCCTCCTGCAAGGGCCAGCATCCCTAGCCAGGTTATGTTTCTCTATGTTGCACAGAGGACACGTGGCTCTCACAACACATAGGCTGGAGTCTTTCATGGAAAATCATCTCAGTTTTCTTAGGCGTCTCTGTGACACTCACACTGTATTTCGCCATGACCCACCTGGCTGGTCCTGCAGGCCTGAGGCTGATCTGTCACAAAACCTGGAGGTCTCCATCCCCTAAGAACCTGCGTCTGGATGTATGATTTCTCTTTCAAGAAATGGTTCTCTGAAAACCACATTTACCTAGAGGTGAAACAGACATGAAAACACTAAATTAGCAGTTTATACTCAACCATCAACACTTTACCCGTCAAGAAAATAAAGCCAAAACAGAGATAGAAATGTTCTTTATACCCTGTGAAGAATGCTAGCACAAAGACATGTAATGTTATGGATGTCCTTTAGATCATAAAGATCTCATGTATTCTTTATTATGATTCAGGTTTTATACACAGCTGTTGTTTAAACTTTTCAAAGTTATTTCTAAAAAAAAAACCTTTTTTTCCCCCCAGAAATAACTGACTAAAAATTGAACATCTTGTGAAAAATTAAAGAAAAACTGTCCCTTATAATGAAAATTTTAATTGATATCTGCTTGAATATGTTATCAGATTCATTACTGGAATTCTATTTTTGCTAAGCATTTTTATTAAAAAATTCCAGGGTTTCATTAAATGAAAAGTGACAAGTCTGAATGCCTTCAGATGAAAACTATTTTGCATAATGAATAGTGTGGCATTCAAGCCAAACTCATTGTCTGCCACTGTACCTAATAATGATGTGCGATATAGATCCTCGCATCTATAGTAACGTAACATTTGACACCATTATTTTTACAATTGTTATATTAGCAAGTCACTCAGCTGGATTTCCCTGGGTCTCAGGATGAGGCTTATGGATTTGCCCAAAAGGGTAGTAGAGATGATACAAACAAATCAACCAACCTGCCCATCAGTTTAACTTTTTGCAGAGAATAATACTTGGTAGCACTTTCAACTGAAGAAAAATCTACCAAAACCTTCTTAGCCTGAATGCAGAAATCATGTAATTAATGGAAAGTTTTTAACTTGCTGGTTGAATGAAAAGAAATGTTTCAGAAAGATAAGCTGAAAAAAAAAAAAAAAAAAGACAATTGTCTATTTCTGTCTAAGATGCTCTATAACTTCTAGACAGTGCCCTGCTAATTGCAAAAAAACATGACACATTCAAGTTATAAATCAGCGTTTCTTGAGGCAGCCGAAATAGCCTTTAAAATTCATTGTGGTAAGACTGCTTTATTACAGTGCTGAAACCACAGTTTCTCAACAGCAGCTCCCTATTCAATGCAAATATCTCTGCCAAGATTTGATAAGACAAATAGGGAGGCCAGGGCGGAAAAGAGGGAAATGATGAAAGAAAACTTTGCTGCAAATTAGTTACAAAATGGTTTTGAGCTATCTCGCTTCAAGTGTCTCTCGCCTCTGCCACATCTTGCAGTAACTCTTCCAGGAGGGCTGGATTATGCTAAAGAATGATCAGCCTCAACTCATTCCTTACTCAGGCAGTCTCTCAACAGCAGCATTCCCCAGCAAGAGATGGGAGGGACCTTTAGGATTTCACACAGGCCGTATGAAACAGCAAGCTGGACCTGACCACTGAGCAATTTGTAGATGACAGCTCTCTTTCCAGGGATCTGTCTTTTGCTTTGCTATGTTTCGCCTCATTCTTTCTGTCCCGTCCCAGATTTATGTCCCTTTTTCTTTCCCGTCTTAGTCAGCCTCTCCCTCCTGCATATCATCTCCCTGCAATGTCTTCCCAATTGGGAGGAAAAAGCGATCATTCTGTAGCTCTCACTGATGCTCACACTGACGCTCAAGCTCCATCACTTGAAGGTTTTTTTTTCAGGGTCATGATTTCCAGCCCTCCTGAAATTGAGTCAAAATTAACATGTAAAAACCCCAGAATCTGTGTCCTGTTGATCTGACCCCAGGCAAAACATGGCTCTGGCTGTGGCTGTTTTACATCTAATCACAGCAGAAGAGCAGCTTCCAGCCGGTCTTATTTGTAGTTTTTTATCTCACTGTCCAGCTAAGTCAATCAGTTGCTGCAAACTGCGTTGTGCTGCAGGGTAAAGAATAATAGAGAAATATTCAGGCAAACTGTACAAAAATTCTTCCTACTGCTGTGTAGATATGTTGAAACAGCAGCCTGGCCCCCACTTGCCAGGCAATGCCACCAGGCCTTGATAAGACTGTCACAGCTCTTCTATTTTCAGGGTGGGGGGCGGGGGGAAAATAAAGAGAGCCATCACTCACCACAGGAAGCATCCACAGGATAATTACTCCCTCCAAAATAATTATATCTGCAAAAAGCTCCTTTTCCTCAGAGGGAAAATCCTTGTGAAGACCGTTCCCAATTAAGGTTTAATATATGCCTCTATTTCTTCAGGAAAAGAGTTGTTCTAGTTCCCATTGGAATCACTCGAAACTTTAATGGTCTTTGAACCAAGCCTAGTGCCGATGCATCTTCATTAGTGATAGGAGCACTCCCTTGTTTCAGGTTTTTCTGTGGCTTGGATGCTTATCCATCACACGGTGACATGCTGGGGACAAGAAATTGGACATAAACTTGCACGAAGAACTGAGATTTCCTACCCACCCGGCCACTCCTCACGCTTGCTTCAAGGACTGCATGGAGGAGGGTGTTTTTTGGTAACTTTTGCTCTGTTGGCATTGTTGGGACCGGTCCCTACGTCCAGCTGCAGGACATCTGGGAAATCATTACAGAATCATTATAGTATCATGGATACTGGGTTGGAAGGGACCTCAAGGATGGTCCAACCTTTCCCGGTAAAAGTATGGTCTAGACAAGGTGGCCCAGCACCCCATCCCCTAAATCTTAAAAGTGTCCAGTGATTGGGAATCCACCACTTCCCTGGGGAGATTAGTCCAATGGCTGGTTGTTCTCATTGTGAAACATTTTCCTCTTGTGTCCCATCAGAATCACCCCAGGAGTAACTTGTAGCCACTATCCCTCATCTTTTCCATGTGACTCCTTGTGAAAAGGAAACCTCCATCTTCTTTGTAGCCACTACCAGAACATGGTGATAAGGTCTCCCCTAAGCCTTCTTTTCTCAATGCTAAACAAATCCAGTTCTCTCAACCTTTCCTCATACATCAGGCTTTTGAGTCCTTTGACCATCTTGGTGGCCCATCTCTGTACCCTCTCCAGCTGGTCCACAGCTTTTTTGTATTGCAGAGACAAAAACTGAACATGGGATTCCAGGTGTGGCCTGACAAGCTCTGAGTAGAGTGGGATAATGACTTCCTAATCTCTGCTGGAGATAACTGCCACCCAGAAATGGGGTTATGCAGCTCAACACTGGTGCTGGACACACTCTGGTGCCCCCAGCTGCCAACTGGTACCCTCTGGACCACCAGTAGAGGAGCAGGACATGTTCTCCTGAGCCATTATGCCCACTCCAACCCTGCAGCGATGCTTAGTTTTGGGGACTGGAAGCTGTCAAGGCAGGGAAAGGGAATGAATAATTAAGCAACTCTCTTGCTTTGTACCTCTGCAAAACAGCTTCAGGGTGACTTCAGAGCATCCCACAGCAATTACATCTAAGGATCCTGGGAGGAGCAGGGATTATTTTTTTAAAAACTGAATTATCATTTAATTTCTGTGCCTTATTAAGCAAACAAACTGCCAGACTGTTAGCTCAGGAGCTCTCTGCAGGGTCCCTCTTACCAAGCACCTGGCAAAGGAGAAGAGAGATTCCCTCTGACACCCATGGGCTTTTTATATCAGCTCTTCCATGCTTCCATCAGCCAGCTTATGGTTTTCCTGTATATCTATTACTTTTCTCAACAAACTCGGTGAAGTTCTAATACTGATTGCTGTTCTTTCTCTCATACACAGACACACACCCTTCTCTCCCTCTTTCTGTCATCATACAGTCTTCAACCTTTTCTCTTACCCCATTTTAGGTATTGTACAAGATTTTCTTTGTACTATGCCACTGCTGTTCAGTCAACAGCTCTTCTTGATCGAATCTGTGCTACAAAATCTTTGCACTGTGCTGTTCACCTGAAAATCCCTCTAATTCTTCTGCTGCTGTGTTTTCCAGTGCTTTGTTTTCCTGCTATGGCTGGCTGCGCAGCATTTCATGCTGTTCCCTTCCAGGGTTTCTCTTCTTAGCTCCTCCAGCAGTTCAGGGTTTCCTTCTAAAATAACCCATGGTTCTGCTTGGTGTTCAGGTGCTGGTAGCCCCTTGCAATGACAAAGGAAAAAAAGAGGGTTGTCAGATGCAGGGCAGGGACCCAGGACAAGGTTCTTGTGCCAGCCTGTAAATACCCAGAGCACCTAAATGTCTAAAAACAGGCAAACAAACAAAAAAAAAAAAANCTGCAAAAAGCTCCTTTTCCTCAGAGGGAAAATCCTTGTGAAGACCGTTCCCAATTAAGGTTTAATATATGCCTCTATTTCTTCAGGAAAAGAGTTGTTCTAGTTCCCATTGGAATCACTCGAAACTTTAATGGTCTTTGAACCAAGCCTAGTGCCGATGCATCTTCATTAGTGATAGGAGCACTCCCTTGTTTCAGGTTTTTCTGTGGCTTGGATGCTTATCCATCACACGGTGACATGCTGGGGACAAGAAATTGGACATAAACTTGCACGAAGAACTGAGATTTCCTACCCACCCGGCCACTCCTCACGCTTGCTTCAAGGACTGCATGGAGGAGGGTGTTTTTTGGTAACTTTTGCTCTGTTGGCATTGTTGGGACCGGTCCCTACGTCCAGCTGCAGGACATCTGGGAAATCATTACAGAATCATTATAGTATCATGGATACTGGGTTGGAAGGGACCTCAAGGATGGTCCAACCTTTCCCGGTAAAAGTATGGTCTAGACAAGGTGGCCCAGCACCCCATCCCCTAAATCTTAAAAGTGTCCAGTGATTGGGAATCCACCACTTCCCTGGGGAGATTAGTCCAATGGCTGGTTGTTCTCATTGTGAAACATTTTCCTCTTGTGTCCCATCAGAATCACCCCAGGAGTAACTTGTAGCCACTATCCCTCATCTTTTCCATGTGACTCCTTGTGAAAAGGAAACCTCCATCTTCTTTGTAGCCACTACCAGAACATGGTGATAAGGTCTCCCCTAAGCCTTCTTTTCTCAATGCTAAACAAATCCAGTTCTCTCAACCTTTCCTCATACATCAGGCTTTTGAGTCCTTTGACCATCTTGGTGGCCCATCTCTGTACCCTCTCCAGCTGGTCCACAGCTTTTTTGTATTGCAGAGACAAAAACTGAACATGGGATTCCAGGTGTGGCCTGACAAGCTCTGAGTAGAGTGGGATAATGACTTCCTAATCTCTGCTGGAGATAACTGCCACCCAGAAATGGGGTTATGCAGCTCAACACTGGTGCTGGACACACTCTGGTGCCCCCAGCTGCCAACTGGTACCCTCTGGACCACCAGTAGAGGAGCAGGACATGTTCTCCTGAGCCATTATGCCCACTCCAACCCTGCAGCGATGCTTAGTTTTGGGGACTGGAAGCTGTCAAGGCAGGGAAAGGGAATGAATAATTAAGCAACTCTCTTGCTTTGTACCTCTGCAAAACAGCTTCAGGGTGACTTCAGAGCATCCCACAGCAATTACATCTAAGGATCCTGGGAGGAGCAGGGATTATTTTTTTAAAAACTGAATTATCATTTAATTTCTGTGCCTTATTAAGCAAACAAACTGCCAGACTGTTAGCTCAGGAGCTCTCTGCAGGGTCCCTCTTACCAAGCACCTGGCAAAGGAGAAGAGAGATTCCCTCTGACACCCATGGGCTTTTTATATCAGCTCTTCCATGCTTCCATCAGCCAGCTTATGGTTTTCCTGTATATCTATTACTTTTCTCAACAAACTCGGTGAAGTTCTAATACTGATTGCTGTTCTTTCTCTCATACACAGACACACACCCTTCTCTCCCTCTTTCTGTCATCATACAGTCTTCAACCTTTTCTCTTACCCCATTTTAGGTATTGTACAAGATTTTCTTTGTACTATGCCACTGCTGTTCAGTCAACAGCTCTTCTTGATCGAATCTGTGCTACAAAATCTTTGCACTGTGCTGTTCACCTGAAAATCCCTCTAATTCTTCTGCTGCTGTGTTTTCCAGTGCTTTGTTTTCCTGCTATGGCTGGCTGCGCAGCATTTCATGCTGTTCCCTTCCAGGGTTTCTCTTCTTAGCTCCTCCAGCAGTTCAGGGTTTCCTTCTAAAATAACCCATGGTTCTGCTTGGTGTTCAGGTGCTGGTAGCCCCTTGCAATGACAAAGGAAAAAAAGAGGGTTGTCAGATGCAGGGCAGGGACCCAGGACAAGGTTCTTGTGCCAGCCTGTAAATACCCAGAGCACCTAAATGTCTAAAAACAGGCAAACAAACAAAAAAAAAAAAAACCAAACAAAACAATAATAAGCACTCTCTCATCAAATGTATTACTCAAAAAACTATTGGATTTGAATCAAATGACAACAAATGCAGTACGCGATGGCTCTCATTCATCTCAAAGACATGTTAATTCTGGTTCTTAATACTGGTAAAACTGAGATGAATAGGAACTACAGGCACTAGTGGCAGAGTTAAATCTTGACTGATCATGCTGAGAGAAGCTCAGACTCTAATGGCAACCTATTAAGTGTTTTTAAAAGGAGAATTTGTGCTTTGGTGTAATAGAGGTGTTAGCTTCCTAGTATAAATATGTAGAATTAAGCTCCCATTTTCCTCCAGTCTTAAAAAATTTTTTGACCTGTGCTTCTATTCAATATTCTGTAATACTTACATGACAGGGGAGATGCCATGATCAGTCAGGTGGTTGTTGCAGGGCAAGGTTCATCCCCTGCTCTCTGGGTGTGCTCTTTTTTGTATTGGTTGG
The DNA here is from genome assembly GCA_013400375.1 of Thinocorus orbignyianus. Lineage (NCBI taxonomy): Eukaryota > Metazoa > Chordata > Aves > Ciconiiformes > Thinocoridae > Thinocorus > Thinocorus orbignyianus. The sequence goes on from VXBW01002134.1 coordinate 3,007,393, forward strand.
GGTTTTTTCAGTTTGGACTAGTTTTGCACTAGATGATCACTGTAAGTCCCTTCCAACTGAACTATTCCTATTCTGTTCTATTCAAGGAGGTGCATCCATCTCAACACAAAACATTTCAGCTGACCCTGAACACCCAGCCCAGATATGTCATATAACTTCAAGAACACTCTTGCCTCCAAGTCCTCCCAAACACACTCTGATTTTATCCCTGAAAGCTTGGGCTTTGAGTCTGCAGTCTGTTCTGAAATACATTTTGTAGGTGAAGGGGTGATGGAATATTTTCAATTTGGGACCCAGGGGAAATAAGCTGAAGAGCAACCTGGCAAAAATAACTCTAGGCTGCTTGGACCACGCTGTGCAGATGCAAAAGAGGTTTGAGCTGTGTGGTGGAATCTCACCCTGGATCACACCCTGCATCCCATCCCACTCCACCAGGGTGGAATCCCAGCCATCTCTACCTGATTACACCCCAGGAGCACTCTGAGGGGTCATCTCCAAAGCCACCATGACACTCTTTGCTCAAAGGAAGCAATCCTGTGGGCTGTAAGCCAGTATTTTTGTTTTATGATAACTATATTGCTTATCAAATTTCTGAGCTCTGTAAGAAATGGAAGAAACACATGTGAGAGTTCCCTGTGAATACACAATGAAATTCTTCCCTTCAGAGCAGCTGAGCTGCTTATCAAATAAATAAATAAAACAAAGTATGCCTTCTTAATGTGAAACTTACATCTTTAATAAACATCAGCTTCATGTTCCCATGAGAATCCTATTATACAACTTCCTTCATTGATTCATGTATTAATATCATTTTGTATTAAGCTAGTACATAATTGATGATATGGAAGTGTTTTCACATAACAACTCTTTCCCTGCATAATGTAACCCACTTATCAGATTTTCAGCTCAAAATTCAGAAAGTTCATGGGTGCACTGTACACTGCAATGAAAAAATTACCTGTACAAAAGTACAGCATATCATTTGCAAATTGCATGTAAACCAAAGTAAATACACAGTACTAAATGCTGACTTTGACATAGCTCAAGTTGAAAGGCATAAATCAGCTAATGGAAAAAAAAAAAAAAAAAATTAGGAGTCCAATCAAATGGAAAAATACCCTGCAGAAAAGCAGACTTGATCTAGTGATTTGGCTGCAATGTATGGCCTATATGGGAAGGATTATCACACAGGTTGGCCATTCAGGGACAGAACTCTCCCCCAGAAAAACAGTCCTGTCTCACAGTACCACCCATCATTAGCAGAAGAAACAGGTGAAATCCCTGAATGGATTTACTTTTCATTTTAGTTTTTTTGGTTTGGTTTGGTTTATATTGCCTACAATTGTATAATGGCATTCAGCAATACTTCAATATCTAATATGGTGAGATTACAAAAGGCTCAGGAGCTAGCTCTATTTAATAAAATCTATTTAAAACTAAGCTCAAAAAGAGAGATGAGGAAACCTTCTTCCTGCCAAACAGAGTGCCACAGCAATGATGATGCAGGCTGTACTCTGCAGTCCTGGGGGTCTAGTGATTCCCTGTGTTGGCTTACAAGGTTTTTATCCTGGGGAGCTCATTTTACAGGTGCTTGGGCAAAACCATTAATATTGGAGAGCTCTTATGAATATGTTCACACAAACAAAACATGGTGGTTTGCAGGACGAACGCTCAGGCAATTGAGGCTTATGCAAACACAGGGAGGGCCCATTTCTGCACTGCTGCCCTGGCACCAGAATCTGCCCAGCCTAGCAATGGGACCATGTGGGATGCCATCACCTCTCATGGACTTGTGCCAGCACAAAATTGGCTCCCAGTTTGCAGACGCTGTTCAACTACTTGTTATCTCCACCACTCTGCAATGCAGCGAAATAGCTAAGCTTTAATTGATCTTGGGGAAAATAGGTGAAGAAAAACATTTTTTTTATAAAGACAGCGACTAGCTGTGACCATTCTGTTCAAATCCCTAATTTCCACATCATCACACTTCAATGTTCCTTGATTGTCAAGACACTGTACCAGTGTTATACCACAAAGTGAATATAATGCTATAAATATACATTTTGTGTTTAAGCTTGGTGTTGCTCACAGTCAGTCTTTGATTCCATCACCCATTCTGACCCTGATCCTCATGGTTACGTCAGCGCCCAACACTAACTGCTGCAAAGATGCTCTCTGGGAGACTCAGATCCTCTCTTCTTCTCTGGCAAGGGCCTCATTGCTGTTCTTACAGTTGCTTTTGTACAGACAAGGAGTTCAACTCTATCAGATGACACTATATACAATTTACCTTCTCTCTGCTTCCATCGCACCATCATATGCTTTCCTACCCACTAATGATGTCCAACCTGTACTCAGAAAAGTGATTATTAAATATTCATGTCTCAGGAACAGACACTTCATCCACAGATCTGCCCACACATATCATCAAGCACAGTACTTCCCTAATCTTCTCTATTCTTTCTCCCTTTTACAGTATAATTTAGAGCAGACTTAAAATATGAGTTAATGCATCTTTTTTCATTACCTTCTCCCCAGCTTGAAAATTTATTATATATTCCAGCTAATTCGATGAGGGTCAGATGCTCATGGGATGCTTCAGCTTCTTAAAATGCATTTCATTTCAAATAAGGCACAGTTGTAAGCACAGCTCTTAGATGTTTTGAACAGAATGCAGGTGCCCCTGCCCAGGGATGACAGTGACAAAAGTCACATTGGCCTGATTAATACAAGATAAGGTCCCTATTTCCCATCATTCATAAATGCTCCTACTTCTATATTCATTGAACAGAAAGTACTAAAACCGCACCTATGGTTCATTTAGCTAGTATCGTGCAGTACTTTCATCTCAGGTGTATTTATAACAACAGACTATGACTACGGGAGATTCATTTGCCATCTGACTTGATCAAAGTCACAAAGATCTTTCAAACAAGGAGAATAGATAGTATTTCTGCTTGTCCTTTTTGGCAAGCAGATTTCGAACAGAAAACACTTTTTTTCCATAAACCATCTTCACCTTTCGCCTAACTAGCACTGAAAGTGCGAATTTACCTGTGAATGCTTCAAAACCTATGTGCTAGCAGGAAGGAATGCAAACACTTCCCATATGTTGATGCATTAAAAATATATTGCTGTTGAATCTCCTGGCTCTTCCCCCTCCATCACAGCACTGACTCATCACTTTTCTACTGTTAGAAATGGTCCACAGGGCTCTGGGTTCCCTTCCAGCTCCCCTGGGCAAAAGATGAGCCACAGTTCATAGCCTTTTAACTCCCTTCCCTCAAAATGACCTGTCATTTCCCAACCCTCTGGTTCCTCAGGGCAGTAAACAAGTCCAAGTTCCTGGAGCAGCATGATCCATTATTAATCCTGCATCATGATGTCTGGGACTTTCAGTCCAAGACAGAAATAAAAAGACTGCAGCACAGGCAGACTAGGACTGCAATCAGAGCAGGGCTTGTAATTTAATAGAGCTACCTGGAGTAATGCTATAATCTCAAACAGCCTTCATAAGTTGTTCAGAGAAAGATTCCCTAAATCCTCAAATCAGCTACAAATATATAGTTGCATTACTACCATAGATTTAAATGCCTTTGAAGTCAATAGAGAGCTTCTTATGGATTTTATAGGCTCATGTGTTTTATATATGTATATATATACACACACACACATATAAATATATATATATAAATCTCCCTAGCGGTTTAATCTGAAGAACTCATAGCTGAGACCCTAAGGAAAGGCACAGTTTCAAAGCTCCCTGTCTGCAGGATTTTGCTATAACGTCTTTTGAACAGAGTTTTTATTCCATTAACCACAATTTTTCTTTTCTTTTCCTTTTTTGGCAAGGCAAGACTTGTCTCTATTCTGTAATGTAGATATCGCTGTCTCAGAGCACATTCCCAAGGAGGCCAATTTAAAGACTGACAAGAAAATCACCCATTCTATTTAGACAGAGAGAAAATGATATTTTTCCAGCTGGAAAGGAAAAAAAAAAAATCCTACTGTGTAATCCTGATCGTGTTTGCTGGACAAATCAAGGAAAGCTTGAGGTTTCACCAACCTGAGGATTCACAGTTATGGGAAAAGCTTGCTGAGATTATTTGCTCATACTGTTGCACTGATTTTCCCCAAACTGCTTTTTTTTTTCCCTTGGTTCAGAAGCACACCCAGACCAAGGCCAGCTGGATGCTTATGGTGACCTGTACAGGTCCATCAGCATCCTCACCGCTGCCAATGCCACTGAAGCTGGGCTGAGTCACCTATTTATTTTTCATTCCCATTTTTACCTTGCTCATCTTGCTCCCTCTCCAGCTCCTTTCTCACAGTTTTCCATTACAAGAGCCATGTCCTCCTCCACCTTGAGCAATGTTTTTTCTCCTGCCTTTTCTCAGAGGCCAAGGGTTATCGAGGGATGACCCCAGCTCACTGCATCTCCAGCATCACCGATAGAACATGTGGGTTCAGAGGCAACAACAGCAACAGACCTAACAGTCAAAAACACCTATCAAACAAGATCAGGTAAGAGACCAAAAGTCAGAATTTTCCACCCATTTCTGCTGGAGGGCTTCACAGAGTAGCTCCAAGAAGACAAAAAGGAAACTAGGGAAGAGACAGGTCAAAAATAAACACAGGTATCCTTCAGATGGCACAGATCTGATCAAAAGCCTCTGACATTTTAACTTAACTGATGGCTAAGAAAGCACTTTCAAATCTGAGGGCAACTTGCCGCTGTAGGAGGGGAAAGTACTTTGGTTAGGAAAAATCCATATTTTTTTTGATTCAGGAAAAAGGAAGGTATTTTTATATTATTTTGTCTCATATTGATTGGGGCATGGGGGTTAAAAACCAAATAAAAGGCCTGTTTCGCAAGCTAAGGGCTGTCACTCACCTCAATGGTCCTGTCAATACGTGGAAACAAGTCTTTTCATAGGAATCCAGGGTTCAGCACACTGAGTCCTGCTGATGATGCTCAGCAACGGCCAAACCTGCCCTGCAAAATCCCAGGGAAAGACACAGCATCAGAATGGACTCAGTCTGCTGTCACTACAGGCTCTAAAAGAGCTCTGCCTGGGGATCACACAAGGCTTAACAGCTGGAACTAGGTACTGGTGCTGTACAATCACAGAGAAAAGTTAATACAAAAATTAACTGAAAGCCCAAATACATTTCTTCAATCAAATGTTTCCACTTTGCTCTACGTTTCATTGTTTCAAAGCAGGTGGGGGAAAAAAAGCAACAAAAAACCCAACAGAAACTGCAAATGTAGACCAAGAACAAAAGACTAAGTGAAGCGTGTGCAGTGGATGAGTAAAGCATGGGTAAGGAGTAAGAAGCCTCAAGCTTCTTTATGTGTCTTTCCGTTGCTAATTAAAACACTGCGCAGAATTTCCCATGGGAGGAATCATGGAAATTGAGCCTCGTGGTGTGAGCCTGAGAGAGGGACGGGATGCCACTGCTTCCCTCTTGAGATTAAATTCTCTCCCAGACTTCTTTCCACTGCTGTGTCTCACCCCAGCTCCTCACATCCTCTCACCATGCTGCTGCCCATCCTGGAGCTGAAAACCACAGAAGCTGAGCAGAGGAGTGCCCTGTACCCTAGGCTTCACCAGGCAGGGCTGTTATTTCAAGATAAGGCAATCTGGGGACACATGGTGAGCCAACTATGGGTGATTTACTCCTCTCCATGGCAAATTCACCTTGGATGTACCAAGGCTCAGTCTGGGCTACAATTAAACACCTGCAGACTGCAGGGCAATTTGTTCCAGGGGTTTCTCATGCGCTTGGTTTCTGCAGCTTTGCTTCTGCAGCTCCATTCCAGAGCAGAGGACACCTTTCTGTCCCTGTCTCCAAAAAGCCCAACCTGGCACAGAGCCCCCCCCCTGCCACAGCGCCTCTCCACAGCCCCGCACACCACCCAGTCACAATGGGAAAATCTCAACTTCCACACTTGCCGGAATAATCTTGTGTCATGTTCACAGAGATCAGACAGGATTTATTTCTAGATGAAACTTGGCTGATAATATAAAGCAAGTTATTAATCCACTCAGGCCGGCCATCTAACACCCAAAGCCTGTTACTCATGCTGGCTGGAAGGAGGTATTTGATTGAATCAAGAGGGATTTGTTAAGCTCTCTTGTCTTGTTTAAGTTAGAAGCGGCTTAAAATTTGCAGCTAGGGTTTGTGCCCCTGCTTCTCCCACCAGAATGTTGGCTCTTCAGTACCAGCAACTGAACCAGTGAACTGAGACTTCGCAGTGAAAACAGGAACAAACGACAGGATTCATGTTCTCTCAGCTACATTTTCCTTTAGTATCAAGATGCCAGGACCAGAAATAAGACCAACTCTGATTTGCCCAGAGAAGCTGTGGATGCCCCATCCCTGGAAGTGTTCAAGGCCAGGTTGGATGGGGCTTTGAAAAATCTGGTCTGGCAGGAGGTGTCCCTGCCCATGGCAGGAGGGTTGGAACTTTATGATCCAACTCTAACCATTCTATGATCCTATGATTATTCATATCATTGTTTGGTCTTGAATAGTCATTAAATATATCTTCCTTTTAGCATATGAACTGAGCCTCCCTGTCCATCCTCCGGTTATGGCTGTCAGTCTTCCTATCTCCCATCATTAAGACTCAGGCTGATACCCCAGAACCTCTCTCTGCTGCCCCATCTTTCCGCCTCCCCCCACTGGATCCCTGTTTCCAGCCATGGCACACCCCCATTCCCCATCCCGGTCCGCGAGTGAGACCCCCATGCCCACTGCAGTGCTTCCCAGCACTCTGCCACAGGCTGAGGAGTCGAGGCAACCCCCTTCATCTTTTACCACCATTCCTGATCATGAAAAATCTGTACATTGGGAAATTCAGGGTGCACAAGACACTTTGAAGATCAGGGAAGTTTTAAGCAGTTGTGGTTTTGTACCTCCGCACTGGAAAACTGTGATTTCTCCAAAGCAGTGGTTTAGATCTGTCAAAACTCTGTGTTTAGCTGCTGTGTTAACCAGCAGGGACTGGATTTTCTCTCCTTTTCTGTCAGAGGGTTTGATGAGAGAACTGGTATCAAGAGGATCAGCTAGAGAGTGATGATAATGCTTCTAGCATCTGAGCCAAAGCCCACTGCCTTTACTGAAAGCCTTTTCATTGACTTCAGTAGGGTTTGGCCAGCCCTACGCATTGCCAAGGACAGGGCAGGCTTTGCTTTGAACACATCCTCACAGGTAGACACCAAAGTTTCCAAAGATCTGGTCACAGAGTTCTGCAAAAAGGCAGGGGGACAAGGGAGAAGAAAGGAAGATCATTTTTTTCCCCACATTCCCACTTCTTTAAACACCTTTCTGACTGTCCCTCCTGTTATATTTCTTTTTCAAGTATTCTCTAACATCCAAAAAAAATAAAAAAGGGTATCATTAATTTTAATGGTGAGATGTAAAACCAAAAGATCTTGTACGAATAAGTAAAAATGAGGGGAGTAAACACAAAAAGGTGATTGCATGTTTTGAGATGTTGGCTGAAAAGCTATATGTTTTACGCATCATCTGAGATGAGCTAAATATAAGTAATGCAATTCTCCACATCTCTATTTATTTCATCACACATAAAACCCCGCTTTCTGTGGAGCAGAGTGGATCTTGGCATGCCGTAACAAGCTGCCAAAGCTTCCACAAACAGGAGGTTCCTGAGCAGCCCCCATAAAGGATGGAGCATGGTGCTGCACCGAGTGTCCACCTTCTGCTGCCCTCCCCACCCCTGCCACAGAGCAACGAACAAGTGGCAGCAGCACTCAGGCTCCAGCAAGCATGAACTTCTACATCTCCCAACAGTCCCCATTGCTGCTTTAAATCCAAAATTAAAGAAGCAATTGCAGGCCCGAGCCTGTGACCATCCAAAGGTTTAAACAAACATACTCATTCAGGTGCCGCTTGATACTGTGTATTTTTGAGGGGGGTGAGACCCTCACCTCTCATTTCCTTCTTTGGCTTTCTGCCTCATTAGGCACTAAAAGCTGAAAGTTAATTAGCTGTTTGCACAAAATGGAGGAGGGAAGGTGTGACAGAGCCAGGTGGCTGTCATGGGGGGGGACGCCTCTTTGTATAAAGGCTGGTATCCATCCACTGGCTCCAGAAAACCTTGTCCCAGTGAAAATATCCACCAGAGGCAAAGCACGTGACACGTGCTCCCCTCCTCTGCAGACCCCAGTTAATTATAACTTGGAGGAGTAGCAGCCTGTAATCACGTACATGGAACCTCATTTCTCTTTAAATGAAACCTGGCTAACGGTCGCTTTTTACTAGAACTATTTTCAAATAAACAAGCTCTGAAACTTAAAAGGAATCTTAAACTCCATTAAATAATACAGTTCCTTCACAGGAATTTCTCCTGGGAAGGGATGTCTTCTATTCAAGTGCCATGTTATGACAAGCATGACAGACTTGATAGCGATCTGTTCCAACTCATGACATTGCTTAAATTAGGTTAGATAGAATCTGTGCAGGCTTTCTAAGGAAAGCTCCTCTGGGTGAAAGCACTATTATTTTTGTTAATGGCTGTGAATTATGATTTTCTTCTCCTAGGAGTCATAAACTATGTTGCTACACAGTAGTACATCATGTAATGTATGTAATACATGATTCCTTAGTAGGGGAGGAAACTATTACATTTGCATACATTAGAGCTGGAGTTGTAATCAGAATGTGTTTTCCCACTTCCTTCATTGAATATTTATAGATTTCTTTCTCACTTCCCCTTCTGCCGCACATGTCTCCTGCTTGACCCAGTGTCTTGCTCTATCTTATTCAAACTTTGGAAGGGTACGTGTTTATGGCACGTTCCTGGGGCTTTGCAAACACCAAGTGACTGGCTTGCTTTCAGATTGCTTCCTCAGCCTCTCACATGCTCCCATGCACCCGCAGCCTCAGCCACGTGAAAAGACAGATGGAGGCAGAAAGCATCTTAACTCCATCGCTGTGGGCTCGCGAGCACATCAGGGCACTAGACAGCAGCTGATGACACCAAGGACACTTGCAGGTAAACAAGGGGATTTTAAGGTCGCAGCAACGACACCTGAAATGCCACAGACAACAAATGACACTTTAGACTTTCAAGGGCTGCCAGACCAGGGCTGAGAGAGAGGACAAACCAGCCCATCCTGCTGCATCAGTCCTCTCATAGCTTACCATCTCGCCATGGCTGTTAGGATAAGGGTAGAACGGCAGAGGGTGATACCTTCAGTACTGCACCACTGCTTCCAGAGCATTTCATACAGTTGTTTCCAAGGGCTCAGATCTTTAAAGGTGCTCTTGGGCTCCTAAGTCACCAAGTTTTTATTCAGAAATCCTGCTCAGCAGTCTGCCAGGCAAACCCACACTTGTATTCTTGCACATCTTTGATCATTCATGTCTTGAATTTAATAAAGGCCATTCAAGTGCAAACCCAGATCATTAGGAGATAGAATTAAAGGTTTTGTTCTGAGCTTCCATGAACATCCTTATTTCCCCATCAATAAAATACAAACTGAGAGAAGACTCATTTGTAATTTGCAGAGGAGCTGGAGGCCATCTGAGCAACTTGGACAAAGAGAAGCAGCAAGTGCATTGATTTTGATGCTACACATGAGAAGAGAAACAAAGCAGTAAAGGAGAAGGTTCTCATAAGGATCATAAGGCAATAACCAGGATAAATTAACACTCAGGACTTTGGAAAAAATTAATTTTGAACAAAAAGTGTATGAAGTTCTCAGAAACGCTCTTGAGTCTCAAGTACACAAAACCAAACTTGGCCCATTTTGCTAATTACAGTATCTGCAACGCATGTAACAGCTCCCCAAACTCCCCTCCAGGGAGCATTTGTACATGCATCTGGGGTTAGAGACAAAACATTAGGTTGGGTGAGACAACCCCCACCAGAGACAACCCCCACCAGTTCACCAGCCTTGCTGAAGCTCTCAGACACCGACAAAAGCAACCGGTTATAGATATGCTCTCAAAAACACTGATGCTGATCAAAATAGAGCAAACCTGCTCAATGTTCATCACGCTGGCAAAGGCTCAGCCAGGTTAAGAGGAGGTTTCTCATCCACGTGTCAAAGGCCTATGGTAATAACAGGCTGTACATTCAGAGCTGAGTTATTGTCGGTGCGGGGAGGTTAAAGAGAAACCAAGAGCATTTCTTATGGACTCAAACCAATTTAAGCTCAGATTTCCAGAGTGACATGCTGTTATTTGTTAGCTGAGAGATCATTCAAGGCAAATGCCAACAGTGCAGGCAGCCCGTGGGCAGCACATCACGCCACCATGGGCAGGGATCTGTGTTCACAGGCAGCTGGAGCTGAGATCACTGCATGCTTGTAGGCCACCGTCACCAAAGGAACACATAAAGATCTCTGTTTTGCCACACAGAAATATTCCATCTCTCAGAGAGTATTTATTGCTGGGCTGCCAGGGAAGAGCTGCTGTTCCTCCTTTCCATTAGAGAGAGGGTGGTTCCAGTGTGAGACTTCTGAGTGTGTGTGGAGGAGGAGGAGATGGTATTACATGGTGCTCCAAGGGTTTTAACGCATGGCCAAAGATGTACTTAGTGCTAAAAGATGTTTAGGTACCAAAAGCTTTTCCTGGATATGGCTTAGTGGAATTTCCAAGTCCTCCCAGTCAAAGGAAATACATTAATAGGACTACAGCACCTCTCTGCTTCGGTGCTCTCTGCATCTTGAAGATACTGAAATGCCTTTGCACAACTGCTCTTTGTGCTGAAGAATGGTTACAAAACTAAAAGGGGAAAATAAAAAATTAAATAAGATGTTGCAACTCCTGAGTCATCGGGACAGGTTTTACTTTCTGCATTCAAATTCACGACAAGTTCACATTCTAAACAAAAATTAAAAGCATCTTGAAATAACTCTGGCCTCTGTCTTCCCACATGGGAAGCTAGCCACAATTATCTAATAATTACATTATAGTAATTTTCCATGCTGGGATGGACAGACACCGTCGCTCTGCTCCTGCGCTCAGCCTGGACAGATCATTAATGTAAAGCAAACAAGGAAGGAACATACTTTAAAGCACTATCCAAACTCATGGTCCCTAAAGGAGGAGAAGTCACATACCATTGCACAGACACGTGTCCTGAATGCCCACTCAGTTCACAACAGATACTGTTAAAATTGCAACACCTGAAGTCTGTAGTTGTATTGTATCATGATTTTTCAGCTGGTAAACAGCAGAATTACTCTGCATTGCTGTTAATCTAGCACCTTTATGAAAACAACATTATTTACAAAAATAAGTGGATATTTATGGCTGATAAGTGTTATTTGATCATTTTCATGAAATTAAATTTAAGTTCATATTGCATGCTCTGCAAACTACTCTATAAAACTACACTTAAAGCAAAAATGGTATAAATCATAGACCAACTGATACAACCCTTACCCCTTAAAAGTACCACATGGGTATTATTTAACTGTGATGTATGCAAATCAAATGCAAATTAAATAGCAGTGGGTGTGGTGTATATGCAAATTTCAAACCCTACTCCAGCCCAATTTCCCCTTCATGAACTGCCTACAGCTATAACTCTCAGAATTTATGAGCTGTTCATCTTCTAATACAATCTTCATCATTATAATAAGGCAAAAAGAATGGAAAATGATACAAAGTCAACCTACAGGCATAAGCCCTCTGTCTTCAGGGACTTGGCCACCCAGGCACATGCTGTCTTGAAGATGGACAAGCAAGGCATAGCATGGGAAGGTCTGAATATTCGTAAAAACCCCATATACAGAGGGCACCTGAAGCTTTCTGCATTATCCAGCAGAGCTGAGACACTGAGGGCTGGAGTTCATAGAGGGAAGAGCACTATCAGCTGCCCCACTGCTCCTTCCAGCAGCTCCTGGGCTCAGCTAATCAAGAAAAAAACCTACCAGCTGCTGTATACCTTGTACCTTGTACCCACTCCTCCACACTGTATCTCTCTTATTTCCATCCCACTTTTCTGCAGTACAAACCATTTTCATCAGCCTCTCCCCATGGTTTCAATGCAATCTGTCTCTCTGTTTTTTATCAATAACGAAAAATGTCAAGTTCCATGAAGAACTCACATCTCTACCTATAGGGAATATTTTTATGTGCCTGAGACCTAAATGCCTGGATTTAATTTTTATAAAAGCAGATCCCAGGTTTCTGAACAGAAGTATCCCCTATTTCAAATGACACAAATATTTTGGGGAGTCTTTACAACTAGGTGTCACCTGGCTGTAGGTAAATGACCTGTGTTTGGGGCACACTCACTATGCAGGTGTCAGTATTTTTCTGGAGGAAATATGACTCATCCTCCCAGCTGACCTACCTGCCACTGACACAGGACATCTCATCCCAAAAAAGAAATACCCACAGCTTGAGCTAAGCCCTATAGGTGTGTGTACTTCAAACCCAAGTGTTTGTCCCAGAGGGAATTTTTCCATACGCTTGACTGCTAAAGCGTTACGAGCATTCTCCTCCATCTTCTCCTGATACTTGAAGACCTCCTGCCTTTGACTTCCTTTGAAATTTCCTTTTCAGTCATTTATTTGAGCATTCTCACAAAGGCTGTGGGGACTTCCACTCTGTGACAGCCTCACCATGTTTTCCTTGAGATTTTACAGCAGCTTCATTTCTCTCCAGGGCCCTCACCAGGAAAGCAAGATATCAGATTCAGTTCCAAGAGACTGGATACCAGAGGAGCTGTCTCCCAGACATGGCAGACTCAGACTTAACAGCAGAGTTGTTCCTCCATCCTGGCATGTAAAGGGGTTTCCTTCACAGTTTCAAAAGCAGTAGCATAAAGCAGCTAGTCTCTCCTTCACTTTCCTCCTTGCTATCTCTCGTACTATGAAATGAATCTGGTTATTTTTTGCTCCTGTATTGGACTCATTGCATTTGTCATCAGGACCTCTCTCTGAGCACATAGCTACAGACACCCCATTTCTTTTGAAAGCAGTTCCCCATCATCACCCACAGTAAATCTGAAGAGCAAACATTTACCAAGCAAGAGAAGGATGGACCATCCAGCCCCTCTGGGCACAAACATTAAACTCACTGGAGCAATAGCCTTTAAAGAACAGCCCCCACCCCAGCCACAGAGCAGACATCATCCCAGACAGAGCAGGAGGAGAAGAAAGGACAGAAACTGAGGTTTTCCTAACCCCACCAACTGAGGAGTTGGAGGGAGGATGGACCAAAACGCACAGGACTGATCACTAAGTCTGCTTGGTTCAGAGATCCAACAGGACTCCTGGCTGTAGCCTACCATCCACAGCTATGGTAACCAAGTGTATTTGCTAAGTGTGATTACATTTTCTATTTTTATTAGACAGTTGCTAGCCACACAACCTGTCATAGCCATGTAGAAGGGATATTTAACATGAAGAACAGAAAGAGACCACAACAAACGGAGGATTAAGTAATTAATTTTGATTCTGAGTAAGCAGCTCCAAGAAGCACAAAGGAGAGCCTGTTTTGTTTTTTATTTCAAACTCAGTGACAGCAAATCTTGTGTTCCTGGAGGCTGGGAAAGCTGCCTTTTCCTCTGTGAGCTCCTTTTGGAGATAGCACCGTTTCTCTGAGTCCAAAGCAGTCTGAAAATCTCTGCATCAGATTATTTGAAGAGGAAAAATGTAGTTCTGAGCACAACGTCCATGAAAAAACATCCACTGCAAATTGAACATCCTAATTTGTGACTACAGACCTTGGAGTAACACAACAAAAGCAGTGTCTGACCACACAGTATTTGTGACTTATACCTGTTTGTTCTGTTCCCAGCTAATTATCCCTTCCTTAGGTGAACAGAAAATACTTCAATCTGTTTTCGCAAAGCTCATTCCTCCAAATTAGTCAACAAGGTACACAGCACTTTCACCACTGGTAAAACCTATACCTGGGAACTACTGAAGACAGTAACACCTTCTCTTAGTGTGGTATTTACTATTTGACAAACTCAACCAGCTCCTCCAAGGTGGGAGGAAGAAAATCTGCAGGAAAATGCTCAGTCTACACCCCCTTCACACAGTACCCAAATCATTTGGCTTCCTCCCATCCATCTCCAGGTGTAAAGGATGGTGGTGAGCATTCAACAGACCTGTTCCTTTTCCCCTACTGATACCAAGAAGCAAAGTAAAACCCCACCAGACCTTCTCTCCTTGCTCTGCTTTCTGCCTCTGGCAGCACAGGGTTTCCCAGCACTGACGGTTACGGCTCACCAAGACTGAAGCTGTACGGGATGCCATCCTCAGCATTCCCAATATTTTCTAATGTATGCTCACTCATCCTAGGGATTATGTAGCTCCGGTGAAAATCGCACAGCTTCCCAAGGATAGAGAGAGCACGCAGCTTTTGGATTAGCAGGGTTATAAACCACTTAGGGGTGTCTTAGCCTGGGAAAGTAGCAAGAGGGGACTGCTCCTACCCAAGGAGCGGTCTCCTTGGAGTATTAACAGTTCTGCACTTTGGGAGCCCTCATTAGCAGTCAGCACTTCTTTTATCGGCTGCTGTTAGGCTGCACCTGTGCTTCGGTCTCATGAGGCTGTCAAAGTAATAATCCACCTGACATCTCCTCAGTCTGCTGTACATTTTATAGTTTTATAGCTTATTCCTCTGTAATGTCACTATATAGATGAACTTCACGTGGGCTGACCTTGAGAGGCAAAAGCTACTGTTAGATAACTCTGTGCCACAAATCCAGTTCAGTCTTTGTGTCCCATTGACCCTTCTCCATCCCAAGCCTATCCCGGGTCCTGCTAAAACTCATGGGGAAACCTCTGGCCCTAGATGTATTTCTCTTTATCCTGTCTCCACACTTCTCTGACCAAGTAAGCTGTATTGTTACTAAGCCTTTCTTATAAAAACAATCCTTCCTTATTTGGAATGAATTTAAAGCAGAGAATTATAGAATTACAGAAGACAGACACACAGGGAGACTGAAAAAGGTTACCCAGCCTATTCTCCCAATCCCAACTGAGGAACCATAACTATGCACAAAAAATCTTGTTTAAGCTATTCTGAGAATTTCCAGGAATGAATCCTGCTACACTTGTATTTAGACATGATTTTTTATTATTTTCATGGTTTGGTCCTTGCACAGGTTTTTATACAAATTCTAGCTCCATGAAGTGAATCAAATTAAAGACCATTATTACTGGGGGGTGTCAGGGGGTGATGTTTGCATTAAGCCAGTGTGTAAAATAGACAAGGCAATGTCAAAAGAAATTGGGAGTCTTTTTGTCTGCACTTTCCGGTGAAAAGATTCCAAACTATACAATGCAAAACACACACCAAGTTGGAAAGTATCCTATGGGGAGAAATAATGAATAAAACAATTTGATGCCTTTCCAATCTGACAAAACAAAGAAACATTCTGAGTAGCGGTTCTGGGGGATAAAAATCATTCAGCTTTTCATTATATGTGTTAATTTATTCTTTACATATTTTATAAAACAGTAAATTTGTGACTTGAAAACCTGCTATTACATCTCACTATGAGTGTCACTCATGCAATGCGCAGAGAAGTGCTGGTAGATCTAAGCAGCGAGGATGATGCATTTGCAGTCACTACCAACACTTTCTAGCTTAGCATGGGATGACTCTGCCGAATAACTTTTTTTTCCTAACCACAGATGGCTCTCTCCTTCCTAAACACAGCTCTGGCCTCAGTGACATCAGTGGGAAGAAGGTCTGAAGGTGTTTGGCTCTATCATCTTACAAGAATATTCAACCCTTTGAAGCATATTTTAGTTCATTAAACCAGTTGCATCCAACTGAGGAACAAATTAGAATCTCCTTATATAGGGTCCAGTAGAGCAAAGACAAGCCAGCCCCTCCAGGGCTCAAGAACTAGAAACTATCAGGATGAAGTTCCTGAAATCACATTGCCCTAAACCTTCTCAATCCACAGAAAAATATTTCTTCCAACTGTACCATATGTTGAATCAGTTCTGAAGCCCGTTGCTCATTCTGCAACGCCATTGAACAAAGGAGAAAGGGAGGAAAAAAGCCTAACGCTCTAGCAGGTGACTGCAAGATCAGATGCCAATAAAACCACCCAAATTAGACAGGGTTTCAGTTTGGTTGTTGCAGTTATTAGTGATTGCATCAAGACATGATTCAATGCCTCTTGAAAAGATAGCTCTTTCACATCTGCTCTTTCTCATCAAAAGGTCTTAATTCACACTCCAGGAAGTATTTTAGTATGTACCAGATAAACGAAGAGCAGAGTTTAGCTGTTTTTCACTTTCAGGTGCAGAAAGCATTTCTGCATTGAATAAGCAGAATTAAAAATAAAACAATATAAAAATAAAAATTAAAAAAAAAAACCACAGACAACAATCTGGAAAATAAGATGATCAACGGCATATTCTCCTCCAAATAGAAAGCTGACCGACTCTCAATCCATTGCCTACCACCATGTGGAAACTTCATACTGAGATATTCAGCATTAGGAAAATGCATAAACTCATTTCTCTTCTGAAAACTGTGTTATTATCTGAATTTTCTTATGGGGCAGACATATCCGTAACACATTTTCAATAAAAAAAAATCAGAAATCTTGCATTCTGGAAGCACCACAAATGTAGCACACCGTTGGTATAATTACCAACTAAAGTGAGCAGAGATCAGAGGTTAAATTTTAGACCAGCACTGGTTTGTCTTGCAAAGAATCCTCAACTTGTCCTAGGTGAGCAAACTAGCCACAGAGAAATTAATTGTATATCATCTGCTACTGCTTAGGTAGCCTCACCCCATCTATTCCCTTTATACCTACCAAGAAGGTCACTCTATGAATCTGTAAACCAGCAAATCAAATAGCTGGGGAGAACTGTCAGCTTGTTAATCATGTACATATGGCTCTTGGAAAAGAAAGTTTCACCTGCAAGCAAACTGATGTTTGTGTTTCTTTCCTCCAGCTAAGTTCAGCCCATCACACATGCCAGATCATTACAAGTTCTGAAAAAAATAAAATAAAAATTAGAGTCATTATATGTGAAAGAGATTGATGACTTTCCTGTTTGATAAATGTCAGTGACATTTATCCCTATTTTAAACAGTAGCAAACATACCTTTTTCAAAAAAAGCAAGGGTTCAAAACAAATAATTAAAAAAGCAAATCTTTAGAGCACTTCTTTCAAGAATAAATAGCTTCTTCGAAATTTTCAGAAGCTGATCCCTGACCTTGATGATTCTTACACGCATTTTTCTCTTACCACCTTCCTGCTGCCTACCAACATTATCACATTGGCCAACATCCTCTGTATCACACAGAGGGATATAGACTGTGAAACAAAACAGCTCTGCTGACACCCAAAGACATCCTGGTGGACACCACCATCTTTACCCTCCCGAATCAGTCTGCAGCCTTTGACTGGGGGGTGGAATAAATGATCTCCAGAAGTCCCTCCCATGTCATTGTGTGATCCTATGATCATTCTGTGATTGAAGAAACTATTAATAATAGTATGTGCCAGAAGTAGACAGTTCATCCTCAACATAGTCGCTACCACTGGTGTCCAGAAAACCTAAGGGTGGAGACAGGTTCTGTTCTCCCTTCTTTGAAAAACCCATAGGCGTCCACATAATCCTTCTTCCTCTCCATTAATTATACAAGATGATTGGGAGAGGTGGAGAGGTGCTGCAGGCTTGGTTACCAACAGTCTGTGGATAACAGTCAGTGTCCTCATTCTCCACGGATGCAACCATTGACACTAACAGCACACACCAGAACACCTCCAGGAAAATAGCTCTTGGAAGAGGAGCAGATGGTTTGAACTGAATCCAAGCGAGGCCAAAATGAATGAATCCAAGCACAGCCAAAATACGAGATGAGAAGAAGGATTTCTTTGAACAGCTCCTGGAAACATCATCTTCCCCTCTGTGGAAAAGCACACTGCCCACATTTGTCAAAGCTGTGCCTTGGGTCTGACACCTTGCGAAGTCTGACTGCTTAGGTGGCATCAGTAATCCATGAATTTGTCACCTCTGGGCTGGATTTTAATAACTCAATGTGTTTTGAAGCTCAGTGTGGGAACTGTACACCAGCTTCAGCCAGCTGGGAATGGGGAACAACTGCTTTTTCTATGGCTTATGTTGCCAAGGGCATATCGGGTTTGTGCTCAAACCTTTCCCATAGCTCCCAGTCAGCATCTGATCCTAACTTAAGGCCCCAGCCCTATTTTTCAAAGCAATTAGTGTCTCCAGACCCAACAACATCAAAGTCTGAATTTTCATCCATGAACCTCCATGGCAACTTTGTTCCTTTGAGAGGTGTTAAAGCCCAGAACAAAGCATCTAGGTGAGTTGTGAAGAAAACAGGTCTTTTTTATCAATAACTAAGGAATGCTTTTCTAGCGGAGATCAGGCAAATCCAGATTCTGGTACACTTCAGGCATAATTTCTTTAAGGTGGATTTACTTCTTAACTTCAATGCACAACTCGATAACTGTTTCGTTCCAAAACTCTTCCCAGCTTCATCATCTAGCAACTGTCATGAGGTTCTGCTCCCTTTGTGAAGAACTGGAAGAGGCTCTACAAAGTCCACCAGACACTTAACACTGCCACTGAACTTGTGCACGATGGACACATGCTCCACCAGTTTAATACCCTTAGAGAAAGCACAGAAAAGCAAGAGCCAAATGCAATTCAGTCTGTGCTTCAGTCTCTCCTTGGCCATTTTTTTTTTACGACAGACCTTTATCAGAGAGGAAGTTAAAAACTATTTTCACTTGGTATACACCTGCCTTCTCACATCTGGCAGTTTTGTACCTTCCTTAGGAGTATTCTTTGGTTCACTCCTCTTATGAATTCAAAGTAGATTTGGAAAGCTTGTTATTTACTCCTTCTCCAGCTCAACCACCCTGACAAGTGGTGGCAATGTTACCCTATATAGAACACCACTGTGCAGGAGGACTGATTTGTCTCCAGTATCGACTAGTGAAAATACAGAGTTTATTTGCATCAAAAGAAGTTTGATTTTCCAGCACTCCATATTTTTAACAATTACTAATTATCTTTTGCAGTTGGACATGATCTTATAAACAATACATGTGCTAAACCAACCTCAAAAATACAGTTTCTTCAGGAACTGCATTTTTTCAGAAGGCTCCTTTAACAAGCCTCAAACAATCTCCTCCCATTGTGTTCCCCTTCCCAGAACACCCCTTTCCTGCTGAACTTTCTCAGCAATGAGTCCTGCTAGTGGTAGATGCAACTATCTTGCTGTTCTCACCAACACCCATGACATCAGTTGTTAAAAACACACTCAGAGTAGCACAGGCAACCCCTCACATTCATCACATTCTGCCCTTACGCAGACAAGATTAAAGACCTTTCAGTAATTAAAGATGGAAGGATGTCATTGAAAGGTGCAGGGGAGCTGGGGAAGGTGAGTTATCCAAGCGACACATCTATGATTCTCTTGTCTCTTCTGACCCCTTGCTCTGAAGGCTACTGTTTGTAAATCAAGATTAATGAGAAGAACAGCACTTAAGTGCACCTGATCATAAATCTGGGAGAGTTAGTACACTCTCTGACAAGATTAATACATTTTATATCTGACACTGTCTGTGTAATGCTCTGCATTCAATTTATTACCATCTCAGACCTGAAAGTGGAGCACAGATTTACTTGCAGTGCAACTTTCACTTTTTGCAAAGCATTTCATTTACATCTCTACATCCATTTCTATGCCTCTTGACATTATTTTCATTAGGAAAAAGCTTTTTCTTTTAGCATAATTATATGTAAAACAACATATTGCCAAAAAGCCCCTGAAGAGTGCTGTTAGTTTGATCATGAGAACAACAGGTTGGAATTTTTTTAAGGAAACACATCAGGAAATGTCATTTCACCTTAATCAAAACATTTTGTAGATAAAGAATGGCTCCAAAAATTGATACTTAGGAAAAAAATTCTAATCTACATTTTAGTACAGTTTTTTTAATTGAAACAGACTGCATTTCATATATAACTGCTTTCTTCCTTTGAAATTCATGATGATCAGCAAATACTTACTTTAAATTTTAAAAAGCATGATCTCAAACTGCAGTAATCGCCACTTACTAAAAGGCATATTTTTAAGTGAACCAGTTCCCTCCTCTGACATTCCCCTAACTGATGAACTTAAATTGTTGAGAATTTGAGTTTCTGCCTTAATTTCAGACAAAGATATTTTTCGAATCTTGAATTTCTCAGATTAGGAAAACAATCCCCATCGAGCTGTAACAGACACAAATTCTACAAGAAACCAAAACCACTTTTAACAATTCCTTTAGCAGATATTTGGGTACCCAGATGTTCTTGACTACGGTCAGGGAACATACTGATAAACAGCTTCTGAATCTGTCTCCTTGGTGAGTTAAGCACACCTGGGATCAAGACCAGACACTGCAGAGAAAAAACTTTTGTGCAACTGCTGTACCAGAGACAATGACAATACGGTGTAGCTATATAACAAAGGTAACACAATCCAACAGAACCCATGTAGTTAAAGCAGCATGGAGCAAGGAGAAATGGGATTTGGTCCTGTTGAAGGAACTCCCCACTGGTTGCTTCCTCCCAGAGCCATTCCTGTCTCGCTCCTGTGGCCCCAGTGAGCCCCCGTCACAGCACAACGGCTTGTGGCACATCTCCTCCCATGGCCTGTCACTCCTTCCAGGACTGTATGTTCACAATCACGTGTGCCAGACAAATAGCTCTTGCCCCCTCCTGAATCAAAATCAGAGCTCAAGAGTAATTAGCAGAGTCCCCCACTTTTATTCCTCTGGAAGGCAACATACAGGCACAGACAGTCCATCTTTCAAAATGCTCCTCTAATTCACATCGTAATTCCAGTGGCCTCCAGGCTGACATATGCCATGAGAAATATATGCATGAGAGAACCTGATTGCTCTCCCAAGACTCACCCCTGTTCACAGTTCCCATCCTTACATGCTTTGTCTCACCTTTAAACACACAGCCACGCTCTTGCCAGTCCCTGCCCTAGCATTTCCTAAAGTCAGCACCCTACCAAAAGTTTTCTGCTCATTATATTTCTTGCTGTTCAGTACCACTGTCACCTCCTCCTACCACACCATATGTTCCTCATCCCTTCCCTGCTGAGTGGTCTCTGGTCTCTGAGATCTGACAGCTGAAGTGACCTCCCCCTCCTTGGCCCCCTGTTCTGTCTCAGTAGAAGTCAGTGACTGCAGTTGGTGTGCTCTGCTCTCCTCAGGAGCCAGATCCACACCTACCAATGAAGGTAAAAGCATGTCCTTGTTCCCAGCCTTGATCTACTCCATCTCCTCATTCTGAGGGCTTCTGAGGACACAAAGGTCTCCTGTTACTTGGCTATGGAGCACTTGGCCCTTGTATCTGACTGAGATTGCTGGGTGCTTTTAGAGAAGAGATAACTAAACCTGCTCCCCATGTCACCCGTGACCAGCCATTTCTAAAGTCTTTATGTGATCAAAAGCTTCTACCATAACAAGAACTCTCAAAGAGATTCTCAAGGTGCAAGGTCAGAATCCTGTCCATAAATGAACCAGTTCCCCCTTGTTCGTTCTCCAGCTTTGCAGCCGGGACTAATACAAAGCAAAGTCAAGTTTTCTAATCTTCCACTGTATAAAACACCCAGCAATCAGAGTCTTATTAGCAGATAATGATTTACTTTCTACCCACCAGCTATTTGCAAAGATCATCCACTTTCCCTGTCTGAAGTACCGTCAGGGTTCCTCTATAAGTCTACTCCATTTATCATTAGAGGGATTTATACTGTAAACAGGACAGCTGCGTTACCGAGTCTAATTATACCCTGAGAAGACAAAGCACCGTGTGCCCACACATTGCACTGGAATTAGAAGTCCAGGTAGACCAGAGGAGAGGCTTTTAATTAAACAATGTCAGTTACCTTTCACAGAAAGCCTACGATTTAATTTAAACACACACACAGGAAGAACAGCAGGTCAAGCACCTTCCCCATCTTGTGAACTTCAGGCCTAGTGATTGCCAAACAGGACACAGTCATTTCTGCCCACCTGCCTCACGTTTCTGTTTAGAATTACTTTATCTTTTTCTTTCTTCTTTTTTTTTTTTTTTCTTTCCTTTAGCTTTCTTTCCTTAATTAGGAGTAAGGAAAAGGTTGTGGTGACTTCAGAGCATGTCAGATTTAATCTGCATAAGACATGTTGGGGGGTGTGTGGCAGGAGTTTTTAATAAAGGATTACAGAACGCACCTGCTGTGGCTGAAATATTGTGAGCTTTTTCCAAGCTCTGGGAGGCCTGCATTGGGTCAGGTTTGACTTGAACATTTATTACTTATCAGCCTTTGGCACTAGGATGGAGTCTGAAGCAGGTTCATGATTCCAGCTGATTTAAATTGCCAAAAAAGTGATCAGGTTGTTCGCACGAAATCAGATAAGTGTTCGTCCTAATGGTTGGTTCAAAGATGGGCAGAATTCTTTTGCCCCAGACAACATATATTTTTGTTCCCAGATGTCATTGGATAGTGACTTTTATGCCAACAAGTTAATTGCAAAAGCAAAGCAATGCACAAACATACTGAACTCGAGTCGTGTATTCTCTGCAATTGCTTCAAATTTAATGTAACGAACAGAGCGTTGTGAAGGAAGATTGCAGATGCCATGGAAAATAAATGCTGTTTCCGAGTGTAACCATCAACCAGCCAAATGATTTGCAAGTTCTCCCCTTTGCTCGCACCTCTTATACTGCTCATTGCTTACTTCTTTCACAGGACGTGGGAAGTGGGGGTCAACTGCTTTCTCCACCTGAGTGAGTTCACCCCAAAGGTCTCCACCACATACCATTGCCATTTGGTGTAGGCATGGGAAGGACACCCTGACTCCAACCAGCTGAAGCAGCTCCACATTGTGAAGGTAGATCCAGGATTATTAGGGCAGACTGAGACAGAGAAGCTCCTTCCCACTCTCCCAACCAGTTTGAGAAGTCTCCTGCTCACATTTCCATTCCATTTTCATAGAATAATAGAACTGTCTAGGTCGGAAGAAACCTTTCGTATCATGGAGTCCAATCAACAACCTAACACCAACAAAGCCACCACTAAACCATGTCTCTCAGCACCACATCTGCTTGGCTTTTAAATACCTCCAGGGACAATGATACCACCACTTCCCTGGGCAGCTTGTTCCAATGTTTGATAACCCCTTCAGCGAAGGATTTCTTCCTAATATCCAATCTAAACGTCCCCTGCTGCAACTTGAGGC
The DNA here is from genome assembly GCA_013400375.1 of Thinocorus orbignyianus. Lineage (NCBI taxonomy): Eukaryota > Metazoa > Chordata > Aves > Ciconiiformes > Thinocoridae > Thinocorus > Thinocorus orbignyianus. The sequence goes on from VXBW01002134.1 coordinate 3,030,627, forward strand.
CACTTCCTCTTGTCCTATCACCTGTTGCGTGGGAAAAGAGGCTGACCCCCACCTCTCTACAACCTCTTGGTTGCTCTTTTTTCTGGTTTTGTGATCATTTTAACTAAGAAGAGCTCACCACAGGCTATTACTGGCATGTGCAGCTACGGAGCCTGGTTCAGTAGCTCTTCTGAACACCAAGCAGCAGCCAGCAAAAGAGCAATCAAACAGACCACTTCACCTGAGTATCCTCAGCAGCAGAGCTGGACCTTGCATCAAGTCCAAGCCTTGTCTAGGAAACAGCCACATTTGGAGTGTTAGATGTCTCCTTTTGAATAAATCACTTGTCAGTTCATTGCTCACAGCTGCCAGCGAGTACCAGGCTATTTACTGCATCCAAGCCATTTCCATTCTAATGGTACACAATAGAAGAGAAAGACATACTGAAAATACACAGAGCGCTGACAAGTGTTAATAGGGCTGCTATCCTGTTTTAAAGCAATTCTATTAACACATTATACTGCAGCTGAGGGTAATTATTTCCAAGGGAAATGGTTTTTGCGACCATGACCCATGGTAGGCTCTCATAATGGTGATTAAATTCACATGTGACTAATATACATAAGACATTAACTGAAGTTTGAGGATCTATTAAGATTTGCAGAGTCACAGAAGACAGTCTCCTTGGGCTGCAGAAACAAAAAACAAAGTAAGAAAAGTTCACAGTGGCCTATAAAGCCAAAAAAAATGAATCTCAGATTTTCAGTAATACATCTTAAGGAAACACTTCTGCAAATCTAAAATATTATTTAGTAAAGAAATTAAAATAAAAGGGTTCTTCTGCTCATAATATGTAATAAAATATGACATTTTGCCTTCAGTTAACACAACTTCAATCTACCACAGAAGATCAAGCTAATTTAGAAACATGGGGGAGGGGGATAGAAGAAATAAGGAATATTTAGATTCACAGCTTCTCATCTGGCACTGTCTGTCTCTTCCTCTCTGCAACTGGATGGCATCCTTGTGCATTCAGTACTTCCCTGCCGTGCAAATAAGCAAAGTACTAGTAAATATGGGAATACTCCTTGTTCCTTTGAAGCATCCAACTGGCTAAGCCAACGCTGGAAACTGATTACAGCCAGTGGCTGATCACTCTGCCACTGGAAAATCTCCACCTCTGTCTCCCTCTTGACACTGGGCTCACCATTAAATGCCAGTCTGCCTGCCTTCAGCACACCTTTACCACTGAGCCAAAACCAGCCCCAAGAGGGACTATAAACAGGGCAAACAGGAAAAGTGATAATGCAAGTTATGCTGTGCCACGCACACACACTGCAGCACTGGAATATAAAAGCCTTCCAAGCTTCATAAAAAGAAATCCTTTTATGGATTTCCACAGTGATTTGATGTGATCTCTATGGTCACAGGTAAATACGAGCACCCCAGCAGGCTCTCGGGATGGCTATGCTGGGTCAGTATGGCATCTGGTTGCAGCTGTGGAGTCACTGGCAAAACTTAAGCCCATCTTTTACGGGAGACCACACTGCAGCACCTGTCTGTAAGAACTAAATGCTGTTATGAAGAGCTTCCCCCTGACGCACAATGCTGTAAACATTCTTGAAGAGCAAAATGCGCTATTTCAAAAGGAGAAACGTCTCTCATCAAATCCTGTCCATGCAACAGCAGTGCAGGAGGCTTTAACGAGTATCCCTCCACTGCCTTTTGAATGTGCTTTTATGCACAGTTTGGATATAAGAAAGGGAAGGGACAGGAGAACAGAAATGAGGAAAATTTGGATCTACATAGTGGGTGGAATGGGTATAGATGTAGCTTTTATCACCCAGCCATGTTCTCCCTGTAATGCCTCACGGTAGCTGCACAGAGTCAATATTTGATAGACAAGTTGGCAAAGCTTCTTACATCTTACATTACCTGCTTACTTCCCAGCAGACAGGGTTGTGGGCAGGTGGGCTAAAGGAATCCACACCAGGCAAGCACCATGGCCTGGCTTCTCCCCTGGCCCTGTGCCTCGAGGACAGAATGGGAACAGCCTGGGCTTCTTAGCCCTCGCTGTCATAAGCGATAAAGCAGAGAGGGATGCACTGGGTTTCAGACATTGATTGAAAACCTGTGAGCTCCATCGTTCATGCAGAATTTCTATTGATAAACATGCACATTAGGCTGCCCACCAAGTGCAAAAAAATCTGCATTTATTCAAACTTCTTGCCATTCTTCATACATAACAGTCTGCAACTGATCTCAAACACAACCTCCCTTGCAGGGCTCTGATTAAGAGCAGAACCAAATCCAGCATTTCTCTCAAGAAGGTGACCCCCTCTCTCTCAGCCTCTTCCTTGGCCACTCCCTGAAATCACCTGAGACCTGATCCCCGTGATGTAGATCAGGACATTCATGGACTAAACAGGAAAATAAAAAAAAAAATATAAAGGATTTACTTTGATATTCATCAAATATTGATTTTTCCTAGATTTGAGGATATGACGAATCATAGTCCAGAAAGTGCTGTGGTAGAAAAAGTTAAGAAAGGAAATAATGTGGCTTATAATTTCAGAGGTTACTTATTCATTTATATAGCTACTGATTGAGCAGGGAGAACACTCCAATAATGTCATTTCTCCATTAAAAAACCCTCAGGAATCTCCAAACTAATCCTTGAATTGACACTCTCCTAAGGTGAAAAAAACAAAAAAGTACTGCTGGATGTTACAGAAAATGTTCCCACCTCAGTTTCAGGGTTTGTCTGACAGCATCTAATTCTATATACCTATGGATCACCAGATCAATGACCCAGGAACATAACTCTGTTGAAATATTCTTGACACGGTGAACATTAATGCCTTGAAATAGGCCTGTAGGGTCTAACCCATCAATGCACCTGCAGCAATTCAGCAGACTGTAGCATCTCTAAAATTGCCATCAGTCCATTAAACCATAGGCCTACAAGCGTACATCACTCTAAAGGAGGAGCAAAGTCTGATTTGATTTGACAGACTGAAATAACCTCATCAGAACTATTAACTAAAGTATCTTCAAAGGTGCTTATGGGGGCTTTAGATCGTATTGAAAACCTCACTTCTTTTACATGCTGCGACTACAGGACTCCAAAGGGAAGCTTGAATGGATAAACCAAGATTCCGTTCATGAAATCATGTCAAAACAACAGAGCACATCCTCCCCACACAGCCCAGCCATCCATCCCAAATCATGATCTTTTCTCCAAGGAAAGGTGTCCAAAAGTGACTGAACTTGTCCCGTTGTTGCTTGGTGCCAGAGCCTTTCTTTGATGTAGCAGGTTGTGACGTGGCCAAGCCACTGTCCTGAGCCAAAAGGAAAGATCAACAGCTACAGCTCCTCATTTTTACCCAGTTCAAGCACATCACTTTCTGCAGCTTCTCCTGTTTCCCTTGCTCTTCCAAACACTCCCGCTCTTCTCTCCTCTGCCCACTTGTGATGTTCCCAGCAGTGGAGCAGAGGGGCAAAGCCTTCCAGAAGGAGAACCAGACTCATGAGCAGCCAGTGTACCAAACTCACCTTGATATGCTGGGGGCCACAGAAGTCGTATTACGAAGACACCAGTCTCAGCAGTTAGTCAGTTATCCCCTGCTAATTACCAGATCTCCATTCCTCATCAGTGTTTTCCAGGAAAGGAACCCAGGATGAAGCATGACCTTATGAAGGTCTTTATGACTTTCTTAACCTTCTTTATGACCTTCTTGATGTGTTAAGGAAGATAAACCTTAACCTGGGTGAGTAAATGGAGAAAAGGCACAAGGGAGCAAAACAAAACAAGGACAATCAGAGCTATACCCAGCCCATGTTTTGAGGGTTTCTCAGCAAAAATATTTACAGATATTTGGATAGAACCTTTCTAAAATGGAAGCTGAAATATTGATACATTCATTGTAGATAAACGTACTGTACCACAAATGGAGCTCTGTGAGCAGAGTCCTGAAAGATATTACAAACAGCTCGAAAATTTCTCTTGCACAAATTCCAGCAGTCCAGATCTGGTTTGTTGCTAGGCTTGATTTTCAATCATGGGGGGGGAAAAGAAGAAGGGGGGGGAAAGAAAAAAAAAAGCTTTTGGTAAAAGAATGCAAATATCTGTGTACTTCATAAAAGAAAGTTCCTTTTTTGACATGATTACCCCAACCTAATTAAAAATTATGCTTGTCACATCTCTGAAAATTAACTGTCTTCACACAGGGCAAGTGCTATCATTTAGAGAGGTCGTGATAAATAACTTACAAACAAACAAACAAAATTTAATTCCTGCTCTAAGTACCAAACTCTTTACAAACCTGGTTAAAGAGCAAAAATCAGCATCCTGAAGTGACTCAGAGATGCTTCCTATTTGCAGAATAAAGTCTGTCTGTTTAAGGGAGCAAACCCAACACATTTGGGAAAGAGATGGAAAGTACAAAATGAATAATATAAAAGATGAGAGACAGGATTTTATGCAAATACACTACGAATATCAATATGCCCCAACACTAGAACTGTGAGCACATCATTATCGTGGAAACTGGGGGATTAGGTTTGTTGTCATTCAATGCAAAAAAATCAATGCTTAGTATCTTTTTCTCATGATACTGTTACAATTCATAAATTATTAACTGGAGTCTTTTGTAAAAAGTTCCTGTTTACAAGGTTACTCTGTAAGTTAAAATGTTTGTTTCCCCTCAGATCTCTACTGCAAAGCATCTGTGGGTAGATTTACATGATGAAGTTGATAGATTTGTATTTTGACAGTACATCTGTCATCTTCGCTTCACGTGTCAAGAGGTCAGGTGTGCACTTGGTGTTATCAGGTGGCTCATTAGTGTCCTGTGGGATATACTACCTTGTCTGCTTTACTCTAAGTGACAAAAAAATTGTTCTTTTTAGCCCTTGCTGCAAAAATTCCCATCCCCTTTGCAACTGTTTGTATTTTCCTACTGTCAGAAGATTGGAAATGAACTTGTAGCACACACACAGAAAATGTCTAGGGACACAGCACCACTTGGAGAGACACTGCAACTCCTCCTTACACACCCCAGTCGATCTGGGCTGCTAACAGTGCAGAGTACACCCACAGTCTCCTCTTTACAGCACCTGAAATACATATTTAGACACTTGGCCCAGCCTCATTAGAACTTGCACTGTTTCTCTTCTCTCAAATAAATGTGTGTTGATCACCACCATGGGCTCACTGCTCACCACTGCTAAGACACTTACGCTCTCTACAGGAGTAGGGTCTCGTTCACAGGCTGCAAAAGCCATGCTCTAAAGTAGAATGAAGTTTCCAATTCCTTCCCAAAAACCGTGTAAAAGTTTCTGAGAGTAGCAGTACCATTTCTGTGCTCTTCCTGCATTATTCCTCACGGATTCGCTAATACCTCCTGCTGTCTGCGGGCACATCTTCAAAAGACAGACTAGAGAACATCATTGTGCATTCATCCAGACCTGTGTGAACTCATCAGCTCCAGGAGTCTCATATGAATCCAAGTGAGAGCAGAGTTTAGTCCTTCAAACACCAGTGCTGTTTTACAAAGCACCTATTTTATTTTGTTGGGACTTAGAGTAATGCATTTTACATTGATTTTACCTGTAGTAGATTACTTTGTGGGCCACTTAATTTAAAGGGTAAGCAAACAGCTGACAGTTTTGCTTGCAAATCACTTGTTCCAGTGAATTCTAGGTAATGGACGTATTTGCTGGAAAATGTGGTAAAGAAAAAATTATTGTGTTTCTGTAAACTGGAAAATCATTCAGTGCATGAGCTCAGGTGGATCCACATGCTACTATACAGCAGACAAGGAGATTCTGTACCAACTTTTTCTTATCTTTTAGGCTACTTTCCACTTTTGCAACATTTCTCACTTCTTTCTTATGGTGGCTGATGGCTGGCATCTTATACGTTCCTTTAAAGAGTACGAAAATTATTTTTCCATTTATTGTGGTTCTCTGCAGTCTCAGGCAAAATGGCTACAGGTCAACTGTCCTTGAAAAGTCTATTGAATAACCCTTTACATAAATAAAATGGATTATCTCAAGGTGTCTTGAGAAGTATCTTATTAATGTTACCTCATTACTCCTCAGGCTCCCCATGAAGATCATTTGTGGGATTGGATAAACCACGTCCCTCTTAGCTTTCTTTTCGTGTCTGAAAAACTTTCCCTCTACTCAGAAGACTCAGCAAGAAGTTTCCTGACTGGAAGCCATTTTTGTGAAAAAACTCCCTGATGATTCAAATTTAAAATTTAAAAAAAGGTATGTGAAGAAAGGGCATCCACCCATTGCAGAGAACACAAATAAGAACTCTGTAGCCAAGAGCCATGAGTGGGATTACTAAACCTTCAGCCAGCACATACGTTAAAAAACAGAAGGCATACTGGATTCCTACAGTGTATACATTTTTGTGTAAATGCCCTTATCAATCTGCAGATCGTCATAACTCCGGTGAGCAGACAAAACACCTGTGATCCTATTCCTCTGCTGAGAAGCCTTCAATGACTAAATGCCAGGATCTGAATGGAAAGAGTCAGTTCTGAAAAATTTAACTTACGAAGTGAAATTTCTATCCTAAATGAAGAAACCACTGCTAGTGCTGGATCATCCAATGTCCCTAAATAATCCCTGCTTGGTGGGTACAATGCAGGTCATGGCTCAGGCAGACAACTGTAAGTCATGTTTGAAAGTTGCTGCCCTCCAACTGCAACTTTTGCAGCAATTGGAGCTACCTTACTTCATACTTCCACAAGTATGTGTGCATTTCAGATGAAGACCAGTATCTTCTTAAGACGTGCTGCTACCACCTGTGGTCTGAAACTGCCCTTAGATACCTTCTAAAATGAAAACCTTAAACCGGTTAGAAGGGATGTATAAGTCTCTGAACTCCAGTCCCAGAAAGGCATACGAGGACTAAATACTCAATCTTCTTTCTTCAGTGTATGGTGCAGGCAAGAAGAATGAAGCTAGATTTGACTTTCCACTCAGCCTTCCTCATATCTGCACCTTTCAAAGAGAACCACATTGCAAAGGTCCAGAGAGACATATTCACTTCCAGGGATCCATCCTGGGCTGGTAAAACACAACAGCAGCATTCTCCAGGCTTGAGCCTCCAGGTTCAGTGTAGCCTGATTTTGTTGGTAGTATGTAGTGATTTTTCTGGCAGAATTTCATTGACTATCACTTTGTAAAAATGACCATAAGGAACTAATGTCTTATCCATGCTACCAAAACCACTCTTCTTGCTGGCGCACATAATTTCTGTTAGTATTAATGGAAACATCATATAGACATGCAAAGCAGGGTAGAATGGCCCCTGAAGTGTTCTAACAGCAATATTAATTTCTCCTGGTGGATGACTTTGTCCTCATAACAATAATAAAGCCACAGTACTTTATAAAATGCAAAAGGTCTCTTGAAAGTTGGTATAGGCTCTTACTCTAATTGATTACCTTTGGAATTTTCATCTAAATGAAAAAAAATCTGGTAACTGAGGCATACAAGGTTCTAGACTTTAAAGTCCAAGCTGAAAACACTGTCCAGGCACTTTTTCCTTTTAAAAAGAGTAACTGTTTAACAAGCAAAAGACACAACGAAAATCAAGAGATGTGCTGCTTATTTGCTGCTTGGACTAGATGATCTCTAGAGATTCCTTCCAACTCTGACAATTCCATGATATTTATCAAGGAAAAATCATCATTTGGAAAAAAAAACTCCACCTTTTACATTTGTCCAGATAAACCTGCTTCTGCAAAGGGGATCTAGTTGCCCTACTAAACACTACAGTAACTGAAGTGGAAAACAGAACATACTCCCATGTCTTCAGGTGCAGGAGTCTCATTTCCATGCAGTGAGAATCTCTGCAGCCATAACCTTCAAAAACACATCCTCATGAGCTCAGTATAACCAGTATATTCCAAATTCCAAGGTGAGCAGATCCATTCTGGGTCTGCCCAGAATTATTACCACAATGCAGTCAGTCCTTGGGGACACTGTGCTGTGAAAAGCAGTTCTTTAAATGACATTACCACACTTCAGAGTCATTTATTTATCCTAAATAGTTAAAAAATTGTTACAGGATCATCTATATTTCAATAGATACTGAAGCATCTATTGTTATGACAGAAGTCTTAACTGTTCTCTTACCCCAGGGTATGTTGAGTCTGCAAGCAAATTGTTAGTCTTCAAAGGCATTTTCTATTATTGTCAGTTTGTTATGAACTAACTCTTGAGAAACTTTACAGTAAATGTTAAAATTTTATTCGCTCTCTTTAGGTACAAATTCTAACACAAATCCTTGAAGATAACAGACCTAGAGGTAAATGGAAAATGGAATAAAATCTATCATGGATTTAGCAGTTGTAGGATACAAGAGAAACCTTGCAGGGCTTTCTATTAGGATAATTTAATTTCTAGATAAAGAAAATGCCATTAATTTAGTTTATATATCAAAGCATTTATTTTGATACCGCAGATACTTCCTTATCTAATTGGAGAAGATAAGGGCAGTGGTAAAGAACTGGTTAAAGAGCAAACAACAGTATTTTTGTCCACAATGAACAAAAGTTTTTCAAGAAGTTTTGAAGTTTTTCCAAGAACTTTCTCCAAAGCATAATCAGTAAGAATGTACGCTATCAGCAAGGAGGCATGAGCTGGAAAAAGCAAGCCTAGGATATTAGTCAAACACCCACGGACTGAGACTTGCTGGTGCAACACAGCTACAAAAAAGGCAAAAGCAACACAGGATGTAGAAAGTGGAGTGTTTGCAGCAGAGATGGGGAAGTGCAAACGACACTCTAGAAAACTGGCACTGGCAGATGCCAAATAAAGTGCATAATTCTGGCAAACCTCGTTCAAAAAAAAAGATTCACCTAAATTGCAAGGGATGCAAAGAAGGCTACAAAGATAGGCAGAATTAAAAAAGGAGATGAAGAGACCATGGTTATTTTATGCCTTCTGAAATGTCACCTGGGTGAAGGAAAATATATCAGGGTCATCCTAATGAGAGAGGAAAAGAGCACAGTTTAGAAGTAAGATACAGGTATAATCAGGATGTGAATCCATTCAGCTTGGATATTAGAATAATATATCATCAGAGGAGTGTCTGTGACAATCCTTGTGAGAAATTGAATGGCAAACCATTGCCACTTTTAGACAAAGAGGATTCCTTTCTGAACCATGCTGCAGGAGACAACGCCTGCCCAAAGAAAAACCTGGACATGATGAGGCACCTGTTTTAGTCTCATAGAAGCTTCACAGTGGGATGCAAACTGGGGTTTCTAAGAGATTGCAAGTATGCTGCTTACAAAACACGCTCTTCTAGAACAAGTAGACAAACATAAACTAAATCATTTACATAGAGAACACACTAAGAATCTGGGACGCTGATCTCTTCTGCTAACAGAGCTGCTGGCAAAGACTTTAATTTTGCTATCGCTCAGCAGAAGGGTGCTGGTGTCAGATGCCAGACAACAGCATTAGAAGCAGCAGCAATGCTCCAAAAAGAGACAGGTATATATTACAACATTCATGCAATGAGTCAGAAAAAGCTGTAAATCAACCCAAGATCCTCTGGAATGAGGCTGCTTTAGGAATATATAACCCTCTGTCACGGGCTGAGGATCTAGGAACACAAGTCATTCATTTGGGCTGTATTTCATAATCTCTTGCTATCAAACGTATGTTGTATTTTCCCCCTTCCTCAGCAGCAGCAAAAACACCTCTCAGGTGGTTATTTCAATGCATGTAACATACTGTACCCCTCTGGGGTAAGTATGCCCCAGAATGGGAAAGATGATGCCTTGAATGGGAAAGACCTAATTAGTCATAAGAAGTATAAATAACGTTTTCAGTTCCCCATAAATCCAGTGTATGACCACTGTCAAGTGAGTTATTTTCTTTGTATTTACCTTCAAAAAGAGAGGAAAACAATAACTTTTCTTTAAAACTCTTGTTCGTCCATTTAGAACATCCCAGCAATGATTTTCACTATGTCTTTTGAGGAGCACTCACCAAAATAAATGAGTAAATAAGTAAATACCAGTTATGGGTCAACACTGTACAAACAGTCAATGAAAATCATTTCACCGATGATATTGTTGAATACATACACAGAGAAACAGTAGAAATAATAAAGGTAATTTTAAAATTTAATCAGAAAATTGAAACAATGGAAAAATATTAGGAATATAGAGCTCATCAGAGCAAGCGGAGTCTATTAACTGTTCAGCTGTCCAAGCATGGAGCAGAGTAGTTCTTGTTTACTTATCACTGAGTACAACGACCACTATGATCCCAGGTGTAATCAAATACATAGTTGATAGTGAACTAAACCAGAGAAATCAAAACCAAAAAAAAACCAGAGCCAGATCTTCCCACCAGCAACTGCAATGGAATTACCTGGCTGAATACTCCCACTCGCTCCAGCAAATCAAAAGCTAACAATTATTACTCTGAAGAGCTTCACACTGCTGATGCTCTTTTCCATAAACTAGAAAGCTTATTCACAATGACTTAAATTAGTAGAACACACTCATTTTTTTCTTTTTCTTTTTTTTTTTTTGGCTTTTCTGTCTATGTAAAAATTAGATATACGCTGTTACCTTACTATTTACATAAAGCAAAACAAGAAATTCAGTTCATCTGCATGACAGCCATCTGCATCCTTGCATTTCAGTCTGTTTCAACACATCTTAAGTCACAAAACGATGTAACGGGGAACAGACCGGCTACAGCTTCACCTCTACTTGCTGTTCTATTTATGAAGACTGATGACAAAAAACTGTAACAGGCAAATAAGAAAAACAGGATGAAATGCATCTACAATAATATGGAACAATTATGTGTCACAAAATGTAACTACTTGGAAATTCAGTCTGTCAAAGAACTGGACATTTAATTATTATAATCATTCTAAACATGAACTAATTGAAAGTGAAGATTCGCTTTTATCTAGAATTTTGCTTATGAATTTTAAGTATGTTACCTATTAGGATATAACCAAAGCTATGAAAATCCAAACAAATTACCCTCCTTCCAGTAAGCCTTCCTTATGCAGCACAAGCATCCTCTCCCTTTTTTGAGGCATCTGAATGAATATTTCTAGCTAATGGCTAAATTCTTTTCCATATCTAGATTCAACGAGGCAAGGAATATGTATACATTGCTATTCCCCTAGAGAATGGATTTATTTTAGGACAAGAAAAACTATGTCTATTTTCAAATTTTGTTTCTTCCTCATGCGTTCCTGCCATGACTTATGAATGTAAAAGTTGAACTACCCAGAACAATATAAGAAAATAAATCTAATTGTACAGATATAATCAGAGTATGCCCTACAATAACTGCTACCGATTTGGAAGTTCCATCTTTTCATCAATCTTAATAGTTACTAAATCACAGTTGAAAATACACCAAGACATAATTTACTAACACTGTCCTGCCTACTCACTTAGCATTGGGACCAACTTTGTATTTTCATATTGTACTGTATGTGAGAAGCACCTCAGACCAATCCATAGAATCATTTAGGTTGGAAAAGACCTGTAAGATCATCTGTGTCAGTTATAACAGAAGCATTTTCTTCCTTTGACCCCCTAGGTTACATTCATGATCTAAACTCCTTTTAAACAATTTTACATGTCTTAGTGTCATTAAGAAAGTCTTATCCTTGATGCACCACAGAAGTTCAGGTGTGTTCATCCATGAATGTCTGCCACGTATCAGATCCTTGGGAATCCAAGCTGGATTTCAGGTAGAACCAGATCTCCTTGCCTTTTCTTGTGAAATTAAAATGTACCATTCTGTATAGCAAAATCCAGGTTCAGGAACCGCAGCCACAGTTGAAAGGAGAAGTAGTGTTCTTTTTGCTGACTAATTTTGCAAGTTCAAAGAATTAAGTCAATAGCATCGTCACAAAAAAGGGTCTCTGTGTAACAGCCAAGCAACAGTTGCACACGTCTTTGTTCTGGTAGTGACCCACAGGTTTATTCTTTGCTACCGTGTTACCTATGAAAGAGGGAAGAGTTATCTACACAGAACTGATCAAATAAGGATGACAGTACATGCTTCGTAGTTTCAAAGGAATTGTATCCACGAATACATCAGGAATGAACTTGCCCCAGCCATAACCACATACCTTGCACAGAAACAGAATCTATATGCAAATGTTAATTTCACTGTTCTTCAAGAGTATAAGGGAGATTTGCAAATTAAAAAAAAAAAAAGGTTGTTTACTATTAAATTTGCCACTGACATCTCAGGGAAATCTCCTGGTTTATTTTATTACTTCCAACACCAATGCCTACAGCGCGTGCATGACTCACATCCCAAGGGGCCATTCTCACAAACTCCTACCCATTCCCAGCGGTCCATCTGGGCCTGGGAACCAGGGATCTGCAGAATACAGTCTGCAGAGGGCATCAATTGTTCTTGCAGGAGAAGCCACTTCCAGACAGCACTTCTCCCAGGAGACCCAGCAGTCTCTTCCCCTTACACCGTATGCACATTCAAGCAGGGATGTGTGTACAAGCCCGAACGCACACACAGCGCTGTGCAAACCCGGTGGGTTTGGCTCCCCAGTGAGGAGGGGTCCTGTCACATCTCCCATCCTGGAAATGGATGCACACAGGCAGCCTGCAAGGAGGAAAGCTTTGTCAGCTCTGCTCCAAAGCCTCAGACGTGTTACAAAACTAAAGAGACACTCAGCATAGAGTTTTTATTTCTTTTCCCTGATGTACGATACGAGCTCTTCAGCTTTTCATGTTTTAACTGCCCCACTCAGCTACTATTCATCAAAATACTGAGTAGCATCAGGAGTCTCTGGTGCTTCATATACTTCAAGTTACTCTAACATTTTCACAAAATGAAAAGATAGAGGACTTAAAAATGATTAAATGGCATTTCCTCTTTCGGTGTATAATTAATCCGTGTAAGTCATTGTCCCAACTAGCACTGATCCAAGGGTCTTAAAAAGCTTTAAAATTTGATTAGAAATTTAAATGATAATGAGATCATCTTTGCTGTATAACAGGAAAAAAAATTAATATAGAATTAATCTCAACACACATGTTTTAGATATAAGCCAACTATTAATTGGAAGAATTTCACGTATGTGTACAATTTCTATAATTGTTCACAATGGTTTTGCTGTGTCTTTCTGATTTAAGTATCCCAGCACTGAGACACACGGGCTGCTGTATGGTTTTTACTACTGGTCTGACAGTTCATAGTCCTCTTTGTGCAAAGTTGTAATAATGTACTTCATACATATTTTGTTGATGGAGGTGAATGTGGACAAATCTTTGGTTCACTTTTGAAATAAATAAATAAAAGGTTGTTTCATACTTTCCTTTTCCCTGTAACAAGGGAAATTTTCTTCCCATTATATTTTCCTTCCAGTTCAATATTGCCTGTGGCACAAGCTTTTGTTCAGAATCTGGAATTACTATTACTCATTATATTTGAGCAACAACTCTATCTTGGTAAACAGAGAAAACCACCCACAAATTTCTACTAAAGAGTAATTAAAAAGGGAGGTACTGCAACACCATTTCAAGGGATCAGCTTGTTAAAAAAGTCTGCCTGTTCCCTTCTGAAAGGTGGCCAGCCACTAGTTACAGGTTATGACTTTCTTGCGTCATTTCAGTGTAACGTTTAACTACTAACTTCATTATTCATTTCTACATTTATATTTTTGCAGTACTCCAAGACCCCAATCAGACTCAGAATCTCCCTTACGCTGTTGCTAACCACATGAGCAAGAAAATACAGTCCTACCTTAACATGTTCAAATCTAAAACACAGGGCAGTGAAAGGAAAACAAAACCACATGAAGAAAAGGAGGAGTTCTCACTCAGTAATACAGTCGATGGTTTCAGAGCTGAGCACAAGTGCCAGTCATTTGCTTATCCCTTTAATTAACTACCCCTTAAAGACATCTCCTATGGTGATAAAAATCAATGCAAAATGCATTACTCCACATCCCAGCAAAGCAGAGGAAGAGTTTAATGAAGCACCATTTGCACTCATATTGCTACACTCTGCCCTCTGTTAGACCCACACAAACTCACTGGAGCTGATGAATTTGCACAGGTCTAATTGCAGGCAGGATGATTTGTCCAACTCTAGCTTTATAAAGACATCCCTGAACTCATCATAATGCATTACCATATATTCTGGAGTTTGCTGGCTGCAATGTTTGTCATGGATAATAAAATAAACGATCCGTGCCAAAATTGCCTTTTTATTAGTAAACTCCCACTGACTCAGACTGCCTCTCATCACTGTTTAAGAGCACGAGCCATGAACACAAGGCCATATGACTCACGGACAGTTGACCTCAACGAACTAAAGGCAACCATTCATAGGAAGGAAGAGACAGCTGCAGGAATGAACACCTTCAGGACTATGGTCATCAATGCCAATATAAAGTTCTTTCTTCTACCTTTCATCACTTTAGCATTTATTGAAGGCATCAGTTATTTTAACCCCTACTTTTACAATAAAGTCCTCTTGGGATAAAGTGCCAGCTCTCTTCTGCTATGGCCAGAGATGAAGTTGCCTTATTCAATATCTAGAACTCCAGCCTTGCCAGCCTCTCCCTTCACTGTGATGCTACAACAATACCGTTTATTTACATATAAGTAGTTAAAAGTCAGTGCCTGGGAAAAAATTTAAAGGCTGAGGGTGATCTATACCTTTCAATACCCGACTGCCAGGCATCCAATACTGATTCTAGAGTGGTGTAGGTCAACACTCTAGAGTGCGTCACCACAGGAGACCCGCTGGACCTAGGCACACCATAGACCATACCTTTGGTATATGACAAATAACATCAATTTCCACCAATTCCTCTGATCTCGAAAACAGGAATAGGGTTTTCCAGACTGGTTGGTTTGGTCAGATTTTTCCAGTGAGCTTGCCACCATGCAGACTCTGTAGCTGGGCTTTAGACCATCGATACCACACCACAGCTGCCCAAATCATCTCATTTTCTCTCTTTCATCCAGAAATTAGTACAGTTTTCACTCCTTAGAACAGCCATTATTAAACAACATTTGGTGTCAGTATTTGCTTATTAACTCAGACCGTAACCTCATCAACAACATTCATTCCCAGCTACAAGAGGCTGCAAAGGGAAAAGCTAAGCATATGTCTTTCCTTGCTACTGCCTGCTAAAGACTCCTGTTTTATGATATATTTAGTTTGCTATGACTTGTTGAACTTCAATGCACCAAACTCATTTTAGATTGCAAAGCAGACAGGGGACATGGTATTTTCTCTCTGATGGCCGTTAATTAAGAAACAGGATGGCATAGCAAAGTGGGTGTTTTTTTTTAAAATAGGCAGCCGACAGGATGGCCTGTAATTAGAAAGGGTCTGAACAAGCCTGATTTGAGCCTGGTGCTCAGTGTCCCACAGTTCCTACTGATGCCAGTGCAGATTTTCAACAAGTCTCAAGACAAGACACTTCTATGAAAAGTTAAAAGGGCTTTCCAGTAGTGCAGGAATCTAACTTTAGGTGACAGTGCTGAAGACCTTGGGTCCATGTAGTCAGTCTGTAAACTGAAGAATTTATCCTGGAACATGATTATCCCACGAGCACTGGTCCCATCTAAATAGTTTCCTTACTCACTAAAGACCGAAACAGGGCCTTCAGTTTGACTCCAGCATTGAATAATTTAAAGAGGCTGGCAGGGCAGGGACAGTTCTGACCCAACATTTCCCTTTCTGAAACCGATTACATTAATCATCACTTTCCAAAATACCAAGGAGTCCAGTACTGATGTTCACACCTGCAGGTGCAATGCAATAAGCAAGTGCTATCAGCAGACTGCCACCTTTAAATATAGGCGATCTCCGTACTTGCCTTTGTGGTTTTGACTTTATTTCCACTGCTGCAAGACCAACCTGAATAGTCTGGTAGTACTTTACAGTCCTCTCCATCCAAACAGGGGTTCATATGACACCACCACTTCTGTAGGACAATGGAAGCTAGAAAAATAAATAGGAAAGAAAAACAGAATAAAATTATTTTTTTTATTACTGTTGTTTTTATTGGGAAGGTTGCTTGTGAAATATTCAATTGTTTGATTTCAAGAGTCAGAACCCAATAGTTCCTGTCTTATTACCTAATCATATTGACTGTACTTGAGCTAAAGATGTGGCTAAAACACTTGACCAACACACAGAAGGGTAAGTGCCATATGCAAATGGTGAAGACAGGTAAGCACCTCCAGAGACTGAGTCCAACATCTAAACTGACCTCTCAAAGTGCCTTTCTGTCTCCTCTGACTACAAAGATGACTTGCCTCTTTCATCTACGTAATTCTGTCAAGTACCTGCTATAAGGTGGAATTAAACTACAGCTTCTTGTTTAACCCAGATATGCATATGTGAGACTGGATGAAGCAATGCCAGTTTCTCTCTTCACTGGGTGAGAAAATAGAATTGCACAGAGACGTAAGCACGTGAGCTCTGACAGCAGTGAGTGCAGATAAGAATGTGGAAACCACTGGAAAGCATTAGATCAGTAACTAAAAATCTACTTGCAGTTACACTGCCAGTTTTGCAGTATATTTTGGAAGACTACAGTAGCACACCTTCACTCTGCAAATTTATTAATTTTCTACTGTTAAGCCCATTTTCATTAATGAGACCATGCTTGTTATTTTCACACATGTAGTCATGACTTTACAATACTGCTGTTAACAACAGATATATTTTTCCACAAACATCCATATGCGTTTCTCAGTTTTGGATGTTCATGGGATTCATCAAATCCCAGAAAATTATTATGAACTATATCAGTTCACAAGCTTACGTAATCTAAAGTAGATTTCAAAATAAAATATGGCTTAAAATATTGATTTACTCAGCCTGCATTATGCTACTATGTGAACAAAATAAAAATGCTTTAAAAGATACCACATCAAAAAGAGATGAACAAAAATAATTTAGTCTACTTCTTGTATATGTTTGTTTTTTTTTTTTTTCCTTTTAGTTCTAAGGTATATTCATATTTCTGCAAGTTTTAAATCCGGGTGACAAGCAGCCAAGCTGACATCAGGATATTGCAGAAATGTTCATTCAATTACTTCTGGTTTGTGCTTTCACTCTCGGCCTATGTGAAAAGCAGTATGCAAAACATACTTCTGGAAAACCAGTTTGGCTTTTTAAACTATTCTTTCAATCTCATAGAATCGTAAAATAAATGCATGAGTCCTTTCACCAGTCATTTGGATCTTGGATCGTTTGTTTGACTTCAGACCTTGAAAACCACCTCTCACTCACCTGTCTCCTGCAGGTACTCGGAATCCTTCGTACCTCAGCTACTCTAATAATTCCAACCTTTTTCATATTGGTTTGGGTGCAAGAAGTTTTGAAAACACAGAAAACACACCAAGCATGGCAGTTTTTATTTATCTATGTAACATGCACCAACCTGCTCCTAACACCTGATAAAAGAAAAAAAGGCATTAGATGACTGGCCAAAAGGGCAGCAGGGGAATGACTTCACACGGCATTACTGACCAATTGTAACCATGCAAATTCCTGTTCCACGGGGAGCCTGTGGAAATAAAGATGGTGAAACTGGCCCACCATCTCCAGCAGTACCATCTACCACCAAAACAGGCACAGACGTGAATGGGAAGCATTTGAGTAAACAACTCAAACAAGATCCACAAGCTCTTCAACTGACTGCATATCTCACCTTCTACTCATCTCATTTAGATAATTTCATGTAAAGTTACTCCGACCCTTCTGTTGACTGATTTCTATTCTGTGCAGATACCTCTCCTCAGAGTAATGGCAACACTTTGAAATACTTAATACAGATCTCATTCCATTAGCTTCCAGCAAATTCCCAATTCTTTGCTGTAGCAATCCACTTACACATCCATTCTATGTCCAATTACTTTGTAGTTGTAACGTCCACTCTGCTGATCTGTATGTCCTAACTGGCTGTAGCTGTTTGTGTCAAACACACCCCTGATATTAGTCCCTTAAAATTCCCCATCTGAGCCTTAGCCTTATCTTCATAGCTAAAGTTCTTTTAACTATTATTGTCGCCTCAACTGTGTGACTAACTGGAGGATACAAAGGTTTTTTCTTCAGATTGAGGTATTCTTGGAGAGATTTCAACAGATGACTTTTCTAAGAAATGAGAGCAGCTACGTCACTCTTATACACAACCACCCACACAAAAGAAGCCTGCACTAGTTGGACATCAGCCAGTTGACTTGCTGGAAATCAGCCAGAAACCAGCCAGAAACCCTGCCAGAAATAAATCTGCTGCTGACATCGCTCCCTAGATAACGTGACTCCATGGAAACAATAGGTTCATAGAGAATAAAGCCAAAAGGTGTCAATACATCATCTCATCTCGTCTTATGCAATTCACTGTGTTGTGTCCCCAGTCATGTTTGGCTACACAGTGTCTTCCAAGCCAATCTAGAACAGGTGATGAAAGAAATGTCTGCTATCACCATTTTTTTCTGACAGTTAAACAATCTCAGCATGAAATACAAAACCTTACTTTCTTCCTCTTCCCACCTCTTCCATTATGCTTTCTTCTCCTGCATTACAGCACTTATTAGTAATCATCATTTTCTCCCCAAGAAGGTATTGAACGTGCTGCAATCAAGTAACTTTTCAATCTTCTGCCTGATAAGCTGAGCTGATTGAACTTCTTCAGTTTCACGCCACAATGCATTTGTCTTTATTAGTACAGTAATTTCAAACAGGTTCAGCTTCCTCCGAGTAGGACTATGTGACAGCCATATGACTGCCTTGGGCTTGTCATTAATTACTTCTTTGCCCCATCGGATGAAACTCACATCTTTTTTTTGTCAGGAGAGATTCTATATTCGCTTTCAGGTCACTGCTGAAAATGTTGCAGAGTGTGAGGTACAGAGCAAAGCACTGAGAAACCCGGGCAGGTATTTGCCATTTGACTCCCACTTCCTACTGATGGCTCTGTGGAGAGATGTGTCTTTGAGCTACAGTAGGTAACTGACACTGAGCTGTGCACACAATGGCATATGGTTCAAAATTAAAAAGCTTATAGAAAAAATGAGATTTAAATCCTCAAATGTACTTCATAGCCAAATATTTAGTTGAATAAATTATATATTAACTTCCAAGGTAACTTGGAAAACCTGGGTTTACATGTATCCCAAAAACTGTCCGCATTAGTTTTGAAAACTCCTCTGGAAATGGGATCAGTAGTGTCTGGCAAACCTCTTTTTGGAAAGTCACACAAACTCTTGTGATCTGTACTCCAGGAATTCCTTGCTAATTGGATATCATATCAGCTTTTCAGTTTTTCACACAGGATTGAAATCAGCCTTAATTGTCCCTAAGTATCAAGACCATGCCATCTACCCTCTCAAATTGGCACAATATTAGTGATCTTCTAGAATAATTCAAGTATTCTGCAATATATTTTGGATTTCAACAACTGACCAGAGATCTATTAGCCAGCTTCTTTGGACCCTAAAATACACAGGACCAGAATTAAAAAAGAAAATAAATAAAAAGTTTGTCCCAGTAGATGATGGTTAGCACTGGTACCTACTCACCCTACTACTACCCAAAAGAAGAACTGTGATACTGATCCACCTCAGCATTAACAATTGTCAATATTTCAAGCGTGAGGGGCCAATATTTCTTTTTAAGGATTTCTGTGTGTTCTATTTGAACAATCAAATTCGTATTGTCTTTACTCTAGACAAATACGGATGTCTTTCCTACTCCACTGGATTAAGCTTTCTTCCATATAAATTTTCAGTACACTATTCACTCTACTGTATATTTCCTTTCTTTCTTTGAATACTGACACAGCATTAGCATCCTTTTGAATTCTCAAGTAGCCTGAAATCCATTCAAAAACAGTGGGAGGGAGATCTTCTCGGCTATTTCTTCTTTTATCTGTTTCTTCTGTATTGATTTTTTGTTTTCTTGTTTCTATATGCTCGCTTCCCTTCAGTCTGGAATCCATATGGGCTTTCAGCCAAAACTGACTTTTTTTCCCCAATGCGGCTCTTTGGCCCTACAGAAAAATTTTAAACAATTCTTTAGTCCCAATCACATTTTTTTCAATCTGAGTGTTTATTCCTCATACGTTCTGGGACTAATAGAACTGCCTGGGTGGAAGATGATTTGGCTAGTGATGATTTACTCAGAAGCATTTAATGCACTTAGCAGAGATAGCTACTCTACAGACAAAAGTTATTAATGTTTTATCTTCTTGGCACGAGCTGTTAGACAAGCTGGAGGTACTTACTCAAGGATGTTTATTTCCATAAAGAAAATGGATATAAACAAAATCTCATGACTACTTTAAATGTAATTTAGTCATTGACAGAAGGATGGTTTGACCTCTGCTAAGCAGAATTTTCTATAGCTGCAATCACGTAGTATAGCTAGAACTCAAGGAAGGGTATTCAGGTTGTGTGGTACGTCCTCTCTGCATATTTAAATACTTTCTTTTACATGCTCCGCTTCTGTTTTGAGTTTAGTGGATCCATTTATCCACTGCAACAGTTCTCAAAGTATCAGATGGGCCTGTGCTTGGGAGCTCAAACAACACCCAGGAAAAGGAGGTGTGCATGTGTAGAGAACTACTCTTGCTTTTTTTGTTTGCCAATGCTTGTCAATAGCTTTCACAACTAAGTTCAAACACTCAAATGACACAGCTTCTTATTGGATGCATTCAAAATGCAATTATCTAAGCAACTGTTATCATGAGCTGGACACACACTCATGAACATGAACTACACTGCTTTCTAATTTTGTCCAAACACAGTTCAGCACATAAGTAATTTGTGGCTGGACAGTCACTGGAACCGGCTCCCCAGTGAAGTGGTGATGGCACCAAGCCCCATAGAGTTCAAGGAGTGTCTCCACAATACTCCTAGTCACGTGGTTTAGTTTTAGAATCATGACACATTATCTCTCCCACTGAAGATACTATTCACCAGTCTTTACCCAGGTGGACAGGCCTTCTTAACCCAGAAAAGAAACATGTATAATATTATATATATTTGATAAATAGTCCTGTGAGGAGCAGGGAAATGGAGTCTACAATCCTTATGGGTCCCTCCCAACTTCAGATATTTTATGATTCTGTCATTTGAGGTAAGAGCTACGGGTGCCAACCACCACGTGCATGCCAACCGCGATCAACAGCACAGAGATAATTGCCACTCTAATGTAAATGATAACTACTACTGGGTAAGGTCTGAAGTACAAGGCAAATACTTTAAAACACTACTACAAGCCAATTTCTCTAAAATTTTTTTCTTCTAGTTAGAAAAGTAAGTCTGTGCTTTGGGCACGTCCTTCTCTTTAAGCTCAGGGCAAAACATAGGCAAATTAAGCAGCCCTGCATTCAGTAAAAAAGGTGCTAGAAAACAAAATGAAATGTCCGTATTGGACTGAAATATGCAAATTCAAGACATAAACTGTTTCTGGCTTCCACAGTGCAGAAGCCTCCTGAAGGATGTGTAGAGAGTGGGAGAAAACACATCTAATCCTCAGGCTAAGGAAAGATAGTTACGGTTTCTGTGCTACAGCAACTGAATAACACTGTAGTCCCAAATGCTTGCAAAAATAAGTGAAGCATGTGAAAGCAGTACCCTAAGGGGTGAGGGGGAATCAAAGGCTCCCACTTTAGAAACCAAAATCTTAAATTTGTAATACTTTGTCATACTTAATTTCAACTATACTTGAAGAAAAAACAGCTACTAAATTCTTTCAGCAACTATTTGCATTGTCTGAATTGAGCTTCTACACTATCATGCATTTATATCTTTCTATCATAGAATGACAGTGTCACCTTCGCAATCCTTAAGTGAGTTTAAAACTATGCCTGACTTTTATTATCTGTTGTATTTAAAAATATTTTTACAAGGCATGAGAAGACCAGGCATCTAAAACCAGGATACTTCTTTCTCAAAACATACAGAATGTTTGCTCTGCTCTAAAAACTCTCATGCAATTGGGGCTACAACACACGAAACTGAACAAACATGGGGCATCATTATAGCACTGATGTTCAGCATAAGAGACCATTAGGCACACAAAATGGTCCAACAACCATCTAGAGAGCAAGTCTCAAAATCAGATGTCCCAGCACTATCTGTATGCCCAGTCTCAGGGCTGCATTTATTACCCAGTGTTCTTTTTATCCAAGCTGCTAAGTCTAAAGACAACTGGAAGAGTTAAATTCATAAGCTTGAATTTCTTCACTTACGCTCTTTTCAGACTACATTTAAAGGAGAATTCTTGTGTGAAAAAATTAAAAAGTTTTATTGGCACAGACATGAAATGGACGAGTACATATATTAAGAGGATTAATTACACCCAGATTTATGCACAGACTCATTATTATCAATGCACAGAGATGTTTCCAAAATTAACGAAGGAAGGATTACACTTTTGAGGCAGTGGGAAGTCAAACAATCAAGGAGACTAAACTTTCAAACAATCTTAATGAACCCTGAGTGAGTGGGAGACTGCTTACCTTCCACACACGAGGGCTGAGCCCTTGTCGTACCAGCCACCTGCCCTGGGAAGCAGGAGCACTTTACTGTTTGCGATCGCTCTTCAATCCGGTTCTTATTGCAGCAACGATGCACTGCCACAACCTCGCATGTCCCTTGCTTGACTTGGTGCTGGCCTAATAATCCCAGAGACAAGCCATGGAAAGCAAAACAAAACATCAGTACATAACGAAAAAGCCCGTTTGAAGAATCCTACAAGATACTAAAACTCTCAAAGGCCAGTTTAAATCTCAAGAAGACAAAGGGGCAAAGCATCTTGTAGGACCTGGCTCCTTCCCCAGGTTTATCCTATTCTTATTAATAAAGATTAGGTCATCACAAGAAGTCAATTTCTTAATCTGTCTTCCCTGGCCCTTACAAAGCCATAGGGAGAAAAGGAGATTGGAGTAGTCAATTAGATGGATTAGACAAGCAGACACGCACAGAGCACGGTCCCCCTTCCTTTGGCTTCCTGACTTACATTAGGTTTTATATTTAATTATTTCCCTTCATAAATGGACTCAATGGACAGGATAATATTTAATGGAACTTATCTTCATCAGTACGGAAACTTTCTGCGTAACAACATGCAGTCAGTGCTTGCTGTGCCTATCATTGCAGGTAGGCTAACAACAAAGTAAGATGAAAAGCTGTCATAGATAGCAAAGCTTTGTCAAAAACCAAAACAAAACCAAAAAAACACCACCATCCCCATACAAACCTATATAGATTTTGCAAGTTCCCTCCCAGCCGATTTTGAAGAAACCTGTGATACATATTCTATGCTATTGCCTTTCTCTCAAGGGCCTTTCCTCGCCGTTCACTGTTCCCTATTTCTCTGAGTTTATTTTTGCTTCCTCTCCCTTCCTTGCTCCTGCTTTTACACCTCAGGCCCACTGCTCCTTGCACTTGACCATTTTCATCCACTGCCAAACTCACTCTCTGCCCTGCCTAAAACCCATTCTCACAAGACCCCTCTTTTCTTTGCATAAGTCATTTCCACGTCCTCAATTTCCTGAACAGCCTTCAAGTGCTTCATCTTCCATTTGTCTCATCTTATTTAGAGTAGAGCCTTCTTAGATGGCACTTATCTATGTTTGTAAAGCACCTTGTAAATTAGCAGCACTACAGAACAGGGTGGGTTTTTTAATAAGTGAGCTAGACAGAGAGACAACGCTGAGAATAATAAAAATATTCATCATCAAAGCAGTACAGGCTCCTTATACAAGAAAAGGCTATGGTACGGACATAGGTGTAGGTGGGGGTTATATCAAAGGCACAGCAGACTAAAGAAAAGAAGGTGAAAGGGAGGGGACCCAGAAAGAGACAACCTTTCAATGAGATCGAGAACACCTTGGTCTGATGCAATAAGGCGATGTTTACATCGTCATTTGAGAAATCTTAGTGAGGAATTTTGCCCCACTGTACTTGTGGGGTAGAAATTTTTATGGATTAAGTGGAAAATCTAACCTGCAAAAGAGTTGGCAATGCAATTTAGGCTTCAGGGATGGGTGGGGGATTTATAAAAAAAAGAGAGTATTCAAATATATATATACATAAAAATAACTTTTTAAAAGGTTGGCTTGGCAATGTTCCTTTGCTCTGTGTATTTTGGTTTCACAATTATTTCAAGCACAGCTAAAGGGCTGCTGGACTTTTGTTGCCAAATTTGTATTCACAACCTGAATGGACAAGAAACTATGTACATGCAATCCTGGAAAGGAAATTTAGTCTTCTATTTATGCACTCAATGTGTAAAAAGAAATTAAATATGCAGAGGTGGTTTTGGTTGTTGGTTGTTTTTTTTGTTTTTTTTTCCTGAGGAAAAAGCTACTCTGTACTTTTAAGCAAAATACGCTACAGCAGAAAAATGTATAAAGTTTCTTTTTTACAAAGTTGGAAAAATGCTGAAGATGGCATAAAAGTATCTTACATAGCCACTGTAATAAGTTTATTGGTAGAGTTTGAATTTTCATGCAAGTACCTAATACCCATATCGTAATAAACATGAGGGAAAAAAATGAAAAAAACCTACCAGCTTGCAGCTTCTCTGTAAACCAATGTGGAAAACAAGTACACAAATAAATACACACAGTCCACTTCATTCCAAAGAACTGTTCTACAAAACACCTCATGTGACAGTGTCTGGAGATAATAAGACAGTCAGGGGTTCTGACAGAAAAGATTTTGTTATTTTAAGAGAGTATGTTTATTTATTTATTTATTAGATCTACAGCCTGAGTCTTTGGACTAAACAGGGGGAAATTCCATTGGCTTTCTACAGTGCTTAGAGGTGGTCCTGCATTCACTGGAGTCAACAACAAAACTTGTGTTGACTTCAGGACAGCAAGATCAAAGTCTGGATTGTCTCTTCAGAAAGAGATATTATAAAGGAGGGGGAAAAAAGCAAAAATTTGGAACTGCTCAGGTCACATATTTGAGTTTGCTATGTATCTCATCTGGAAGACCAAGTAGCCAGGTCTTCTTTTTAATTAAAGTCATTATTCACCAGACATCAGATGCCAAGATAAGAGTAGAAGCCATTTTTTTCAGAAGATACATCATAAGGATGAACTAGATCCAGCTCCAACGATCAATATGTAGCTGAAAGAATGTCTATTTTCAAGCTCAGATCCTGCTTCCTTTAGGTGAACAGCCCTGTTAAGTCAATACCAAAATAAATCAAACAGGTTGGCCCTGAGCATAAAGCCCAAAAAACCTGGGGCTTGCCTTCAATTAACTTGCTTGAAATTTAAAGCAGTGACGCTGCTCCCCTGAAGTGCCAGGAGTCAACAGGCACACAGTTGTTTGCAGAAGGTGAAATTAAGTTACGTCATAAATGCATCCTTTGGTTTTTCTGTTCTACTATACACTTACTCATGCTTTGCAACTACACAAGCAGATAAGAGGAGGTGTACCCTATTCATCTGCTGGTAAGAGTACGATGCTCGAGTTTGAAAATACTGCCGCCATGCAAGAGAAGACAGCGCTCTCCTCCCTTGACCCCAGTGCACAGCTCTTATGGAGTTTAACAGTGAATGGTACTAAAAAGCCAACGGCATCTGCATGCATCATTTGCATTAATTGGGTTGCCCCTGTAATAGTCTTTCCCCTCCTACATATGCACATCTATATTTCCTCCTGCTTGTTCACACACACCTTAACACTTTTCATTCTGTTGAACACCATACGCGTTTCTTCTTAATATTCAGATACATCTGTGACCAGGTGCTGAACAAATGCTAAGCGTTAACATGCCAGCTTTCTGTCCTGGTTAGAGAACCTAGAGAACAAGCACTCAGCTTTCAGACTGCCTTTTGTATTTAAGAAAACTCACAGAACATCTTTAAAACTCACCATCACCTTGGTCCATTTCTAACTAAATCTGTTGAAACCTGTTGTATCTACACTCAGGTGCCCAAAGACAGCAAAAAGAAAGACTACAAAAATACTCTCCTTCATGCTTGAACCTCCATCTTGCGCTAGATAAACCATCATCTCAGGTTTAAAGTACATTTAAGGTACAGCTGAAAGCATAATGACAGAAAAACTCACTAACAGCCTTAAAATATTTTATAATCAATGGATTCTCAGTAAGCCAAGGCATCAGAGGACTGAAGAATTTTTAAAGAGTGAAGATCACAGTAAGTGAAGTCTATGCCAGACACATCAGGAAAGCCATTTCAGGGAGAACTGCAATGAGAGATAGGGAGAAAGCCAGGCTCTGGAGAGCAAAACCCCTTTGGGCTCACTTAAAAAAAGCCCATAAATTTATAGCTCTTCACCTGTAAGGCTATTCAGATCTGCAACCTAAGGGCTGTCAATATTTGCAGTTGAAATTCAGTTACAACTTCACATTTAAATAAGAAAACTCTCCAAGGAGAGACACATTTTATCAGCAGCAGTGCCAGAGAAAGGTTCCATCACAGAACACCTTCTGCATATCAAAGAGGGGATGTCTACCAGCCAGGCACTGTGGAGGACAGCGGATGCACACCAAAAACTATGGGGCTCTGGATTACCTCTGACAAAGAGTTTGGCACATGTATTGCTGTCTACATCCCAATTTATGTACAGCTCAGTTCCCTAGAAATACCAAAGCCATTTACATTCACTAAGGACACTTTCCCAGTCCCATCATAAAAGAGCTCACTAACGGAAGCAACCTCCAGGACACCCTGTCATGAATTTTCTTGCCTTCTGTAATAAGACCTACAAATAACAATAGTACTCAGGTGCTTACATTCAAAATGCTTCATAATGACTCATGGACTGGCCACAAAAAAGCTCTGTGACCATTTCTTTGTTTTTCGTAGGCTTTTCAGCCCAGAACATGGTAGATTGTATACAGCTGCTAAGCAGCCTTCAGAGTTTTCAGAGAAGGCAATCATCAGCTCTGAAGACCAAGAAAATACAAATTAGGAAGCTACTAGACTTGCACATTGCAAGCCAGCACAAGTGTTGTGAGTAGAGTTGATGGAATAATCACAATTGAACTGTTTATTCCCAGTTTAATATATTTTTTCAACTAACTTATTTGACAAGACCTTACTTTCCCTTTCTTCATAAAAATCAGGGGCCATATAAGCAATTAATGCTTCTAAAACTCCTTGAAACCCACAAATGAAAACAGGGAAGTACAATTATTGTTAATAAAATATCAAACATCATAGTGGTGCACTTCAAAACTACAAGGAAAATACCAAAGAAAGAGGAAGGCTTTCAGAAGACTGTAAGCCAATTCTGCCCCCATCCATTTCGTCTTTGTGACTAGTTCTAATCACTCCCAAGGAATACTCTTTCAGTGCAATACACACACAGGCAGCATGCCTTTATCAGAAATCCCAAACAACCTCCTCTTTTTCTAATTGCTTAGCTAAAAAATGTATGGAAAATACACACTTAAAGCTTTGTAAACTGCCTTCTTTGATGAAAAAAGCAACTAGTACCATGAACAGCATATCTGGACAGTAGGACAACATGACCCTAGCTCAGCACATTCTTCAGCAAGCTTCAAAACCAGCAATCTTGGTCTGCACAAAATCAACTGCACTACTTATTTAAAGGGGAAGGGGATGCCAGTCAATAGGGAGATGAACTGTGATGGAACCTAATACTGCAGACAACAGTTAAGAGAAACGAGTTTAGAAGTCAGCACTGATGCTGGTTGGAAAAGGAAGTAACTCTAAGAAGCTTGGTGCCAGTACATCAACTGTTCCACCTTCATCTCCATTACATTTTGGGCCAGATTGATCAACGACATGACAACAGATGTTCTCCTCCACCTCTTGCTTCAAGGAGAAGGAGAAAGATAGAGGATTATGAGTTTAGAAAAAACTGAACTACTTTAATGAGATATTAATAAACAAATAAAACTGGAATAATTTAAAACACACCATATATATATCAAACTGCATCAAGCTGCCAGGAAGATATCACTAGCAGGCATTGGGCAAGTTCCAGACTGGACTCAGTGACAGATGGGAACCAGATTCCAAATACCAGAGAGGGCCCTCCTCAAACTTCACCCCTTCCTGAAAGGCAACCATTGAAGAAACAGCCCAAGCCCCCACTCCCTCCATCTTTATACTGAGTATGGCAGATTGGATGGAATACCCCATTGGTCAGCTTGGGTCACCTGACCTGCCCATGCCAGTCAACAACTGGTCAGCTGACCCCCGGCTACCATAGCAACAAGGATAAACAAGAGCCTCCATCACAGAAGGTTGGTTCTGCTCTACCCCAAAACCATGGACCACTTCATGCTGGATTTTTCTTACAAATATATTAATACACAGAAGCACACACTAAGAGGCAAGTAATCTTAGAAAAACACATATATTAAAGGAAATAACATTTGTTATTTTTCACATTTTTTTAACTAAACGTATTTATGAGAATCTCCCCATCTCATGGGGTGGTTTTGGCAGGCGGAAAGGGGAAAAGGGGTGCTTCTAAAGTTAATACGTCTTCTAAGGGGAGAAGGAAAAACTCACTTGGAAGGTAAAATTAGCACACCATCTTCTAGGCTGAGAATTTCAGTGGAGTTTTTCTTTCCTACCATTCCATCAGCCACTGGATTCTTTTCATAATAATTTCACATTCATGTCACAAGGTCCTGACTTAGATGCTCTGCTTCCTCAAGGATATGCAATATATATGTACTTTCTAATAGTCTCTGCATATACAATTCAGTCCAGTTTCACTTGTAAAGTTCTATCTTTTCACTTGTTTCCAGCAAGAGACTATTCAGAGGTAGTCCAGATGCACCACCAAAGACAAGTTCAAGTTAAATGGACAAGAAATAGCTTTCCATAATAATGTGACCATGGCAATGGGCAAAGTAAGATGTAGAACACGCACAAAGGAAGCAAGGAATCCAGATTGTGATCCATTACTCTCACATTCCTCAAACACATAGCAGTATTGTAATTACTAGAGCTGTAATATGTAACAAGGCAAGTAAGCAAAGATACAATGACCTCTCAGGTGAAGGAATTGAGGTTGATGCTCACCCAACGTGCAGGTTTCCAACCCAAATGTTTCTCACAGCCCATAAAGTTACAGCTTTTGTTCTGATCAAGATGCTTGTGCTTCATTGGTTGTGGATGTCAGTAATACAGCATGTGCAAAATCACAGTCAGCATTTTAACTGGATAACCATGGAATCAACACTCCACCACTTTAACTTGCTTTGGACAAGAAGTAATACCCGAGGAAACAAAAACTCTCAAAACAAGCGACCAATTTAAAAGGAACCCTAGGGGTGCAGGAGATCTAGATGTGTATTTGAAAACAAGGTGAGTGACCTCAAACCCTGATAATGAGACACAAAAAGTTAATGAAATCAAAAGCATAACCTTTCAGTGCAGGTGGAGGAACACGGTGACACAGCTGGAGAGAATCATGTAATACAGTGAATTTTTTGGCAAGTGTCAGAAGTCACATCCATATGGAGATTAAAGTCCCCTGGAATAAGTAGCATAGGTGACCTTAGATCAGATACAAGCACTGAGACTCTTCCAAGGAACGAAGCATTAAATCTGAGTGGTCGATAAATCAAAACAGCTGAGACCAAAGTAGGTGCTGCAAATGGGGGAGGGAGGAGAGGAGAGTTGCTGCAAATGAAAGGAAAGGTGGATGAAGAGTGACCTGGAAGCAAAAACAAATTAAAACATGAGCCTCTACCTGCTGGGGTGCTACACTAAAGTTAATCAATAAGGACTGCCTTTCAGCCAGGCAGCAATATTCATCCTGGTTCGAGCACACATATCATCTGTACAAATGAAATCTAAGAGCATAAAACTTCATAAAGTACCTCGGAGTAAAGTGGTGCTATTCATTTCCTGCGGGAAACTTTCTGCTGTGTGACTATTTTAGGTGAGGCAGAGAAGAAAATATAAGGAAAAGATTTGGTTTTCCATCATATCTTGTAGCAAATGAGCAACATTGTGCTCTGTAATATAGAAGTATTTCCCACATGTCCTATTAACATTCCCTCTCACTATTACATGTGGACCACTTTTTTTCTCTCATTTGTTCCTTCCTTCACAAATTTATCATGAGAGAAAGGGAAAAAGAATGAAACTATTTCCCTAGAGAGATTTCTGCTTGCCTGGAGAAAGCAGGTGGTTGAGGTTTAACCCCAGCCAGCAACTACAACCACACAGCCACTCACTCACTCCCCACAGCTGCGATGGGGGAGAGAATCAGAAGAGTAACAGTGGGGGGAAAAAACTCAGGAGTTGAGATAAAGACAGTTTAATAGGTAGATCAGAAGCCATGCACACAAGCAAAGCAAAGCATGAAATTCATTTGCTGCTTCCCATGGGCAGACAGGTGTTCTCCAGAGCAATTTCCAGGAAAGTAGGGCTCCAGCACACAGCAACGGGCACAAGCTGGAACATAGGAAATTCCATTCAAATATGAGAAAAAACTTACAGTGAGGCTGCCCAGGGAGGTTGTGGAGTCCCCTTCTCTGGAGACCTTCAAGACCCCATCCTGAGTAATGTCATTTGTGGCTGCTCATCATACCCAAACTGAGCACTGAACTTGTACAGTTTCTTACTGCACATGCCTGCTGTGCCAGAAGTGCCTTTAATATTATCCTAAACTTTAAGAAATTAAAGAAAAGAGAAAAACTTGTGCCCTTCTGAGCATTCCTCCGCTACCTGAAATGACCATTTGGGGCTTAGCTGCATAAAACAAATGTTTGTAATCTACTAAATACCAGAGGTATTTTTAACCCAATCCAAGGTCATTCATCAGACAAGAATGATATTTGTTTAGAGAATATGAAACAGCAATTGTCAGCTAAGTCATTAGGCTCTGCAGATTAGGCAAAGGGCAGTCGCCAGAGAACAAAGTAGATGTTTGGGAAAGAAGCATCTCCTTCATTTCAAGTGAAAATTTATTCTCATGTCCATGTATAATGGGTGAAACTGAGGAGGGAAACCAAGGGAACTCATACTCTGCCCTTTTTCAGGGCTCAAAAGGGCTCAAATTTACAAGGCACAAAGAACTGCTTTTCTGGTTTCTATTTTTTAAATGCAAAGAAGCATTTCCCTCCTTGAATGGAATTACTTTTATGGGACTGTGCCTGAATTTGACAATTAGAGATAGGCAAATGACTAAGTATCCATTAGTTAGTCCTCATTTGAGAATGTGCTTAAGAAAGATCCAGACATAGCTGTTGTCATTAAATGGTGTAGTTTATGACAGTTTTTTTGGCTGTCCTGTCTGAGAGTCTTAATTTAAAAGATTTTGGCAGTGAATCTCTCTTTCCAGTAATTGATCTGTATTTATTAAAATCACGCAGCACTATTTGTTGCTACTAGAAGAATTGTCTTTTGCAAAAAAACAGGGCCAGTGGGTAAGACTGCGAATTTGAATGATACATTTCCTTGCTGAAGTGAGATGAAATTTTCATGCGATAGGCAAATCAGGCAAATGGAATTTCGAGAAACGTTACAAGCAATCAGAACGGTTAATGCACCGGGCACCAGGCCATCAGCTCCTCAGCCGGTCTTTAATCCCTGGAAAAGCCCCTATGTCTTGATCACCACTGATTAATTATTTTCAGAGTTTGCCTCATTTTATATCAGGTTTTATATAGCTGTAATAGTTACCTTGGGTTTATTCTGATGGAATGGACAAGGAAAGCATCGCAGCAGTCCAAGTATAAGATCCAGCTGCCAGTTAAGCAATAACAGGTCATAAAACTAAATTGCACAAATGCATTTTTAATTCTGAGTGGCAGGAGGACTTTTAAATAGTTTCAGCATGAGCAGACTGTATCCAACCTGGCTGAACAGCTAATTGAACTTAAGCGATTTTAACTATTATATCCATTAAGTGCAAAGCATAAGTGAGTTTTCCAGAATGCCAACAGACTATTTTTTCGTCAGTATTATTGAATGATTTTTTTTTCTTACCCTGCGGAGTGCCCACTGTTTTATGCTGCACTGTAACAGTGAAAGAGACAACAATAAAATATAGTCACAATCAAATAAAATGAGAATCAGAACCTGATCACAGTCTCCCACAGGCCCACATTATAACTCATGACCCTGACATATACAGCTAACAACAAAATAATAATTAAAAAGGTCAGAATTCGGACGTTGTGAGGGTCTGGACATTTCCTCTTTCATATTAATGGCTCTTGTTCAAAGCTTCACTGTTAATACTTTTTTTCTTTTCAAGGTTCTATTGATCTCTTGAGCCTCTCAACTTTGACTATTTAATCATCTTTACCTAAGAATAAAGGTGCACACCTAAAATTTTGACATGTCAGTTGCAGGCTGTGGTCCAAGGAACTCCCAGAGAAGTGCAGTGTGGAGAGCCATATCTGGAGATCTTTACTCAATAACTAAGTGCACACACAAATGTGTTTTGCTGCCACAAAACACATTCTATGCTAATATTTCACTTTATTTCCTCCATACTATTTCTATATTATTAAGCCTACGATCTTATGCAGCAAAAGGACTTTTGCAGTCAGTATACTGTTTGTTCTACCAAAATTTGTTTTTTTTTTTTCATTAGGCAACTAGGAAAAATAAAGATATTTCACCCAGGCTTACAATGTGAGTTACTATGAAAAAGCTGTATGAACCAGTAAAAATAGTGTCAACAGACCCTTCCCAAAACAGAAGAACTAAAGGTTAAGACATTCTTTTCCTGATCCCCTTCAAAGCATCTGAGAACGCAACCCTTCTTCCATTCTTATAGAAATGGACAGTCCTTGACAATGATTAGGTAGATTATCCATTTTAATTAAGGTATTCATATGACTTTAAAATGGTTTGGCAGCTACTGTATCCTGTACAACAGGAACAAACTGGAGAGTATCAAAAGTCTCCCTCCACACCATGTTTTAGCTTTGACAGAAAGAGACTACAACTCTGGGAGAAAGCCCTACGGTTCCATCCTTGAGTCATATTCAAGCCTCACTGTCACCACTCAAAGGACTAAGAATGTACTTGATTCTTGCAGATTATTGTATTTGGAAGGGCTGCTTCTACCATGAGATGGAAATTTTCTCCCTGATAACTGAGAGCATTTATTTTGTGACATAGCAGCAGCAATAGTAAGTTGCCTCCACCCACACGTGGCAAGAGCGTCACTGGCTTAGTCCCAGGGCATTTCACAAAGCATATTCGGATCGGAGGCTCAAAGGAGGTAGAACTGAAGGGGAAGTATCACATTCCCAAGAGATATTAGGTATCCAGTTCTTATGTTGGCAAAATCTGTTTGAAATCAATGGAAACAAAGTGTTTCAATAGCAGGAAGACATTTGGATATCTTTCTAGAAATTGGCCAAAACAATCCCCAGGTCAGCCAGAAAAAGGGACCTACTTCATTTAGTAAGAAGAGAGGGATTGCCCTTTTTAGCCCGAACACTTGTCACAACTGGGCAAGTTGCAGAAACAACGTAGGGAAATTGTCTTTCTAAAGTATCCCAGCTAGCTTGTCAGATTTGACAAACTTTTATTCTTACCAGAAAACAACAGGCTTCCTCACCTGTGAATTTTCCCTTGGTCCTAATGAGACTATCAGCAAACGCAAAAATGAATTAGAATAGTCATTAAGGAGGCAGAGCATAAAAAATGAGCCACGGGAAAGGTCAGAGCAGCGAGGGTGAATGAAGAAGAGCACGTGCCCTGTCACAACCACTGCAGATGTGAAGGAAACAACCAGGGGAGAGAAGCAGATGTTGCTGTTAAAGCTGTGCAAATTTGACGGCTGCTTTCAAGGATAATGGAGCAGCCATAGGTGGCAGGAGAGGGCACGCCATTAACTTACACAAGGCTGCTTAGACTCCCCCAAGAGCCATTGACTTTAACAGCAAAGCTCCACCATCTCCCCTGTCTGACTAAGATTAAAGGTGACCTGGTACAGTTGTCATTAGTTCCACTATCTTCCCACAAAGACGGTACTCTAATTAAAACGGCTGGGTTTTTCCTCTTGTAGTGTGCACATTACATTGCAGACACTTTTAAAATGTTTCTTCTGATCATATTAAAAAAAAAAAAAAAGGCAAATTAACAGTAGCACTGCTTATTTTTCCTGCCTTTAAAAACTGCGGTGACTTAAATTCATTAGAAAACTGCTTCTGCTTGTGTGGTTGGCTTTTCTTGATCTTAAAAGATGCATTGCCTCACCAGCCAGGTAACTTGTCAGATGGTAACTAACTTTGAAAGCCTGTGGACATCATCAGATATCGTGTGCTTCTGGTACTTCCTTGAGCTCAGTGCCCCACAAGGAACACAGTGGGAAGGACGAGGAGGCATTGCTTGTGACAGCAGTTCTATGGAGAAGTAGTGGCTCCATAAAGGCAGATTCCTCTGCAAGACCCCTTGCCTGAAGTCCCTGGGAACCCAATAAAGGGTCAGTTTAATCTGTGGCAGATCACAACAGCAGAAGTCAGCAACAACTGCATTAGTGCCAATGCCATTTATGACCTGTGAAGTCCTTCACCAGCTCTATCATACACTTGTACGCTGGCTGAATAGGCCAGGGAAAGAGACTTCTGTTCATGCCTGTTCAACTCCTGTTCTTTTCAGAGCCTCCTAGGACACTGTGGTTGGAGTGCCTCCCTCGCACTGGTCTTCAACCAACCTCCCCTTTAAACACAAACTCCTCTGCTGACTTCCCCCTGGTGCCCACACCAGAGGACTCATATATGATAGCACCATTGCTGCCCAGCAGGTACTTCTCAACAGCGGCAAAACTGGCCAGAATCACCTTAATCTTACCCACTTGGCCCAGTACAAGAAAACAGCAGAAATTCTATCTCCTATCTAGATAAGAGAGAAGGAGAAAACTGCACCCACAACAATTTTTCTGAGGTAGATCTGTACTTCCTAACAGCCCTGAGATTTCCAACTAATTTCACACTAACCATCCGTCTAATGGCACTTCCAAACACTACCAAGCAGAAATCGGAGAGAAACAATGACCTTGAGGTGAAAGGCTCTGTATCTCATTACTACTCCATTGAGGCTTCCTGTTTTCATGTGATTGCATCTTGTAATTATTTACAAGTGCCTCTTTTGAGCACAAGAAATTGCAAGACTTTCTTTATAGCGACTATACACCTGACCATTTGAGATTAAGCAATATAATTAACGTATTGGTTTCTGCACTACCAATTCCATGAAGAGAACTCAATTGCCTGCACGCTGACAGTCCTGGTTAGACCAGTTTAATCCTTCCTTGGCAAAGAGAACATTTAAGGAAAGAAAATTCACAGACCTGGACAGCCAGCCACAACTTCTTTATTGAGACAGTTTGAATTTTGCAATGTAAAACCATTTTAAAAAATCTGACTTTTGCTTTAAAAATAGTATAAAAATTTTATCATTAGGCAAAAGGCATGGCATTATTTAGCATGAAAATTCTGACAAAGAATTCGATTTTTAAAAATCTTTTTGTCATTTTATATATGATTTATTACCTGCAAGTTTCCTGTTAAAATATTTCTAACCAAGTAATTTACTTTTACTTATGTATTACACATGAAATAACAGAAAAAAAAAATAATTGAGGTCTCCAACAAGTTGCTTATGAGAATGTAAAAACAGTAGTTCAGAAGTTAAAGCAAAATTTCCATTTATTTTTGGGCAAAGGTTAAGGGATAGGTAAAAGAGCAGGAAGATTTAAAAGATTATACAATGAGTATAAAATAGTTACTGGGTTTAAAACAATTAAAGTCAGGAAATGTTAGATTTTGCTGTGATAAGAAAGATGCATCTAGGATGACTGTTCTGAAATTGGTGGCAGATAGCCTGAGGTTATCATAAATATGTACATCTTGGAAGTGGCCTTATCTGAGAAGGTATCTGTCTTCAACAGCATAACCCCAAAAGAGTTCACTTAAAGAAGCAGGTGTTCCACTATCAAGTTCCAAGCATCCTGTGCTCTGAGAAGCTGAAAAATAATGATCTATCTTTAATCACAATAACTCCAAATGACACAGAAAGCCAGACCAGTGAGCTGGCAGTCACCACATTCAGAATTTGATCTGGCCATAGAGTATTTCTGACGCCAAATTACACACAGAGTTAGTTACAAGGCTCAGCACCAGAGAGACTTAGACCTTCAGATATGGACTTTAAAAACATCTGATGCTTCACTGCAAATATCCTACTTTTACTGAAGGAAATGTGCCATGCAAGTTCACTAAAAAAGCTGGGAAGCACCTGAATATACAGCAATTCCTAGCACTTACAGTTCCACATGGGGTGGTTAAATGACACATTTCAGCATCACCTTTTTCTCAGGTGCTGTTTTAACTCTAACACATCCTAGTGATAAGACATGAACAATGGAAGCATCACAATGACGCAGGCAAAAGCAATGCCAGAAGTACCATGACAATTCCAAGAAAGATCCACGAGAGAGTCCCTGAGCCACACATTCTGCATAGCCTGCGGATGGGACACTCAAAGACAAGTGTGATAGTCCCTCTCAGAAAGACTTCTCTGCTGCCTCTCCACAGGGCCCACTCAAATCACAGCTCACTGTGATGATCCCAACCAGCAGATTATTCCCAGCAGAAAAACACGGAGAAGTTTTCAAGTATGCCTTCCAAAGTGACTGCAACAGTTCTGCACCTGAAGGACTGAATCACTGTATTTAGTATAAATTTCACTCCCTTCCCAAGCTTTAGGTAAAAGTACCTTAAATATCAATAGTAAAAGTCTCAGACCACCAACACCCTCTTGTTAGCTACAAAGGCTGCCCTTTGTTCCTCCTCTTGAAATCTATTCAAACTGGGAGCTGGGGTGGATTCGTTTCCAAGGTGCCCTGGGCTTCACATTCATTCTTTAAGGTAGGCAAGGCATTGAGAGCACTGAATGGCCACCTATAGGTATCTTTTACAATAAAATGAACAACGGGGTGTGTCAAAAGACGAACTTGGTTACCCTCCTACTGAGAACTATTCCATTGTTCAGTTTGTACTCATTAAATTTTGCTAACTATTAGACATGAAACCAGACATGTTATTTGGCAACAAACTTGACAGCTACTTTCAATGGACTAGAATAAACAGCATCATTTATCTCCTGCAGGAATGTATTTTGCACTCTGAAATTAAAAGGTGCAGTCTCTTGAAAATTGTAACTCGGTTTTCCTTTTTTTATTTATTTTAAATCATTGACATTTTGTCAGGAACTCTGGCAATATGTTGTTATTTAAAAAAGAAAAAAAAAAAGGGTAAGAGAGAGAATAGATTTCTATTTCTTTTAACGTTCCTGACAATTTAAAGAGAGAGACTTTTTTTTTTAATTAACCTTTTACGCATCCATCAAATTTCAGTAAAAAATTTCAGTAGAGAAGAGGAAAATTCTGTTAATCTAGACCCCATAAAGCCTGAAAAAAACAGGTGTATTTGTGCATGAAGCGTCTTGTCAATATTGGGACTACCTTCTTTAAAAGAATTTCTCGCACATTCTTCCTACTATTAGCAAGAATAGTGTTATGACTGATCATGAGTCACTGCTTAGACAAGAGGTAAGTTTCAGATGAGAGGAGGATGGCAATTACTGGGATGAATAGATCCTGTATTAGAGATTCAACATGCTGCCAGTCCAACACATTAGCCTTTGTCAGCTTTTAAGTCATTTTAAGCATTTGGATAGAAGTGGATTATTAGATGGTTTGTGTTTCAAGGCACGCAGACAATATACGGATGCTTACTGATAGGAGTGGCAAACATCTTTGTTTGCAGGATTCTGTAAATGGCTTGCCCGGATACCGTCACACTACGAGCTGATGCTTTCACTGAAGCTGAACAGGGACTCTTTCTCTCAGCTGCCACCTCAGACCGGAGAAAGACACCAAAAGTGCTGAATTAAACTCTTTAAAGAAAAAGCTGTAGCAAGGAATGACCAGTTCCCAGGGACTGGCAGAGAGAAAACATAGCCCAGCTTCTTTTAGTAAGCAATCAGCCCTTAGGTGTAAAAGTAAATACAACGTGCCTTATGTCTTATCTTCACCAGTTCTGAAGAAAGACACACAATTAGGCAAAATGAGCATGGACTCAGTGAAACACTTTGTTGCTTGTTTACTTCACAGGATCATCTAATAGAGATTCCATAGAAACAAAACCCTTCCTGGAGGTCTTTGCTTTGCTCATAACTTGTTATCCTAGAGACAAGAGATAGCACTGATGCTATTTTAATCTACTAAGCTGCCTTTGCTCAGCTCTATGGAAAGTCTTATAAAACTCTGCCTTGTAGAAAGCAAAACCTTCTCTCAAGGCAAGAAGACTTTAAACTTGAAGGTTTGAATCTCTAGCAAGTCAGACTCATGACTAGTCATTTTGCCATGTAGTAGTGCAGGATAATGCCTTGTATTTTGAAATTTGAGGGTTTGCTGTACTGTATTAGTGCACATCCAGCAGCCCTTGTCACCAGTAATTACTATCCCAGAGCAACTACACAAAAATACTTGCCAATTAACAAATTTCATTTTGACAGTTTTGGAAACGAAGAGGAGAAATATTGATGTCTCCAAACCACAGTCAGCAGCTGACACACACCTTCTTTCTATCCAAAGGAGCTGCTGTCAAATGAATTGCTTAAAAAGGTATTTGAGTTGGTTCTACAGCATACAGCAAGGAAGCATTGCAGAGCCTTCTGCAAGTATTAATTCCTGGGGTGCTATTAAGATCGGTGGTACAAATGAAAAATACTCCTTGGTGGCAAGAAATGACAACTTGAGAAAAGTGCTATTTATAGGTGGCCGGTATTTTAAGGCTAAACGAATTTTGAGAACAGCAATTGCCTCTAAAAAATAAAGCAAATCTTGACTTTTTCAGCACTATGCACTAAATATTTAATAAGGGATCCTGGAGCTCAGAAAGGTTTAAGACACTGTGTTAGGATATTGAACTAATAAGCTCCTCCAGTAAGCCTCTAAATACGTATAGTTAAATACTACGTAGTTTATTTTAATTATTTAACACAGAGACTGAAGGAGGTTAATGTGACCCAGCGGACTTGTTTATGTTGAAAACTATCGCCTCTCCTTATTCAAAAATCTGCATGCTGAGCAGCATCATAGCACAGAGTTACAAGGGAGCAATAAGGAATAGAGGTTTACAGCCGCTTGCTAACATCCAAATGATAGCATTTATACCAGGGAAGTGACTGCATGAAGGCACAGGTAATAAAAAAAACCCAGGCCCATTGATTTTGTTAACATCAGTGGAAAAACTAACACGTTTAAGTTAGGCGCATCGTTGAGAACACCCTTGATGATGGAGGATTTTCCTAGTTTCCAAAATTTAGTTTTAGAAATAAAAAAATCCCCATCATTTATCATTTGTTCACAAATCATAACTGCTACTTGTCCTTCTCTTTCTTCAGACCACGGATGACATGTCACCTTGATCTTCAGCCTTGTCTGCCAGCTAAGACAGTGGAGAAAGCAGCCTTCTCTAAGCCATTGAAAATAATGAAAAAAAACAAACCCCTTCACTTCAAAAAACACAAAGGACAGTTATTAGGGCAGAAAAAAAGATAACAATTTTTGCAATCTTCTACATCCAATCAAAAGAGAGAGAAACAAAGGCAAGGTAACCATTCATGGGCCCACCAGGGAGCAGGGAATAGTCCAGTTTTAAGCAATAACAGTTAAGGTCCTGTGTATTCACCTGGACATCTCATCCTTAAAAATATTAAAGGCTAGTCTTGCATAAGTAAAGAAGAGTTTGAGTTCAATTTTTAGCTGGGTACCTGGTTGATCAAAAGAAATCTTGTTCAGAAGCATTTGTTCTCAGGAATCAAACTCAAGATAAAGCTTATGTTCCTTCTCATATATGGAATGAAAAACCCTAAGTCATGTGTGCAGCATGATATATCAACAAAAAAACATAGTTATGCAACATCTCTATTTCAGGGCAATGTTCAGTTACCATTTTGAATCTACAAAGTAGTATTTATACAACTTATTTATAAGTTGTGTAAGTTGTTTCCTTAGTTAAAGACTAAGGAAAAGGAAACTGAGAGCAGAAGTCACGGGATTCTCAGAGCATCAGTTGGCAAAAGAACGGTTTTGGAGTTCACTGCATCAGATGCATTCAGAAGGGAGCAACTAATGGAAATTTTGCTTATGTGCCTCCTAGAAACAAAGAATCTGCTGTGCTAGAGCAAACCTAGCAGCTGATCTGTTCGTGAAGGTAGCTTTGTGCTGCTCTACCACTGGAAATCTACTGACTTAAAACTGCAGAATCCTGCTCAAAGGCACAATAAATACTATTACTTCAGCTTCTCAAGAGACCAGTACTGGGGCATTGACCCTTTGTCATTCAGTCTCTCTCACCATCACCTTCTTTGCAGTTACAAACACGGATGATGGTGACTGTGCTCTGCCTAAAGTGAAAGGTGTGGCCTTTTTAAACACTTGCTGAGATCCAGGTGCCTAAATTCCACAGATGTTCTATTTCTCGCATTTCAGTAAGTTGGGTTTTGTGCTTTGGGGCTTTGCCTTCTAGAAAAACAAAACTTCGTGAAAACTACTGATCTCACAGTAAGAACAACCTGATTTTCAAACAAAGCTGAGGTAAAATGTTTCCAAGATCTCCAAGTAAGACCAACATCATCTTCAATCACCTCAGATTTCAGTACTGGGGATATCAGTGGGGCATAAGCAAAGAGGGAAGCTCATCTGTACAAAAAGAACGTTTAAAAATAATTAGTGATTCAAATGTTCTATCTGAGAATGAACCCGGGAGGTACCAGAGTATTTTTTACCCCCAGTCCTGAATAAAAATAGCACACTTAAGTCTTAATTTTGTTGGCTTATTTTTCCTTTTCCGCAGGATTTTCATTACTGCTTTCCTTTAAAGCTGTCCCAAGACTCTGTTATGTGCCCGAAGAGATTTTAAAGAAGAGCTTACTTGCCTGGCATCTCTTTCCAGCCTCTCTTAGCTCTAATTATAAGGTAAAGATTAAAAAGACAAATTAGTTTTATCATTGCATCTTTGGCCTTTTGGAAAGGAAAAAACTAAACAAAACACAACAAAAATCATTGGAGCTTCCAACCTCCGGTAAAATATTGAAGTCAGCAGCTTGTCCTGGAAAGCGGGGGGAAAGAAAAGATGAAATCCAATTTACAAAAAAAAAAATTCACTACAAAGCTCACATGCCTTGGGGCAGTCTTGCTTGAGTACAAAGTTGTGCAGCACGCAGGTGACATAATTAGGTCACTGGGGGCAAGGCTTCTTAGAACTATTACATAAAGAAATCCATAAAATTTCTCAAATTAGACTTCCTCCAGGTTTCAAGGAGGTTCAAAACAGAGACTCTGCAAGCAACCTGGCGTACATCCTTCCTGGCAGCACAGGGCATTGCAGTTATATGATCTGCCTGACTAAATAGTTACTTCCCATCATTATTCCATTCTCAGCTTACAATTATTTATGGGATCCTGCTAAACACACTGTATAACTTTGGCATTGAACACGGAACAACATTAAAGAGATGCAATAGGCAAGCTGCCATTGGTGCTTCCCTGTCATTTCAGGAGGAAGAGTGACATTGCTAATATAATATAAAATTGGCTAATAAGAGTCAGACTTTACAGATAGGATATTCAGAAGTGTCTAAAATGTGACCCAGGAGCATTTAAAACAATGACCTCTCCTGCTCAGCATTTGTTGCTGCTATCTCAAATGGATGATATCTAATAATCAAAATATAATGGAAGAGAAATCAAGCATGAGTTGGACACTTAGATATGAGAATGGCAATGGTTGTGCTGAGAGGGATGTCCCCCAGTGCTAGGATCTCAGTCCACACTGACACAACAGCTACAGCTCGTAGCCACAAGCGGCTGCCCACCGTATGCATTTACTGGATATCTCAAGCTAGTGCAATACCTGCTCCTTCTCCTCTGTCACCACAGGCCAGATGGAATTGCCCCACAGACAGTCTTTCATCTGGCCCATTTCACAGTGGCAATGCCAGAAAAAACAGCATTCAAATCATCACCACTTTCTCCCATGAGAAGAAACCAATTTTTCTGGCAACAAACAAGCCCGATGCCACTTCAGAGGCCACCATCACCTGAGCTGAGTGTAAGAAATAACCCTCGTTGATTGTGCTGTTCCACTAAGCAGCATCCATGACAACATGTCGGTTTTCTTTCCTCATCCCACATCACTGCTGTGACTTCCATTCTCATCCACCTCACAGAGCTGAGGCATGTTCTGTGCCCCTTAACGACAACAAGGCAAGCAGTGGTTCCAGCACAGAGGTGTATTAATCAGCAAGCTGCCAGGACACACAGCATAGGTCACCCTCACCATTACACTGTAGCTTTTTCTTAGTAGGGGCAATAACACACTTCACTGTTGGTTTTCTTCAGACTGCTAGAAACCCTGCCAAGATTAAGGTTTTCATTTGCTTGGATTTGGCCCAGCAGTTTCAAAAAATTATCAGGGAGTCAGCAACAGTTAGAGGGTCTTGCTCCTTTAGGAACTTCGAGTCATTCAGGGTTAAGAGGTGTTTGAAATGCAAGACGTCCACATGGTTCCCATTTTGGAAAGCACTGTGAATTAAACCATCTCACTAAACACAGTAAGACTCACCCAGCTCTTGTTTTCTGCAACAGTCCCAGTTCCATTTACTCAGAAGCATTTCATAAATAATTCAGAACATGCTAGACTATTGGATTGACAAGTATCCCAATACACAAGAGCAAACTGAAATGGAACAGACTAACTACAGAGAAGGAAGAAATAACTTGGTCAGGACAAAACTCAAGCATTGTTCTTGCCACCTGTAGCTAATCCCAATACTTGGAACGAGACACCAACATAGGGAATTACTCAACAGCAGCCTTTTTACACAACTATTACAACTACATGAATCATTCCTTGATTATATTGTATCATTTCCTAATGAATGTACAGGAGATAATCCCAGTACACATTTCTGCTGTGCCCTTAAAACTCCCAAATTCCCCCTAAACTCCCCAATTTTGTATGGATTATTTCATGCCTCTGTCAGCTAGAGGTGTTCTGTCCCCTCTGTGGATCTTCCATCACCTCTCACTGGGGTCATACCCAGCACCGCTCCCAACAGGTCAATCACAGAGCTAGATTAATAACACTAATCAGTTACCTTCTTTGAATGACACAACTTAACCCTACTTAAGAGATCTTTTAATTTCTAAAGTGATTTTTCCTTTAGGAAAAGCCAGGTGAATTCAACAGCTGGGACAGTCCCAAAAGTCAAACAGCACCATATAATACATTCAGCCAGCACACATGGCTTGCGTTGATAAGTTTCAAACAGATTTGTGTCACTATATCTGCAAGCAAGTTCAGAAGAAGGTGAAGAAGTTGCCAAAATCTTGTTTCATTCCAAGATTGAGGGCTATAATAGAGGTCAAGCCTATACCAGCTCCAAGTTTGCATTTTTCCTCACGTAATAATTTTCCTTACTTTATTATCTCCTCATTCTTGTCTAGTACCATCACTAGGACCTGTGGTTGGGATTACGTGTCTTCCACGTATCCACAAGGAACTACTGTGAAATTACTGTTAACAATCCAGTCACTGGGTGTCACTGCTGTGGCATTTATAGGCCCTGATCCTCTGGGGAAATACTCTGTGTTTTGATCTCTTATTTCCTGCTTGCAACAAACATCACTGTCTTTATTCTACTCACTTAATACCGTATTCACCCCCTCTTAAATGCAAGTATTTCCTCTTAAACTTAGAACCACCTCCAAAGAAACCAGATGTGATATTTTCCATGATATATCAGCTCTCAGTATTTAGCTGCAAAAGACCAGAAGTCAAAAAATAAAAAAGCTCTTGTTCTGTTGAGTAAAGTTCAGTTTCTATTTAGATACCAAAAATGTCATTATCATTACAATTTTAATATTTGTGGGAATTTCTCACACTGCAGAGAGCGCCTTAACTGTACAAATCTCTTTTCTCTTGCTGTACAGACTTGGCACACAAATAGCTGAAAAATACAGCCTGACACTGAGGTGAACTGCCCACACCTTCATCCCAGTGGATTGGTAGCTCTGGAGGTGAGCTGGATCCCCTTTAAAAGCTGGCACACATATAAAGTATTGTAGGTCCAAGCACTCAGCAGAAAATCATGACATTTAGTTAAGGAACACATTATATTATAAAGGCACAAGATGTTGTTACATATTTTAAGTAAC
Organism: Thinocorus orbignyianus; assembly: GCA_013400375.1. Lineage (NCBI taxonomy): Eukaryota > Metazoa > Chordata > Aves > Ciconiiformes > Thinocoridae > Thinocorus > Thinocorus orbignyianus. The sequence goes on from VXBW01002134.1 coordinate 3,074,867, forward strand.
ATAATTTACATTTTAAAGAGACTCAAAAATTCAAATACTGCTTCAAGTAACATGAGGACTGTGGGATTGCTCAAGGTCAAATCTAATTACAAAGCCTGCTAAGATGAGGATGATTTTTTAAGCAGTGGGAAATTAAATTATTTGTCCACGCTATCTGGTAGTAAATACCTGCCTGTTTTAATTGCTGTTGATACAGCCTAATAAAAATTGGAAGGGCAACGCTCATGCTCAGTTTCAGTTGCCTTTCTAGGCAAAGTTCTGCCTGATGTTGAGCGAGCTGAGCTGGTGATTGCTGCAGTGTGACCCACACCAGGTCCAGGGGCGCATCATCTACTCACTGCCTGACTCAGCCCCAAGGCTCTTTGGAGGTGTGTTACAGCACTGTGCATACTGAGACACTACGAGAAGAAGAAACTGAAGACCAAGCTGCTCTTCTCCTGGATACACAGAGGCAAATAACAGAAGATTAAACAGGGAGAAGGTCACATGAAAGATGGGAGAGTACGTTCTAACTTGGACAGTCCCACTCTTTACTCGTACAAAAAAGGGATGTGTTCTGCTGCTGCCATCCAGTGGGGAGGTTGAGTTGAAAACGCTCGAGTAAAGATCGATGGTTAACAAGGGCTGAGTCTGAGTCACTGTCAGATTGATGCTTATTCTGCGCCTTGCTGCCAGTGCCTTCAAAGACAAAAGTTTTCAGAGAAAGTAAAACAAAGCAGGTGCTGAATAAGAAACCGCTGTAACAGTCTGCTCCTCCCGAGCAAGGACAAAAGAGGCACTGCTGCTCCGGCTCGCTCCTGGTGCTGCCTGTGAAAGCACTCTATGGACTTGATCCGCTTCGATCCAGCAGCTGTTTTAAGATGCTGGAGCTGCCAGAGGGGATGGTTACACAGAGCTTTGTAACACGTGGGATCTCAGCTTTCACTATCTCAAATTCAAGTCTTCTACAAATTCCATTGCAGTTGAAACGGAAGTTCAGCAACTACCTTGCATACGCACATTTGAAAAATCCTACTGGCTGCTAATCTGCAGTGATAAGTATCTAAATATCTTGTTAAATCTGCCTTTAAAAGCCTGTATCTGCCTTGTTTCAGTACTTGGGAACTCAGAATATAGCCATGTAGAGCAAAATAAGACACTCATACTCTGATATCTACTTAGCATCTCCCCATAGATAACAGAGGGCTTCTGAATGGGTAAATGATAGCATAACATTTTCATTATCAACATCATTACTTGTGGATGATGAAGCAGAGGCAGTGACAACAATTTAAAGCCAACTCACATTGTCAGGGTACAATCTACAGGGCAATTTATAAAGAAGATAAATTTCTAATGCTAATAGGACTCTACAGCAAGACATCAATGGGCAAGAACTCCTCAAGTCAAGGAGAACAGGAGGGGAGCAAGGGGAAGTGGACTGAGTTGGGACTAGGAGAGGGGAAAAGACAAAGTTCTCCTCAGCAGTCAGCTGAACAATCACCATGCTGCTTTGTGAGGCTGTGAGATGCTGCTGAGACTGATGCTTCGTTTCTCTATGTCCGTATTTTTCATACCTTCATAATATTTCCTGTAAAATTACTACAAGCAACGTGGAACTATCACTTAACCCACAGCATCAAATCCCACTACAGAAAGCTCTCCTAAACAGCAGCATTGGTGTAACCATCAACAAAGAAGGGGATGATGCTTTCTTTTTGGTGCATGGGAGGAAATGGGTGGACTGTGGCTCAATAAACACCATCGACCGGTACTGACATTCAGCTACACCATCAGCAGAATGAAAGAATCATAACTCACATTTCATCTGGTTTGACCACTAAGGACTTATCCTCATCAGCTTAACTCTTTGATTATCTTGGGATCCCTGTTGCAGTTGGAAAGACTGGCACACAGTGTGCTCCTTGTACAGTTAACCTTCCTGAAAAGCGAGGATACAAAAAGAACCCCTTCACTCTCCAGCAAGTCCCATGTGCAATAAAAAAATATTCCACCAGAGTCACAGGCAAAACTTAGAGCTGCTCTGTGTCTACCTGCTATACATTGCACCAGGCACCAAGTCAGTTTTTTACAGAGAACCTGCAAATATATCTGCCCTTATTTTCTGCCATATGGTCAGTTCAGCCCTGCCTGAAAAAGACACCAAACCCAGGACCATCTCAATGGTTAATTTCAGAAGGATTAATTTAAGATAGTTATGTTTTGTCAGTAAACAGATATCCTTGATTTGCCTCTATACCGAAACACAAAAAGCTCATTTACCTTTTAAAAAAATTAACTGTAGTGTCAAAGCCCTGGCAATTCGTACATTGCATTGGCAAGACTTGCACAGCACGTAACATAAAGAATAACCTCAGCCTTTGCACATTTCTGTCAGGTTACTGCTTAACTGTGTTTTAAACTTTAACACTTGTTTGGATACAAGACAGCAGAATTAACTGAAAATGTGCGATATACTATTTAATCTCTGATTCTAGTCAAGTGGGTATGTAATCATTAATGCAGACATATTTATCTCCCTTTCATTTCATCATCCAGCAATTTAAATGTGATTTTTGAATTTCAATTGGCTTATCAAGTGCTCAATGACATCATGAGATCCTGTCTCTGCTGAAAGTGATTTCTGCCTTTCTTCTTCCTTGAAAACTGTCATGTCCTGTTCATTCTATCAATCAGCTTGACATTATCTTCCTTTCACAGAGCAGATAGCCTAAGTCATCAGATTTATGCAAAAAATAAAAAGTAGCTCTCATTGCCCCAGAGAGCACTTTGCAATTGGATGTTGTTCTTCATACACAATCCTATTGAAGCACAGTGTTTATCCTCATGTATTTCATACTGTCTTCTTTTCAGAGTCATCAATTCTTTGCTTAATGCTTTATTTACAGCATGCTATAACATCAATGACCAGGTAAAAAAAAAAAAAAAAAACAAAACCTATTTACTGATTTTCAAACAGATATAAGAAAAAAGGTAAAGAAGAAATGGAAAGAAAGGGGTATTCATGAAATCCATAAACACAAAATAGAATCAAGATCTGAAACATGTACTTATATGCCAGGGTAACTCATCTGTTAAAACACAGGTCTCTAAACACACCACAGCACCCAGATACCTCCAGTGATCATCATCTTCCTTTCACGATTCTCACCCTGTGTGGTGTCTCCAAAATATACCAAAAGTAGTTTTGCTTTCATTTAAGCCCATAACCTCATTCTTCAACTAAGCTGTCACTCCACTCCACAGGGAAAGAATGGTATCTCGCTAAAAATGGCTTATTTTTTTGTGACAGCCAGAATGTTATACATCTTTGTTCTATCTTAGGACTTGATTATATTTTCAAGGTTTCTACCACTGATGTTGGCCAAATGGTGGTGAGGAATGGTACTGCCCTTGTCCCTAGAGAAGCTCAGAGGCCTGCACACCCTGAAGCGTGATGCTGTCAACCAGTTGTTTCAACGGGGCAGCGCCAGGGTGCTGTTGGTACTTCCTAAGATGGGTGCTGCCCGAGCCATCACAACTGCTGGAAAACCATAGTCTAAAAAGCATTCCTTGACATTCTGGCTTTCTATCTAGTGAACAGACAGGCAGTTTTGTCATCTAAGCATCACAGTCACTTCACCTCTCACAGGGGATTTGAGCACGGCACAACAATGCTTCCTCCTCCCACTCCTCCTCCTCAGTCAGCTGGTGTTGTTTGTGATTTAGCAAGAAGCCATCATGACATTACCAAAAGGGTGGTCATACCCTTTTCTGCTGGAGGTCAGGACACAGGGCCTCAGACTCTAATTACTTTAGGGTTACCTGAGCTTCATGCTGGGTCCTGCATGAAATGAGTATCTGCCTATTGGTACACAGAAACTGTTTTATCACCTCACTCACCTGAAACAGAAGGACCTCACTTCTCTCTCCCATCCCCACAGGCAAGGGGCAAACCGGTTCCCAGTGACCATGCTAATATAAGAGCAGTGGCAATTAGTGATATCCATTGTCTCATTACAACCATCTGCCACAAACCAGACATCTTTCCATTGCTTGTCCCCAGACTGAATTTGTCATTTCACAATATGCAGTTTTTCCTTGGTCAATGAATGACCTTGCTAATACTGTTCTTTATCTAACAGATCTCAGGCTGAAAGCCCGTGTCAGCAAATACAGCGAGCAAAACTTAATAACTGTAAGAGTAAAGTATTTAGCATTCAATGCAAAATGTTAATAGTAATTTAAAAATGCCATTTCTTTGCATGGCATTTTGAGCAATTCAGCTAATGGACTCTGGACTAGGAAATACTGAAAATAAGTTTAGGAAGGAGCTTGCCGGTCACTGGTCAGCTTTGGCAGGTAGATATCTTCGCTGTAGCTGGCCAGCACAGTGCAACGATGGTATTTAAGTACTGGTTTATGTTTGCATAAATAGTAGCTCAGCCATCAAGTCCCAGGCAAGGCAATCTAAGTATAACCTCTGGCACCATTCTGCAACTGAGTCCAATTTGTTCCCAAGACCTGGAAACACTCACCATTCACACATGTGTTTCAGCTCCCCATCTGTTGAAGGAGAATAATCACAGTTCATTTGTAAAGCACTTGGTGTTCTGCTGACAAACACCTTGTAGTGCTTTGATTTCAGTGAGTCTGGCTGCCAGAGCAGAGTTACTCCAGCACATTGCTGTCTATTTAGACTGAAGCACTTGGGGCAAAGACCCCTCTCTTTTGTAGAGAGGCAATACATAGAGAATGCTGGATCACGTTTATCCCTTTGGTAAACTGGCCATGCTGCAGTCATGGTTTTTAATGCTGTTTTGATGCAATTCTTGCTACAGCTGAAAGAAAAATTGGAACAATTTTGAATAAAATCTTATTCAGGCCTTGGTTCTGATCCAGAATTCAGTCAATCCAAATCCCCTGACACCGGGGAAGGGTCAGGAAAATGCTTTCCATAGTCACTGTTGAATTAGATTTGTTTCCCCAGAAGAGGACATGTTTTCAGAGCAAACTCTCTTTTCTCTCTAGCTTGGCACAAACTACCATGTGATACAGGCTGATAAAAGGACGCTTCTTTACATTAGCATAGCAGACTTATTTGTCAGTTGTAGACTAATTATCTTGGCTCCTTGTTTGGGGACTGTGTCATCCCTTCATCCCTTGCAGTACATTGCATTTTGCTGAGGGCAGCAATTTTTTCTCCATTTCTAAAGTACGTCAACGCAAAGTTGTGGTTCTTCTGTATTTCCAGTAAAATTAGTGTATGGTGGGGGGAGAAAAATAGCACACCTGCCACAGTGTTTCCAATTGAAATGTCAAACCAGTGCTTTTATTCTATGTAGTTCAAACAACAATAACAAAAATTGAGCATAGATCTTATAGTAAAATGCATTATATTGTTGCCTCCCCATTTCTGAAACCTTGGAATTAGAACAAAATCTGAAAAATTATCTCAATGCAAATAAATTATTAAACTCTATTATGAGTGGGCACTTCCAAAAGCAGACAGCTCCTTTGAACACACAGTCAAGCAAGTGTCAGTCCTAAAAGGCAACTTCCAGTGCAATCAGACTTCTCTTTTTTTCTTCTCAAGCAAGATGCATTTAGAAACATGGAAAATAAAAACATCAGTTACATTTTAATTCCTCCATGACCCAACAGCACTGACTCCAACAGAGTGCATCTAGAGAACAGTGGAGACCTCTTTCCATATTCAAACTGTTTTAGATGGGGAATTTCAGTTGATTTAGGAGGCTTTTTGTTGTTGTTTTTGCTTGGGTTTTTTTTTTCAGTTGGAGAAATACCAGCATCTGTTGAAGGGACTCAATAGACAGAAATCATTAGCATACCCACAATTCGGGCCAGACACTCATATTGCCAGAGTGATTAATGCCAACTGACATAATTTGTACTTTTTTGAAATTATACCCTGACTTGATTTTAATATTGTCAGTAAATTATATTTTCTAAAGATGATTACGAATAATTGGGAGTAGCAACAAACAGTAATGATAATATAAAGCCTAAGATCTTCCTGTTTCATCTCCTCAAAATGGGGAGAGGACAGGCATCATCCCTTCAGGTGACCAGTTATTTATTGCACTTGATTTAAAAAGAAAAAAAAAAAAAAAAAGAGGGGGGTGCAGAGTATTTGCACACTTATTGCTTATTCATGAAATGCAATGATCTGGTTCCATAACTTCCAGCAGTTCAATATACTTTTTATTATTTGACTGGACTGTGCAAATGGCATCATTGGGGCAGGGGGAGGGAACGTGTCAGAAAGACTTGATACTTTCAAGCTGTATGGACCATAGAATAGTATAAAGGAGCTGTAAATACATACCTACAGGGAAAACAGATGTTTCCACACTCTTTTTCAAGAGATTTTGTCTTTCCTTGCCCTGTGCATTGGATTAGGAAGAGCACTGGCTTCAATCTGGTACCTTGCAAAAGTCACAGTTATGAACAAGGGACTTGCATGATGTTCTCTCCCATTTTCACACAGTTTGGTGCTGACACTTGTGCTCTAACCAAGTTGGCTGATGCCACCTTAGAGCACTTGAACCCCCTCTACCCAGTGACAATCCAGAGGCAGCACAAAGAGGAAAGGTCAGTGTGCTCTCTATCTACTTTTATTTCCTGCTATGTAGAAGGAATTCTCCCAAGGAACAAGGGAGCTATATAAGAAAGGATATACAGAGCACAAGAGATGTGCTAAGCTTTTACACCCAACCTGATAATAAGAAGCACAGGGAAAACTACCTGGATATATTGACATTTTCGCTTTATAATTGGTTACAACTTCATTTTAGCTCTCAGGTATCAACAAGAAACTAAAATCAGCTATGTGCAACACCCTACAAACACCTGTTAACACAATCATGATCTATTACACACAGATCCTGCCATTCTGCCCCAGAAGTGTAACACACCAGGCTAATCTGCAACAATTTGTCTCTGTGGAAAAAGACAGTAAAAGAAACCTCTTTATTCCAAATTATTCGCTGCACCTTAGGATGCTGCTTTAAGGAAACACAGCTGTAAAACTAATGAAAGAACTGATATCAGGAAGATGCAAGCAGTAAATAACGTTAAGAGAAATCCTGCCTCACACTTGTCCAGTCATTATTTCTTTAAGCAATAACATAAATCAAAAAAATAGCGACCATCACTGGACAGCAAGGCACATGGATGCTGTCCATCAGGGAAACAAAAGCAGAAACAAAGAGAAAGAAAAAAAGAAAGGCAGACTGAACACCACACCAAGCAATAGAACTGTTGATCCTAGAATTTTGCACTCATAACTTCTATCATTTGCAGGGTATCCTTAAAGATTGCTACCCTGGAAGATAATGAATGTCAGGTGTAGCCTCCACTCCTGCACTGATGGATAGCACGTCCAGCCTGATGAGGAGAGATTACCCTGCTGAACCCTACAAGACATCTTTAATCTCCTGATTTAGAATCCATTGTCCTCTACCAGTTGTCACTCTCCTGAAGTAATGCAAGAATGCTGACAAACGCTGAAAAACAGACAGCTGTAGCAAAGGGCTATCGGCAGCAATCTGGAGGTTCTCCGCCAACAAAACACTTAAATGAGAGGGGGAAAAAAAAAAGGCACCAAAACCCAAACAAACTTCCATCTCCAGGTTCTTCCATTATTAATTAAACATTTTCTGGTTTCCAAGAAGAAATGCTTGCTCAAACATGTCCTTGAAACCAGACACGTCAACACTGTAAACTTTCAAACTAACATCGAGGGGCCAGCTCTCCGGCAGGGGAAAATGCTATGCTTGGCATGAGGGCAGAGCTGAGCACTTCTTCATGCAGTCTGAGCAGACCAGGCACAGATGGGGTACGTTTGATGCTACAGCCAAGTATGACAACGAATTTTCCACTCTTAAATAAAGGCTGAATATTTTGTACCCACCTACAGCCAAAACCATGGACAAATGGAAGCCAGCACGGAGGGTCAGCCCATCCCCGCCCATTTCTGCATCCCCCTTCACCTGGCAGCACAGACACTAAGCCTAAATCACCAACCAACAGAAATTGCAATCTATTTCCATGGACTTCTAGTCAAGCTTGTGCAGTCACTCATTTGGGATGAAACCCTCCAGTAGCACAAGGTCCTACAATTAAATTAAAATGGGAGTTTAAGTTTGGGACGGGCTGTGTGCTGCTATTACAATTAATGCAATTGTAAGGCTGTGGCAACGCAGCCCCTGCAGTAAGCTCAGACGTGTCGATCAATAGCAGAACAGGCCCTAAAGCAATTTCCATCCCTCAAAATGGCAGTGATTTGCAAAACACTGAATGATGAATTCTGTAAGAATGACTGGCTTAAGTGTTAATAAAATCATAACTATGAAGTCTAACTTTTCTGCTGGAACCAAAAACCATATGACATATCCGGAGCAGGCTGGAAACTAAATCACAGAAGAATCACAAACTCCCACTTCAGTGGGGTCAGGACTTCATCTCAGGCAGGTCTTTTAATCATTTCAGAGCAAGGAATTCAATGCAAGCCCTTTATATTTCAATCTATTGCCTTCATCACTCAAACATCCATCCTCCCAAGGACTCAGCATATTGACCTCCATGTAAACCCAGAGCAGAGCTCCTGAGTAGAACATGTTCCACTTTTTGCTGAATCGCTTCGCCCAAATAAACACTGAGGACAAGGTGCTTTCCAACCTATTGGTGGATTTCCAAGAATCCAACCATTTCTTTCTCCCCACATTAGCACAAGCCTACCTATTTGCATTATAATGGTGGGGGGTTTTTTATAATGTAAGTTCTAAGTTTAGGAGAAGTAGACATAAAGACAAAGAGCAAAGAAAGCTTTCTTTAGGTTAGAATTTTGGTCAATGGAATGTAAATTATCATTTATTGCAGATAGCATTTATATAAAAAAATGATGCTGTCAATGTTAAATGAATAAATAAAGACAGTATTTTCACAAGTCATCATCCCCAATGGCTTTAAAATAAAATCACTTTGATACTGCAGGAAAGAGCTTGCTCTCAGCTCCTGCTGTACAGATTGACACACTGGACTTGGCCATTTGCGTGTTAAATGAGACTCCATCTTCTTTTTGTTACAGAAATCCTCTCCCTCTTGAAACACGATGAAATATAATTTGCAAAACCTACACATTCACCAGTTTGTCTGTAGTTTTTCTTCCCCTGACTCCCTGGAATACACAAACCTTTTCATGTACAATCACATCCCATACAGTGAAAGTGCACATTCATGGAAAACAATAACAGAAGTTACATTTTTCCCTATAAAAGACTAAATTAACACTAAATTCCTCCTTACTGGTAACACTGCTATGCATCCAAATTGAAGGTGTCAAAATCCATCACATGTATTAAAAGTTCCCATGGTTATTTAAGAAAGACAAAAATAAAATGAGACCAAAAAAAGCAAAGTAAGAAGTATTCTTTTTTTTTTAGTTCTTCTCAAAAATAAATATACCAGCAAACTCTGCTCCTTTTTGTCTTAAAGGGAACCTATTGCTCAACAGAATTTCTTTCCCTACCTTATTACTTGGAGAGATTACAGCCAGGGCTGTATATTGTAGCTACCCTATATTTAGAAGGTGGATAATAAAACACATAAATAATACACTGAATAAAACATTAAGACATAAAAGGAGTTAAATAGAACAAAGGGCTAAAGCTTATTGTGCACTAACCATGTCTGACCCATTGAAATACAAAAAGGACTCACAATTCTAATTAGCAAAATGTACAGTTATGATTTAAATCACGAGGAAGCGAGCATGGTGCCTGCCTGCGGCTGTGTGCTGGAGCCCCTTTGGCGGCCTTGCAGGGCCCTCTGCTGGAACTGAGAACCATGCCCATGACAATCCAACAGCACCACACTAGAAAAAATGATGCTCCAACAAAGAAAAAAAAAAACAATGAGAACCAGAACCCTGTTTTTTTCCCTTTTTCCTTAAAAGCTGCAATATTTCTAATGCATTTTTCAGACACATAGCCCTGTAGATAGAGTCCTGGAGCTTGTGTAAAGGAGGAATTCTTCCTCTGACTCCGATGGGGACAAGATTCTCTTCACAAAGTCCTTAAAGTTGTGAAAGCCTGCAATTGATGTGGAACAGTCCAGTCTGCTACCAGACTGCCTGAAAGTACAAGCATGATGACAGGTATTAACAGGTCTGAATTCCAGCTGATGGTGACATTTCACATTCAGAGTTTAAAAAAAAAATAAAAATTAAGCATTCTTGGAGTATCCTGCAGACCAAAATGATGTCCGATCACATACTGAGGCATGTGATTCCTGTTTGGTGCATAAAGGAGCACCCTTCCGCTGCGGTGTTCCCAGCACCATTTATACCTACCTGCCACTAAGCCCACAAATCCAGTCCAACAGCATCACTGAATCCCTTATTCATCCTTCAGGTGAAATGTGATGCTCATTTCTTTTTCACCTGACAGATATTTTACCGATAACACACCCCATGCTGACAATACATCAAGGTTTTACTGTTCTAGGCTGCTTGTCCTCTCTCACTACCTAACAGAGGGCAATATAGTATGTACTGTCCCAGTCAGAGTGGTCACTAGATTTGGTGATGGGATTCTTCTGACTTTTTTGCTGTTTGAGACACAAAAAAGAGTTATTAAACACCTAGTTCAACACATACTCTCTGTACTGCCTTCAGCAGGTCTGGTTTGCTGTCCATCAAGGATAGAACTTTGCCTCAGGTCCACGCACATACAGTATTTGCCACTGCCAAATGACAGGAGGGCCATTTCTGTGACAAGCAAGTGACTTTGACCATCCCACCGGTTAAACCATCACCTCTTCAGAAAGCAATCAAAAAGAGGATCAAAAAAGAGAGAGAGACATGTTGTGAAAAAGCCTGCTTTCCCTGAGCCACAGCAAGGGCAGAAAGGGAGCAGCAACGAGGAAAGTCTTTGCCTTTTGCATCAAGCGCACTGCTGCATTATTCACTCAGATTGCTGAGCCTTTCCATACATCTGTCTCTCCCTGCCCAAGCATCAATCAGAAGAAAACGAAGGAGAATGGTCGTGGAATCCCAGAAAATTATCTCAGGTCCCACTTCAGGCCTGGCTCAGCAGAGTCTACAAAAGCAGCTTGTCTTTCACACATGATGGAAATCACCGCTTCTCTGAAAACCAGCTAGAACAGCATCCCAAATGTTGGATATCACTTCTAAGATGTAAAGCAGCAAATTATAAATTTCCAGCTGGATTTCACTAAGCAAAGATGCAGAGCTTACAGCATCTCAGGCTGGTGATAATTCCTTCCCAAACTCACTTCCAATCTCTACAGTCACGTTCATTTGCTTGTCACTGATGTTTTTATCAAGACTTCTCCCATTGAAGCTCTGATAACCCTGTAAATTAAACAGTCTGCAGTGCACTGAGGAATAAACTCCATGAGGAGAAGCTGCTACTTATTCCTCCAGTTGGCTAAAAGACCAAGCTGCCCCAGTACACTCAAATACAGTGATTTATCCCTGTGATCCTGCACGCACAATAAGCAAGCAAACCATTAGGGTTACCATTGAGGTCTTCACTTGAAATCACAAAGAAAAGAGAAAACATGAACTATGCAACAATTCAGAGACAAATTTAGTCCTGCTTTAAGCTACAGAAGTTTATATAAGTATTCGGAGTATGTTAATAATAACAGACTTTCCAAAAACCTAGACCCTTCAGCAAGGAGGAGGAGGCTGGCAGCATTTCAGGTGAGAATCGTCACATAAAAATAAAACACAGCAGCTCCAAAAAAAACCCAAGCTACACTGGTAATTCATGACAGAAACTGCTCAGCTGGCTACACCAATTAATGGTCCAGAAGTCCAGCCTCCACGTGAGGTGACCTGAGGAAGTGTCTTTTCAACGCTTCATCATTTTTGGATCCCGACTTACAAGAGTGAGGTGAAAAAAAAAATCTTTTCTGGTACTAAATGTACATTGCTTCATTCAGCACAGCGTGGAACTGATAGTTATATTGGTACCAGTTAGGTACTCTGGGAGCCTGAAATACTGCCCAATTTTAAATAGCTGTAGTAAGGTTGGTGCTTATGCTTCCCTCAGCTATTGTCAGTGCAAAAGACAAACTCTTCAAAAGGGTAATTCAGAGCAACAGTCAGATGAACATTCTGCCTCTACACAGATACATGGGAAGCCTGCTGAAATAATCTGCATAAGCAGCATCTTCAGTGATCTAATGATAATGAGAAGGAACATTTCTCCTCTACCTTTTGCCTAGTTAACTCTGCCAGTCAAAGCAATTACAGTGTTCGAATGAAAAACAGGCTGTGGCCTCCAAGCTGGGCTCAAGATCCACGCTGCTTCAAAGCAACGGCAGTACTGGCTTGCTAGATTGAAGAGTCTCTTCACTAACAGTTATCTGATGGCAGTGGATATTTTGCAGAAAACAAAAAAAGAAAGAACCAGGTCTGTTTTCACACTTTATTACAGGGAAGAGGCCCTTTTTGTCAAAGGTATTGCTCAATGGCGTTCTCTCCAACTTCTCAGAAACAGAATGTTATTGGGTCCTTAAAGATCTAATATCTGTTCCTGCCTGAATATTGCAGAGACAGCTGTCGAATGTCATTCTTTCAGGCACCATCTAACATGACCAAAGTCAATAATTGTCTTTTCCCGGATTAGGCTCCTTATAAGCAGCCATATTTTTAAAAGAAAACAGTCAATCCCCACTTTTTTTCATCTTAAATTCTATTGTCTTCTCTTCCTTAAACAACTTTCTTAGCTTTAATGATTAAGCATTTTGTCAAAAGTTACTAGTGATGTCAAGTACATAGCTTGAAACACACTGATTTTCAGGAGAAGACATGGCACGTTCTTAAAACCCAGCTCTCCTAAAGTACCCCAGCCCAGGTACCTCATACTTGTTATTTCCCACCTCAGTACCTATCCCATCAGGTTACAGCTGCTTGACCTAAGGGACACAGGACAAAAGCCTTTGCCAAATCCAAAGCTTGAATTCATCCCTCTAATGTGCTTCAGGACTTCTAACTTAGAAAAATATTAAAGTTGTCTATTGACTGCAAAAATTTTACCTCACTTGTCATCCAAGAACAGGCTAAAATGCATTAAACGAAGTAGGCTACACTAAAAGCTCTAAATAATCTGCTTTCCTGATGAGCAAGTTGTTGTCTTGCTCACATATCAGATTCCATCACAGATCTGATCATACATTAGCAGGTCGATCTGGGTATTGTATCAAACAGCAAAGATGAGGCTGAGAAAAGCAGGTCCTTGAGAGGAGCCCCACAAGCCCTCTAAATGCTTTGTGGTGCCATACGTCAGACATGGAGAGATGGAGAATCAAAAATGTGCCATTTCATCTGCTACATGGAATCATAGAGTGTGATAGGGGTGACTCCAGTGTTCACATAAAAGAAACTCACATCTGGGGAAGAACATGACAACATAGTCCAGAAAGGAGCATGAAGGTTCCAGCTTCAGGGTATCTATTTGAAAAAGAGCTCCATAATCTGACCAAACTGTTCCTGAAGAGCAGAACCTTTCTTTAGCCTAGCAGAGAAAGCACAGTATGCAAATCTTCTTAACAGTCAAGCAGCTTGATGGTGTGCAGTACCTCTTTGATACAGGGGAAAGAATTCTTGCTGTCAATTAGAAGTATGCAGTCAAGCATTCTGAAATGTTATGTTGAAAAGATTGTCATAATTTACATAATACATAACGAGTGTTCATCATATGAACCCACAACACAGGATCACTACTGCCTTATTACAGGTGTTTCCCTTAGGTACACACGCATACTACATCTTTAAAAGACAAAAATAACATTTCTTTTTACAAGACTCTTCCCAGAATGCCAAAAGCTGCAGAAGGCTGCTCTCCAGGATTTGCTGCGTAGTCAGCTCTGAAATACTCTGCTAAGCAGCAGCTGTTTACAGGAAAGGTCAAGAGGGCCTAATTAACTTGTCACTGTGCATAGACCCCCTTCCTCAGTGAAGTGATGCAACTAGTTCCCTTAACAGCTACCTGCAAAACAGTGATACGGATCATGCTCTAACACTGTATTCTCTGGTATCACTTTATGGGCTTTTGCTGCAACATCAGTTATTCCCCATAACCTGTGAGCACATTTTGCAGCAAACATACACAAGTGCTCCACAGCATCAGGGAACGCGGAACTCGTGATGGGGAAAGGCACGGAGGTGTTTTGTGTAGGTCTTAGACACACACCCTGCTGATGTGCTGTGATCAGGTAGACACAGCAACTATGTGCAGCTCACAGTCAGCCCTACTTGCCAGGACTGAAGAGATTCTTGGCCAGCACACGAGTAGCCTTCAGCTCCCACCTAGACAATCACCAGAAGCAGCCAGGAAAGAGATCAATAGGTTGTCTCATCTGGAGGATGAAGCCTCTAACAAATGCATCCCCACTTCCTAGCACTGAGCTGAAGTGGACGCTAACATTAGACCTGGACCCACAAGAGTCTGGCTCAGAGCTAAGAACATTATATATGGATTAAAGAGATTACACCTAATTTAAGAATGAGACTACATCACAAATAGCAACACTTGCAGAAACCCCCAAGCCAGCGTGAAGCTAACTATGGTACCGAGAACGCAGCTGTCTCATTGTGGTGCTGGAGCCAGGCTTCTGACCTCTCTGCAGAAACAGGTGATATTTTGTTAACTTACCTCTCTCCCTCTGGGGTCAAAGGTGACACAGGGCTAACTCACCTATAGGTTTTTAGGACTTGCAGTTATCTTTGCATTAGCCCCAGTCCATCTATATTTATTTCTGCATTTAGGCCGATGTACCCGCATGATTCTAACCCAGAAATATTTGCTTTGAAGATCCAGTCTGGTATCTCTTCACAAAGCCAACTCAGCTTGTTCTGATCTATTTCTGTCATTTATAATAAGATACTACATTGTGCCTGGTAGACATACCCTGCTACAATAACACATCCTCTTAAATGCAGTATTTTTCTGTTTGCCTCAGGTTAGGAAAAGAAGGAACATACCACAAGCTGAACTACATCACAGTTCAGTGTTTGTGTTTCTTAGTGAAAGAGCTGGCTAATGTCTGTCTGAGTGCTTTGATCTATTGCCCACCAAAGCCAATGACACCGTTGTAAAGTCTCTTGATAACAACTGGATTAAGAGGGAGAAGATAAAGACACATTTCAGAATATCTTGGGATACGGATAAAGCAAAAGGACACAAACAAATCCCAAAGCCCTAGGAGTCATGAAGTCACTCCGAAAGCTCCCTGGTGAGCTTCAGTACATAAAATTACTAGAGAAAAGCCATGAAAATTTACAACAACTCATTTTTTCTTGTTGTTGTATTTTTAACCCATTGCACTGATTATAACATGCTGTCAACAGCCTCATCAATTATCCATTGCCAAGAAGTGGGCTCTAACATTCTGTGAGCAGTATTAATTGGTCTCAGTAGCATATAATGAGTTCAAAAGCTCCTACCTGTGTGCCCCCGGGGATGGTGGCTAGAGGCGGACAACAATTTACAGCAGACCATTAACACACAGACCAGAAAGAGCCAGTCAGACAGAGGCATTGATTTGGCACAGATTCTCATCCTGGAGGCAGAAAAGGAAGCAGTTGAGTGGAAGAACAACGTGAGTAGGGAACAACATAAAAACAATGTGCAGGAAGAAAAGCTGGTGAGATGCATAACAATAACTAATAGGGCTTATTACAAGGCAACACTGAAAAAATCATATTCATGGTTTAGTGGGGATCAATTCTTTTTTTAAGCATGTTTTATAATTAGAAGCAATGAGATGGCTATCATACATCGTATTACCCACCACCACATATTTACAACACCACATTATGAGTACAATACATTTCCACGAGTCTGAGATAAGGGGTTGGGTTTGGGGTTTTGTTGATCGACCCGCACTCAAGTCTAAATATACATGTTTATAAATCGTGCTACTATTTTTAAACTGCACCTGCCTCAAAATCATAGAAACAGCACAGAAAAATATCCTTTTCACTTAATACTGCTCAGGATATATTTGCTAAAGATACCAGCTCCCATGTAGCCACGCAGGTGAATTGGTTGGATCTCCCAAGCCCACAACATCTCCTGCCTTTCCTGAAGATCAGTAAGTTTGCTGAGGGTCAAACACTCACCGAAACAGCACCTCAGTCAAATATACGAGGACTCAGTGCTCTGCCAGGGTGTTAGAAACTGCATTTCAGGGAACAGTTGTTCCAAAGAAGGTGGATGTTGTTAATCATATTCACGTTAGCGTTAGAACTAAGACCCCAAATCCTCAGTAATTTTGTTGCAAACATCTACAATTAAATCCCTCAATAGCTTATGTTATGCCATTCATCATATAGAAAGGTAATCTAATCATTTTCTAAAACTCAGTTATGATGATTTATTACTTGTGCGATACATAAATGGGCATTATGCAGTTGAACTCTTAGATACAGTGTTCCACACTTTCAGCAAAAGCTGCAAGCAGGAATACATCAAATTAATTAAAGGCAATTTATAGATTTGCATAAATTGAACTAAATACTGCTTTCATAGCAGTGATGTTAGTCTGCAGTTAATCAGCACGCTGGGATTTCTGCAAGCCCATCACAAGCACGTTTACTTGCGCCAAAAAGTCTTTTGGGAACTTCTTTCCCCTGCAGATGCCAGTTCTGATTCTTCCAAGCATTTTCTAAATAATTTGTTTATCTGTGTATCTTTAAAATACTTGAAACTATTCAGCATATCCAATATTCAAGTGCTGAACAGACTGATAGTTTAAAAAAAAAAAAAAAAAAAAAGCCAAGTGAAGCACTTTGATCCTGTTTTAAATTTGATAACCATCTACAAATAAAACCAAAACAGATCTTTCATTTTTTCATTGAAAAGTGGATGTATAATCTTCTCTTTTGCACATCACAAAACAATTTTTCTCTCACTGTGTACGAATGGAAATGTTGATAAAGCCCAAACAAATCAAAAATGCAGTTGTTAATATCAAAAGTGGAGACCAAAAGCCTGTTGTGTAAATATCTGTTAGCAACAAACACTAAACAACAATAAACTACAAAGACTTGGGAAAAAAAATACACTGGTGAAAAACCCAGCACCTTCACCTGTCCTTATAGACTTTATTCCAGCCTACGAACATCATTAAAAAGCTACATCAATATTGCTAGAAAATAACTCACCGTGTTTACAGATTTAAGAAATTTTTAAAATTACATGTAAAGCTGCTGCATTTTAAGGACTGATTTGGCAAAAAGGTACCTTTCCTTGCATCTAGAAGGTACTCTGTTTTGAGCCCAGAAAGTTGCCACCTTGAATACAAATGAACCAGTACATGCAGAAACAGACTGAGGCTCTTTTGCAGCAGTATAGAGACTTCTGCAAGCGTGAATCAAGCCCAGAAGATGAAGACATCACCAGCTTTTGCCTACCATACAAGTATCCTCTTAAGGAGCACTCCCAGGCTAATTCAGAGCAGCTACACTCCAACTAATAAGCATGGACCTCATTCACCCCTTGCACCCAGCTGAACCACATAATGCTACTGCAGCTAATGGGATTGAGTCACTGTGAAACCAGCATAAATGTTGTTATTATTGCTCTTGATCCAATATTAGTCTAAGGACTAATAACCTCTGAAATCCCAGTAAGCTCTGAAATCAACCTGCCATTTCAGATTTTAGTCACCCACATCTTCCCACGTACCCGAACCTCATTTTCCCGGGGAGAGACCTGAATTTAACCTTAGTTTTCTTGCTCTATGAGAAACACAGAGCTTACACCTCATGCACCAGTTACCAACTAAATAGGAAATCATCACCTGCTCATCTTGTAATACCATGCCTCTGCTGCTCTAAATGCAAATACAGAAATCTGATCCATGTATCAGTGGAGACCCCAGCTTTGGTGTCACTCTGTAATATCATAATGAAGACCTTCCTTCAGGTTTCCTGAGGTGTGACTGAAAGCAGGATTTAACCCTTGGAACTAAACACCACAGATGAGAGACATTTTGAGCAAGCCTTTTCTGGTGTGAGTTGATGGAAGGGACAGACATTTAGTCCCAAATCATGCACCACATGTTCAACAGCTGCTATTTCAGCATGTAAGTGAAGCCAGGTGTTCCCACCATTCCCAGTGTAGGAGCAAAGCTACTCTCAGTGGAAATGCTTGTGTGCTGACCTTATTTCAAAACCTTTCTCAGATTATGAGTTTGACTCTTTTGAAGCCATGGCCCTGATACTAAACAGGGAATGTGAAAACAGGTTTCATCTGGCTAACGGGGTAACCATACCTCTTTGTAAGTATATTCAAGTCCAGGAATACATGTATCACTATAAAGCATCAACTTAGTTATATCCAAACTGAAAGGCTGCTAAAAGCATCCAGTGCCATTAAAATGATAACCATTTGCAGACTTTAGGCTGCCCTGCAGGTAGACAGGACATGAGACTTCAGCCTGCTAACATAAAGAAACACAAGGGGATCTTTAAAAAGGCAGGGGAAAAATGAAGTTTGGCAGACAGATGTAGCAAGGGGTGCTGAGCCCTTCAGCGTCAGTGGGCTGCCACTTTCAGAAATGTCAAGCCTTCATACTCCGTTGGACTCAAGTGGATATTGTTGCTAACCAGAACAGCAAATCTTCAGTGTCATTTGAAAGATAAAAGGTGCTCTTACCTTGGGGACTTCGCAAGAATTTTGTTCCAGTCAAACACAATTATTTCAGTGTGTTTTTCATAGTTATTCCTGATTCCCATTTGCGGCAGCAAATAAGCCTTTCTGCATTTCAGGATTTTTCCTTCACTTTGGGGACCTAGAAAGAAAGCCATATTACACTGCAATTAACGTCTGGAATGGTACTGTGAAATAGATCTTCTTTACCAAAAAAAATCATTGTTTCACAGTGCCATCTACAGTGCAATCTAAGGCAAAAGGTAGCAGTCATATTGCTCTTTTCACTTGTTTCCAAGAACACAGAGAAACTGTGATAAGGCAGCTCTGAAATATCACTATATTAACTAAAGGCAGAGTTCACTATCCTGGAAATTACCTAATGTGTACAGCACACTGTCTCCTTAGAGTTACATGCCCTCTCACCGCTGAACCGCTGTGAAAGCTGTAAGGTCTAAGACACCACCACAGCGCAAGACAGATTTCCATGTGATTACATAAAATCTCCAACAGTTTGAACCAGAGATTATTAAAGACAAGGGGGAAATCCTTCATAAAGATTTGGCCAAGGCTTCCGGAGTGTCAGTGCTTGACAAGCAGAGGGTCTGTAGGGTCATATCCATAGGATCATTTCTGCATGATGAATACATTCCAGCACCCTCTGACACTTTTGGCTCTATTTGCTTCCAGCATCGTACCTCACACCCACCCCACCTATACCCAGAAGCTACACTTTGAAATCCCTATATGGAGACTCTTTTGCAGCAGTACTGACACACGTTCCACAGAATAATGAGCTCAAATACTCCATTTCATAGACATTCGAGTCTCTTTGCTTTCATTGTTTATGTTTGTTCTCTCACTTCTACCCCTGGGCTTAACTTGACCTTCTGCTATTGAAAACACAGCATAGTGCAATTTGTGAGAATAATAATAATGCGGTCTTCACCTATGGAGTGATCACAACAACCTTTTCTCATCTTCTTCCACCACTCTTTTCATTTCACTCTTCCTTTGATCAATTAGAAATTTGCTTTTAAGGAACACAAAATTACACTGTCACAATGGAGAGCAAAGCAGAGAGCTGGGGCCATAAAAGCACGCTGGCAGACACCTTTCAGAAGCTTAGGACAGGAAAGGCCCTGGCTCAATACACTCAGCTCCTTTCTGTTCAGAACACCATGAGAAAATAGAATAATTGCTGGAATTAAAGAGGTACCAGCCTAGCAATCTATAATTAATCACATTTTACTCTGTGTTTGCTTTCCAATGTGGAGAGTTTCAGAGTAAGCCAAAATCACAACGCAACAGCTCTAATCAAAACAAAATGTAGGCAAAGAGATGTTTTAAGACAAAACACTGCCATTCTCCATTAATCCTTTCTTCCACAAATACACATAAAATAAAAAAAAAATTGGTGTGCCTTAAAAGGCCTATTGAGAAAAAGCAAACAAACAGGCTTTTCAATATAGTATTGAATGACTGAAATGGTTGTCGTACATTTTTACCCATTTCATAATAGGACAGATAGATAAATATATTTTTACAGTGCTCTTCTAGAAATCAATATTGCAATATACTAACTCAGGTTTTAGTGCTTATCTGTTCCATAATTTTTATTAGCGAAGAAAAACAAGAAGGTTTAGATGCATCTACAGCTAAATACTAACTTTTGTGTAACCCGTTCTGTAAACATCAGTTAAAGACTTGCAAAAGACAAGGAAGTATTGATTATTCTAACTCATTCTAATTAAATGGATCCAGCAAAAGCAGCAGATGATACAGCCACCAGCATATCTAAGGGCTTTCTGATGCCTTTCAGACAGTGATATTTCTTAAGAATACAGGGTTGCTTGAGGGGAGTGTAAGGCAAAGTCCTACAGTGCAATCTTAACTCTGAGATTCAGCTGCTTTATTTCAATAAAGGAGGGAGAGCAGAAGAGAAGAAAGAGGCTCACCCGGTTAATAATGGTAAAAGGAATTTCAGGTTTCTCATGGCAAAAGCATGTCTTGTGCGGATTTTGTGAGCGGTACTGGTCCCTGCCTTGCCTTGGGCCACAGCACTACTTTGGCAAAGCAGAGCTGCTTATTTGCAGGCTGCACAAACAAGCAAATCGCTCCCAACCTCCTGTGCCAGGAGCTGAGCTGGGGCAGCAGGGCCAGTGAGGGCACCAGCCCTCCCACTGGCCACCTGCGAGCAAGCTCAGCACTGCTTTAAACAAAATACAAACCAGCGTCACCTCAGAAGAGACCCCAACACATCTGGCAACAGCTGGCATCCTGTGGATGAAGGACTCCAACGCAGCAGGGTTAATTTACACATAAGGGATTTGAACAGAAGTCACCCATGGAAAGCAATCTTGTGAAGAAAGGGGATGTTTTTATACAGTGAACTCCACCCAGGAGGCAACTGAGCCCCCAATCCCATCTCTAGAAAAGCTATAAAAGAGAAAAGAAGGAAGGAGAAAAGTGTGAAGGGCTCCACTCCCAGTATTTATGCATGGGCTGGCCATGAACAACTCCTGCTTTGCACTTTAATTGCCCCAGACCCCACTTCAGGCCACAAAACTCTCCAATATCAGTATTTAGGACATCCACAAGCCCCAGTTAGGGCTGTGGGTTTTGGTATTTAAAGGGAATTGCAATGGTCACATCTGCTGCACCTCAATCCCCACACAGTCTGTCTCTGTGCCTCTGCACTTGGGTAAAATGGGGATGAATAGCATTCCCCACACCAGGGAAGTGTTTCAAAAACAGAAACAATAAAGGTCTAAAGTTATTTGAAAATTGTATGGGCACTGTATAATTCCTTTGACAGATGGAATAAGATAGCATTTTAAATTAGGTACTTTTCCTACCAATATTTACATGTTGTAAAATACTTCTTACGGCTACTTTCTGTAAAGAATAAATTACTAAACCATTTCAGGCCATCTTTTATAATAAGCTATTAAATAATTTAGAAAACCTCCACCCATTAAAAATTTAAAAGGCCCTTAATTTCTCCCTTCTCAACAATTCCTGCCTTAAAACAGAGATACAAGCGCATCCCTTAAAAAGACTCCTCTTCTACACAGCAACTGGTAAGAGGGGAGCAAGTTCAGGCACCACGTTCTTCTCAGGGTGATGTGCCCAATGAGGATTTTAACCCCACTGTTGGCATTATTAAACTCTTACATCCCACTGACTCAAGAACTGAGAGAAAACATCTGTGATTTCTTAGAAATGGGGAGAAACAAACAAAAAATCTATTCTGGTCACTACATGTATTTGCAAAGTGCTAGTATTTGAGGGCTGAGGCACTGCTGGAACAGGTTGTCTGGAGAAGTTGTGGATGCTCCATCCCTGGAGGGGTTCAAGGCCAGGCTGGATGGGGCTTGGAGCAACCTGGTCTGGTGGGAGATGTCCCTGCCCAGGGCAGGGGGTTGGAACTCCATGATCTTTTAAGGTCCCAACTCCAATCATTCCATGATTCTATGAAATAGAGACAAAACTCAAGAAAAGAGCAAGAGCAAACACCCTGCCCGGGCAGTTCCACCTGTTACACGCCAGCTAATTAATGCAGAACCCATTTCACGTCTTAAAGACTGTAAAAGGGACAGATATTTAGCAATACCCCTCCCAGGAGGCCTGTGTCCCAGAGGCAGCTCGCCCCCTGGCCCGCAGGCCGGCGCTGCCTCTCAGGGGCGGGCCTACATCTGAAGCGCCACACTCCTCGGCCCGGCCTGGCGGCCCACGGCAGTTTTGTGACTTCGAGGGGGGAAATCATTTTATCCGTGTGAGGAAACTTTATTTTTGAGGACTTTCGAGGGATGTTGCGGATGGAAAGAAGGAGAAGGGGAGTATACCTCCCCTGAGGGCGGCTGGCGGCCCTGCAGCGTGGCGCTGCTGCCCCCTGGCGGCCGCCCGCCGCCCCGCAGCGGCCCTGTCGCCTTGCCCAGGCGGCATGCATAATTCAGCGGCCAGGTATTAAACACTTCCAACTTTCGTCCCTGCTCGGAAATCTCATTAAATCTCATCCCTGCACCGTGCGCCGCTTGTTCCGACGAAACCCCGCTCGTCGTTACCCCGCCGGAGCCATCCTGGTGCTCTGAGAGATCTCCCCACACACTCCGCCGGCCACAAAGCCTCTTAATTTGCAAGCGCTCCTTTGTGCGAGAATGAACTGTCCATGCAAATTAAGTTTTGTCATTACTCACATTAACACGCCGCTGTCACAGGATTCCCCAGCTCACCCTGCTCTCGGAGAGCCAGGCTGCTGTGCTGAAGGAAGGGGTCGGGCCTGGTGCGTCCCTCACGGCTCCTCAGAACCCCTCCTGAGCCTTCAGGAACAGGCCAGCCAGGGGGAAATAATGCCATTTAAATTCCAAATTACATCCCCCAGCCCTCGCCCAGAATCCTCTGCATCAGGTGACTGGATGGTAACTGCATCAGGTCGGGTAACTGCAGCTTGATCTGAAGACTTCAAGCAGCAGTAAATGTGCCACAGCTAAGTTATTCCAACAGTTAATTAACCTCGCTTTAAACACTGCACCCAGCTTCTCATCTGAATTTGTCCAGCTTCTGCTTCTAGGCATCTGAGCTCATTAGGCCTCTTGCTGGCAGATGAAAGCACCCTCCGCTCTCCGGTATCTCCCAGCCTGCCATCCTGTCCCCAGGATCCACACAGGTGAGGTGAAGGAAGCCTCCATTCGTCGGAAGTCTTTGCACTCTTAAATCCACCACAGAGCTCTTCTCTACATCGCTGCCAACTTCTCAACGTCAGGTATTTTGAAGTGAACCTCGGAAGATGATCTTTATCAATATCACAAGCGGAGTTAAGGAACCTTCCAGCTTGTACTTCGTGTTTCCCCCTGATATACCCTGCTTGTTCACCTGGCTGGCACATTGCATTGGGACGAATAAAGTGCATAAAGGTTTTGGCTCTGCCCATCATTACTCACACCAAGTAACAGATACACCAGGTAGGAAGGCACTGTGCAAACTGAGGAAGAACACAAAGTTATGCAGTGCAATAAAACAAAACTTTTACTGAGCCAAATTCCTCTACCCTTCACTCCCTGGATAAACATCAATCTTTCTACTGCATCTGCTTCCCTACAGGTATCGCTGAGGGACCTCTGAGAGCACACAACCAGAGAATGGTTAGAGTTGGAAGGAACCTTGAAGATCACCTAGTTCCAGCCCCCCCTGCCATCAAGCTCCATAAGGCAAACTGAATAAGGCTCTTCAAACAGCAAGAAAGCTAGGTAAACAAGGTAGCAGCAAAATGCAGGTGTGCTTCCTTGCTTTTAAAAAAGCCAGACATAGCAAAAAATGTCACTGGGAAACCATGGCAGTTCTCAGCCCCTTTCAGACTTCAGCAGACTCCCAACACTCATCACCTGCAATTTTTAAAGTACTTTTCTTATGGCATCACATTCCATTTATGACATCAGCCTCTTCTGGCAGCAGCTCAGTCTATCACCACCAGTCAGCCCTTTCCACAGGGATATTTCAAAATCTCACTTAACAGCAACAGGGGATGTGGGGAGGAAAAGAAAACAATGCCAATGAGAGCTAAAGGAAATACAACCCATAGCTTCCTAAGAAGGGAGAACTGAACTCCTATTATATCCACATGGCACAAGGTATCGACCGCACTAGCAGCTGGATCATCCATGCACATGCCATGTGTTTTGGGGGGAATGGGTCTGTCTTCAACAGCATTTGGAGTTGTCCAGTGGAGGTCAGGTCACACAGAAGCAGTAGAAGTAGTGCACAGAGCCAGAAAACAAATTCAAGCAAGGGACTGAAGTTGAAAAGTGAGGGACTGACAGAAGATCTCAAGTTTGCACAGTGTAAGAAGGAGTCTGAAATTAAAGGACTTGCCTTCTTTTCCAGGGCAGAACAAGTCAGGTGTCTACTCAGAACCTGATGCAATGCAGGCTACAGGGGCTAGTTCGGGTCCCCTTCAGGCAAAGGAACAGTACCTTCTTCATTTACACTAACTCCAGAACTCACAGGTTTCAACTATATTTATGTGGCAAGAAGCAGTCTTGCAAATGAAACATATGAGTTATGCTGGCATAAATAACTAATCACTTGCAGTTCAAAGTATAATCACTGTGTATGAGAGTATCACCTAAATTAAAGGATTCTAAATTAAATAGAATCTCATTAGGAAAATTAGTTTTTAAGAAAATCTTTTAGAACCTGCTCTCTCAACTCCAACTGAGTCCACATCTTCCCTTCAGGAAGAATTCTACCCAGACTCAAAGGACTGCCCAGACAGTAAAGTACAGTTATTCTAGCTGTCAAATAGGGTCAGAATAGACCCTTTTCTCCATACAGCCTTATTTATTATTCATCTTCATCCCACAAAGAACCCTTCTGCCACAGTGAATGCCTGAAGAGGTAAATATTGTCATCAAGGTTTCATTTTTAAGGTTGCACAGACTTCCCAGCTTGGGCAACCAACACAGGATATCTCCTCATTACAGCCCAGCGTTTCAACTCTTTCAACTACATTTATCAGAAAGAATTTTTCATTGTGGTTATCCAGGTTCTTTGAGTCCCTCACTCCAGCTCAAAACCTTCCCCACCCCCTGGTGTATGGCCTACTTAAGAGATGGGCAGACTTGCAGGCACTACGTTCAAGGAAGTACAGGAATTGCTTCAACCCTGTTCAAAGAGGAGACAGTGCGCTGCTCCACTCCCAGCTGACCTCCCATAAGCAGAGCAGTACTCACATAAAGCAGTACTCACATAAGGCAGCACACACACAAAAAAACAAAATGTGGAGAGAAACATCTTTGAAGGAAGTCTCCTCAGCGGGATGTTTCAGACAGGGGAAATGCACATTTTCCCCTACTGTAAAGTTTACCTGCCAGGTAGCAAAGCATTAAAGTTGTTGCACAGATTTTCTTCAGCAGTAAGACACTGTTTTCTATACCCTGAATTGGTGGAAAAGTTTAATTTCTCCCATGGAAGTAAAAAAATCATCAATTTGCCATAGAGCAGATCACTCACCTTTCTTCCCATTCACTGGGGACCCAGGTGAGCTGGTAGATTATTTTGCAGAGATTGCTTGGGGAAGGGAGGCAAAGGATGGAGGAGACAGCTTCAAGGCAGTTGGTGCCTCTGAATAATGCACTGGGGGTCCCAGACCTGTTCTGGGTGCCTGCCATTCAGCCCAGGGCTCGCTTGCAAGAATTGGATGATTGCTGACTGTGGGTGACAATTAAAAGTAAGGACAAGAGGCAATCCCAAGGAAATAACATGACAATTAAGAGATTCAGCAAGTGCGAGCAGTAAAGAAAGGTTGAAGTAGCTGTGTTTGTTTAGTCGAGAAAAGAGTTTATTGAAGACATGCTAACGGTCTCCTTGAAGAGGTTTGCTTTAAAGAAGGGCACAATTTAAAGAAGTGGTTCTCTGAAACCGCTGCAAATAGCACAAAAATAAATGAGATGTCCTGCAAAGTTGATCTGCTGTGTGCATGAGGAAACATTTTCTGTACCTAAGTGTGGGAAACTAGTGGTACAAGCTGCTTAAAACTGATGGAGCCTGCTTCAATGGAGATTTTTTTAAATTGGCTGAACACCTATGGGATGGTCAAGGCCCCCTTCTCCAGCCATAGGGTTGGATTACATGTTTGCTCGTGCTCTGTAATGGGACTGTCTCTTTTATGCCTTGTAGCAAAAAAAAAAAGCACTGGAATGTAAATGTGAGGTAAATAGTCACTGTTCACAGTGTCATCCTCAACACCCTGACCACAGACAGTCATCAAGTCAGAGGTTAGTGGAGAAAAATCGTGGCAGAAAGAAACTGAAAATACCTCCTACATGTATCAATTATATTTTTCATGCAGACAGGGTCAGCTCGTGTTACATTTCGATATCTTCCTGGTGGTTCTGAGCATCTTTATACAACCAAATTTTCTTCTTCTGATTCTGCTGCACTAAAATATTATATTCTCTTGTTATTTCCCAAAACACTTCATTCACAGTAAATACTTACATGTCCACTCATGCTTCCTTGGGCTCTGAATCCAACAGGATCAGTTCATTTCTGTGTGACCAGTGTAATCTGGTCTCTGCTTTTGTTTCAATTCATGAAATGCTCTAAGAGGAAAGCACAGAAGAGCTAGGTTTGCTTTTAGAACAGAAACATGCTTTATGAGCAGTGGATGCACATTGGCTGATGAAGAATCCCAACTGTCTGGGTGTATGAGATAATTGTTCCACTTGGGACTCATTAGCTAATTGTTAAAAGATCCTAATGAAAAGCATTTCATAAACACGGCACTAAATTTCCAGAAGTGTAATTATGGGCTGAACACACATTTTTAGCACCTGTCTTATCAACTACATATGCCAATAGCAATATATCTTGTGGTGTGTTATCTCTGTTCTCTCTGCCAGTCCTGAGGTAGTACGTAGGACAACTACTAGCAAACTGAAAGGTAACAATTTTGATATTCCAGTTTTTGTACAAAGATAGCACAGTCAGCTTGGGACTGGTTGAAAATTCTGTCCCTAGCATACAGAATCTCTTGTGGCAATAGCAAAGAACAAAACTTGCATGGGAAAAGAGAGGCACAGACCAAAAAGCTATAACCCAACTTCTTGATCTTGTTTTGTCAGTTGACTTTCATGCTATAAGACAAGCTCTTTACTCAGTGTTAGGAAACATTGTTTGCCTATTGGAGCCTGCTCCTTGAGTTATTTTTTAAAAAATCATTGCTCTACTGAATAGAAAAATTCCAGAAGCAGGTTCCTGACCCATCAGTTCAGGAACTGTTACTAAAAAATTAAGAAAAAACCAAAACCTCTGCTCGACATTGTACCATGGAGAAGTATCTCCTTGTTTGGAGTTAAGTGTGGGCACAGCACAGCTGGGTTTAGCTCTCATTGATTTTGAGAGACGTGGGTGAGGCTGTAGCTGTAATCCTGTTTGTATTGTGTTCTTCAGGTACCAGGAGTCATATAAGGTTTTCTAATTCCTGACAGCAGCCTGCTACTGAGTCAAGAAGAAAAATGAGCCGACAGATGTATCTGTTAATTATCTCCTGAGCCATTGGTCCTGTGGCCCTGGAATCAATATTACGTTGCCAGAAGAAAAAGCAAATTTGAAAAGCAGACAGACCTCAGAAAGATGTATCCTTCATGATGTTTAAGCAGTGTGCTCTTCCTAGCTTAGTTGCCCTGATGGACCACCAACATGTACATGGAAGAGTGACTCTATCTCTCTCCTGCAGGCATGTATTTTTCTCCTTTTAACCAGAAAAATTCCGTATTCTAATATGAAAACATAAGGTAACATTCTGTTATATGTTGACCAATGGTGAAATAAGGAAAAAGTGCCCCCATTTAGAGCAGATTTATCACCTGCTGGCTGCCGGTTTCGTCTCTTTGCAAGCATGAGGAAGCCAGACAGAGCTCTGGCTACTCTTACAATGAAAAAGGAACAAACCCCAAAAAAGTGCTGAGGATTGATAAAGAGAACAGTCCTTAGATGCCTGCCTGTCACTGCACTAAGACAGGACAGCAACAGCCACAAGATGCTCTTTAGAAACTGTGAGAGGTGTTAATGTGGTCTTTCCCCCTGAAGCACCTGAATTGTCAGGGGTTCCTCCTTCCAGTATCTGTCACAGCTGAAATCACTGCTCAGTGGGTCTGACTGAAGTGAGACCACAGCTCAGGGAAAGCGTTACTTTGGGCTTTCAGTTCCAAACCTGCCTAAGATGGATTTTTGATTTTCTGTTGCTCCTTCATTCCTGCACAAGCCACTTCGTGATCACCAAGCCATGTGCATGATTGATGGGAGGAGCGGAGGGGCATGATTTTGATGATGTTTTGAAATGCTTAGGGTTGGAAATGAAGTGTGAGATCCCCCCACTTTTCCTACCTCACTTGATGGCAATTACAACTGACTTAAAGATGTGAGATCTGTTGAAAGTAATAAATTGTTGATTGTTTGTTTATTTATTGAGGGTAGACAACAGTCAGCTTTTAATCAGGTTTTCATCACCGCTAGAGAACTATTAACTCTCTTAAAAATAATTAGAAAACAGAAAAGAAAAATCTCCTCTAATTATTTTCATCCAGGAAATTGGGACTTTATGAAAAAAAATCTCAGGATTCACAGAAAAAATTTCACTTGGTGCCACATTCTCTTCACTCATTTAAACAATGAGATAGTGTTTGCCAGAGAGGTGGGGAAGAAAGACATTAAAAAATAAACCATACTTAATGTTTTTCCACAAAGCCTGCCACAGGTAGTCACCCAAAGCCTTTCCTAAACCCACCTTGTCACAGCCAGCGCTGCCCAGCTCTCCCCCTTCTAAATCTTCTTCTGAAGATTTTCTCCACCTTCTGTCCTTTTACCACACCCTCCAGGTTTAGCCCAACATTGACAGTTGTTTCCCCTCACCTTCCTCAAATATAATTTGTCTGCAGTCATGTTCACAGTGGCAGAACTAAAGCAAACAACTGCCCTCTCTCTTTCTGTGGCTTCCACTTCCTGAGCATGTATGATGTTGTGGATACTGGCATCTCAGTAAGAGCCAATATTTTCAGCCACCTTGGGTGGACACTCAGTTACTTCTGCTGAACAGACTGCAGGAGTTTTCCATTTCTCTGGTCTCTGGCTATTCGTGGAATCTTGTCTTTCAGATCCCCACAGTACACCTTTTTTCCATTTTTTTAGTAGATGAACTATGAGCATTGCCCTGAGAGAAACAGTACCCAAACTTAACTACACTAAAAAGAGCAACCTACAAATTTCAATCATACTGGAATGAGGAACAGGCATGAAATATCTCAGCAGATACTACCTTTCTGTGATTTCACATAGGCAACGTAACTAAACAGAGTCCCTTCATCTCACATACAACTTTCCAGTAGCTTTCCCCACCAATAATCCAGTGAAAATATTCCCTAGGTGTGCCTCATTTACCTCCATCCTATTGCCACACACCGCTTTACCAATACACTGTTTGTACCTCAAATGCAGTCATCCTTACAGCTAAACAGGATCAATCACGAGCACTTTGCTAGATCCTGAGCCAGCTCCTGTTGTTCTGTTGTTGAACAGATATTTGCCTTTTGGGGCAATGGCCAGGCCATGCCCTACGTGCACCCCCAAGGTGCAGTTGAGTAGAAAGCAGCTTTTGGTAAGACGAGTAGGGGACAGACATGCTTTGCTGTCTCCTTGCAGGGAACCTGTCCTCAAAGCCTCAAAGGGATGCCCTTTGCGGTGGCAGGCATTAGTCAAATGCAAGCACTCAGGTCCAGTAAGAGCTAACTGAACAAAAATGTAATGGACTGTAAAAACCAGATCAGACTGGATTATGGATTTTAAGGGACGACTAACTAAAGAGTGTATGAGGGGCTGAGCTAATTAAGTACTCCCCCACCAGGACCCCAGTGGCTGTATCTTTTTATTTCATTTTTTCAACTGCCCATTGGAGATGAATTGTGATTCACTTTAAAAAGGGATTCTTCTTGTAAATCGATCAGTCCAAGACCCATTTGACCTACTAGTGTCTCTTTAAAGATTGATGAACTGGAACACAAAAGTGAAACTCTCTCACTTTAACTGTTCCCATCTGAGTTTCCTGCACTGTGAGATACATTTTTAAAGAGGCCTTTGGAGTGGTTGCATCATTGATTCAAATTCTAGGGTTATCGCACAAAGCATTTCCACAGCCTGGCAGTAGGCAAGACAGCCACACAAACTGAAAGGCCATTAGCAAAGCCAGTCACAGAACTGGTTTAGATTAAAAACTGCTGTTATTAAAAACGCACTACATCTCAGGGACCGTAGCAGGAATTTGTTAGGGCTTTTACTTTAATACTGGCCACTAATTACATGCAAAACAGGAACACTAATTAAAAAAAAAAAAATGGAAAATCACTTACTGGATTTATATTTTCCCCTCTCCAAGTGAAAGCCTTTCCTTGCAAATGACAAGTATTTTGGCCAAGATTAGTGAGAGAGGCTGCAGGTAACTGAACTCACCCGAGGGCACCACTGCATCCAAAAATACAGATAGAAAGTTTTAATTTAGAGCCGTGCCTTGCACTATTTCAGACAAATCTCACTTGTTTTCACATAGCTATTTACTGCCAATTTAGTCTAACATGTTTTAAACCAGTGTAGAAGTCCTACCCACCTCTGTCCTCCCCTAAAATTCATAGACAATGGTCAAAATTCCTTTCTGTGCTCACAGATGCTGTTGGGTGAGCACTCAAAGGATGTTTTTGATAGAGTGCAACCACCCTTATTTTACCCTCTTGGTTCTTTTTAATTTCTCTAAGCTGATAGCTTTGAGCAAATAGGATAAATACTTGGGCAATTATCTGTTCAACTTCATTCAGATTGTGCAATTTTGAGGAAGTATTTGGGAGTATGAAGTGTTTTATACCATCTATACATCAGAAAGACAGCATGAATCTCTTGGCATACTGACACTACTGCGTAAAACAGAATCGTGGCCATTGGAGGGTGTGGCTTATTATTTTAAATTATTTTTGCACTCCAGCCAAAAACAGTAGGTTTCTTAAACCGTTATTTTGTCCTCTTTAACTCAATTGGACAAGAATTCCTAATTATTTCTCTGCTTGCAATAGCACCGTCTGACTTGTTACCTGAGAATAGGAGTATTGCATAAATAATCTATTGCCTTTTTAACCTGAAGGTCTCAACATCTGGTCTTCAAGAACATGAAAAATTTCTTATTTAATAATGGAATATTCCTGCAATAGTCACTGTAGCTGGAAAGTACTATTTTCTGAAGCCTCCTTTTCTCCACTCTGGAGGACTTCGGGTCAAATAGATCATTCAACGACAGTACATCCTCTCCCAGCAGAGACCCAGAGGTGCGGGGAGAGACCACGAGCAGCTTGGCTGTCACACAAAGAGCCGAGACCCGCATGCCACTTGTCACCATTCAGACTAGAGCAGCAGTGTTCAACTGAGGAGACAGCAGGCTGAATATTAGCATTGTCAGTGTTGATCAGTGCTTGGAAGTCATCAGAGCTCTCTGGATACAGTGCTCAAGCCTGGCTTAAACTCCAGTGCAACAAGTCTAGACAGGGCTTTAGGTTTCTGGGGCCCCCTCAATGTTTTCTTCCACCAGAGACCTCTGGCCACCCTGTCTCCTGAAACTCAAGTCCCAAAGCACAAAACCAGAGCCATACGCTGTCTGTGTGTCATATAGCATTGAGCCAAAACATTTCAGAGTGAAAGGAAAAATCCAGAGGTTGCTTCCCTGGCACAGAAGATCAGTAACAGAATCTTCGCTGTAACTGTAAGTTTCAGCTGAATTTGCACGCGGAGCAGGATTATATATATATTTTTTTTTTTTTTTTAAACTTCAAAAAGAAAGATCTGCTGAGCACCATGTAATAAAACTAAAGACAGACCAGACTTGGCAGGCTTGCAATTAATTTTCCTTGGCTCTTATTTACATCTTTGATTCTGGCAGTCTTCCTCTTCTGAACAAGAATCACTGTCTCCCATTTGTTACTTCTAACGTAGCAAAATCCATAATGCAGCAGGTGTTTGCTACTCATTTCATTGACACAAGTATTATGTTTAATCAAAAGCTGAAGCAAGACAAAATGAATAAAACAAGATAAAATGAAGTAAAGTCTGAAGCACCAGCCTACCCTCAGCACTTCACAGTTCGGCAGGGTGTTGCTGGGTAGGATCTCAAAGAGTAAAATTCGCCTGCCCAAATTGTCAAACCAACCCATGGAAGCTCTACAGAGACATCCTAAAAGACTCCTCAGCTCAAGTCCTCTCTACCAATCAACACCTTACCCAAAATTTTATAAAGTCTCTCTCCAGTCCTTTCCCATTATAAGTATAGCCTACTTACAACGTACCCCTCCTTCCCATCGCCCAACTGAATTATTTCAAACAGGACAGCCACAAGTTTAGCATGAGGAGAAGGCAAACTCCAAAGATCTTTATCAGCCAGCTGTTGGCTTACCCTAGAAAGCTAACAGAGGTGTCTAGAAAAGATAGGAATAACTAAACTTCAAAACAACCATTGGACAACGTATTTGCAGCAATAAGGTAGTGACCCAAGGACCTGAACCAGAAGCTCAGCCATGCTTGTCAAATGATGTATTTGTAGCTGCACAGAGATTTGAGAAAATATTTTCTGAAAAACAGGATCTTGAAGTTTGAAAACCAGCATGACTTGGGAGTCACTTAGAATTTAAGCATGAGAATTGTGAATGTCCCATTGAAGGCATGGTACTATGCGTGTAATTATTCTCACCAGGGAATCCAGCAGTGGAAGTTGTGTGGGTGCTTGTTCTGCTATCTGAGGGGGAAAAACGAAAACAAAACCAAAACAGGTTGCAACACAGAGCAGCCCCTTCAGTGGAAAGCTGTTTATTTCCTCCTTTAACATATCAACTTCCATGTCTTAATAGAGCAGCTCCTCCTAACAGCTCCTCCTCTACACTGTGTACTCTGACGAGAGCTGCACGATACCAAAAACAGCATCTGATGAAAGACGGAGGCCCTGAGATGTTCCTTTTTCATCGTGTCTAATTTGTAAAGCTAGTCAAAAAATAGCAAGTGATTTAGCCTGGAATTTTGCCAGCCCTGGTATTCATAGCACATGTGATCAAAGAGCAGAATTTGCCAGTCAGTGGAAAAACAAATCAGGCTCGTAACCTGACTTCCACCACGGAAGGCAACGCCAGCGAGCATTACTATTGATCAGAGAACAACTGTTTTCACCAGGCTGCATTGCACTGGACGTTAAACATCTGCAGAGTCAAGGTCTACCTAAGTTGAAGTTGGGGCAGATAGTTCCAAGAATTTAACATTCCCACTACATGAGCAATTTTCAAAAGAATAAGCAACTGAAGGCACTATGGAATCACACTGAAAATTAATGAAAAGGATGTTGTAAGTGGATTGTATGTAATACTCCAGGTTAGGTTACAGCATATTGACATATACAACAAATTAAAACAGCTAATTCATCTTACTACCTTCCACTGATAATTTTTTAATTAAGTCACTTATCTTTATCTACATATTTAAGAATGTAGATCTTTCATTATTCATCTCTTAAAGAAAATCAATGTTGTCCTGATTTGCTACAGCTCAAACAAGCGAGCAGTATTAGCTAAGATAAGACAGTCCAATAGAAAAATAATTCATTAACAAGCCCTAAAAAAATGCTATTGAGCACATTTTCATACTCCTAGAATTCTGAATTATGAATCAAAAGCTTAATGGTGTTCAGTATGACTAAAATATACATAATGGATTTAAAAAAAAAAAAAGCTTATAGAGAAGGGAGAAAACTATTAAAAAACTATTAGAAGAGTTCAATGAAATGTTTTACAGAGTTCATCCCTAATACTGAGTTGCAGTATAAAACACAGTATAAATAACTTCATAGTCCATAATGAACTAAGAGACTGGAAACTAATCCACAGCACTGGTTAGATGCGAGTGTCTAAACGGCTGCTCACTGTACAGTTTTGAAATATTTGCACATCAAAACAGACTCTGGTTTTACACTTGGGATTCTAAAGCTTTATAAAATACACCATGAAAAGAGTAAACTTTGAATCTCAATTTCTTGAGGAAGCAGACTTTTTCTAGTCATCTTAAGTGTCCTTTTCTTCTCAGGGTGACCTTAACTTTCAGATTTGTAAAATGGTTTCCTCTTGTGTTCAATCCTACCGTGTAATAAATTTTAAAAATGACTATTTATCTTCTTTAATATATTAGTCATATATAGCAGGAGAAGCCTCTCTGGGAATTTTTGCTATCGAGTTTGCTCAAGCTTAAGTCAATGCTGATTTAGAAAATATAACTTAGGCTTAGCAACAAACAATCATGAATATATTTATTGGAATAACATCTTTCCATTCTCCTGCAGCGGCGTGTTTAGTTTATCAGTTGCAGAGCTATATATCGATATATATTTCCAGTGACCAAGGCAATTTGAAAGTAATGCTTTTACGTTGCCCATCTTATAACACTTTTACAAGCCCGAATCTCAAGCATTTGGAAAACAAATAGATCTGATGGCTCTGAAAAATGTAAATGAAATGCAAATTAAGCAGGCAGGTGTAAGTTATATTTATTTCTGGAAAGAGAGAATCAGGACAACACTCAAAAACTGCCTGTTGCAAAAGTTACATTTGAGCAAGTTTGAAGTATTTTTAGATTTTGCCTTAGTGATCATGACCTCAGCTGCTCGCACCGTGTAATGACAATAATGAATAAACATGCTGTGCTTATGAAGAACTAGAACCTAACAAGCTGATCAATTGTTAATTCTATAAAGTGTCTAAAACATGTCTCTACTATCAATAAGTAAATCAGCTTCTATTTGCAGGACTAATGCACCTTGTACATATCCCCCAGCTATCCTGCCCTTCTCTGTAATAATGTAATTATCAGTTTGGTCATATTTAAGTACAACCTGAACAAGATCTGATATTAATTTTTTTTCTTGAGAGTGGAAAAACAGAAGGAGAAACTGTTCAGCTATTTAAAGGGACACACTGCATTTGTTTGGAGGATGCAGATTTTCCATTTGCCCTCCAATTAGTTATACACAATTATTCATTTGAAAACCAATTATTTTACAGTATTATTCTTAAATCTGTCAGGCTATTATCTGAAAGACATTCCAGAGAAGAAGGCCTTTTTATTATTAAAGCTCTCTTGCTCTAAGCCTCCGTAACAAAGATTTTAAACAAAAGACAACAATGCTCATTAACTGTAGAAAAAGGCGTTTAAAACAAAACCAGCGTGGCTTTGTTCAGTCTTCATTTTTCCTCTTAGATGAGGAAAACACAGAAGGTGTATGAAGTTTTCAGCCATAATACAATTATGTATATTCCAAACACGCTAATTACAAATAGCTGCTGATCCCCACTACATTTCTAAGCAAGATTTAACAGTAATAGTTTATTCATGGCTGAAGATTCTGTTCAAGAAGAAGAATGTGTTACACGTGTGAAAACCAAGAGTCTTGCTGAAAATATCCCATTTCCTTCTCACTTCTACAGCTGTCTGCAAAGATGCTGGGTAAATGCGGCTGCCCGTTCTTCCACCCAACAGCACAACTCATCTCAGCTTGGGGCATCAGGAGAGAGCAAACACAACCTGACTCGTGGCATCAGGGAATGGTGCACACTGGCAAGGCAAGTAACTGTATTGAAAGTTCCTGCACCATTTTCAGAGTTATAAACAGCAATTATTCTTAAAAATTTACAACTTCTACATCTCTTCTAGTATATATCGCAAAAATACATTAGCAACATCCAGAAGAAGGAAACGTTCTGGAGGGGAATGCCATTAAGTATGTGGATATGCTCAATACCAATTAATTTCTAACATTTAATGAGCCAAAGGAACCTGTTCATTTCTGACGTGGAAGGTTACACTAATTCTGCCAGAAATTGCTCCGCTTCACCTCAGATCCATCCCTCTGTATCAATTTGGCAGAGAAAAGGAGGAAGAACCCTTTTACCCAATCCACTCTTAAATGAAGAGATTCAGTGTAGGTTTTTAAAGTAACTTTTTCTAAAAAAATTTTGTTCTTTTTACTCTGCCCTGAACAGAAACCCATCTATAATTAAACAAAAGCAGAATGACTCATTCTAGCAGCAAACTAAATAATATGAGAACAATTTAGTACTAAAATAATTATTTTCCTTTTTTCTTCAGCCCTAGTTAAGCCTTTACACCCTACAACTGGTATTTCCACAGTTAAACTGTTACTCCAGTAGCACTTTTCAACTAAACAAGCCTACATCAAGTACTTTCTTTATTCTTCCAAATAACAGATATTAATCCAAACATTCGGAGACACTATTTGACTGAGCAATGTAAGAGAAATACACACATATGACAATCTTTCTGTGTTGCACAGAATTACTAATCCTTTTTTTTTTCAGATTCAGTGGCTTGTTTTATGTTCAAGTCCACTCGCTGCTGCAGACACATATTTGGGGAAAATTTTATAGCTCTTGACTTCTAACCGTGGTGCTTCAAAGGTATTAAAGTGACAGCTCTCAGTGCAAATAGCAATGCTGACAACAGGAGCCCACCACCGTGTCAGGACTGGTGTTTTACAGCTGCCTGTATTCATGCTGAGCCAGCTCCAGTGAAATCAGTACAACACTCGTGGAGCGAGGCACAGCTGCATTTATACAAAGAGGAAAAGGTTCAGCCACGTAATAACGATGCCAGCTGACCAGCATCAGCTCCCTGGCTCACTGCATCCCCATTTTCCTTGGGGACGAAGCAGCAGCATGGGGTTTAGAGCAGACCAGCCACAACAGCCTTCTCTCTGCCCAGCTGTCAGAACGTGGCCCTCAAGAATCCCCTTCCCTGCAAGCTCAACAAGGCACAACCCAGAGAGCAGCGGGAGGGAAGGCTCACCTGGTTCCCCAGGGGAGCTGATGTACATAGTGTGCAGGTGGCAACGGGAGAGAATTGTGGGGCATCACGAAGATTTCCTTCACACTCTATCATGTTTTCCAGGAAGAGGGTATCAGATATGGTGAATGCAATGGCCAGAAGAGGAGATAACAGCGAAGGAGAAGAGGTGACCCCTCCTTCCTTCCTAGTAACTCTGTGTAATGAGCATTTGCCAGGAAACTGGAGGGAAACCAGCAAGGAGAACATGCTGCCTGAATGCCCAGGGAAGGGACCATCACCAGCAACTACAACTTCGCTGTTTCCTTTTCAGAATAACAGGGGAGAAAGGGTCTCAAAGACCTATTAACCCCACAGCTTCTGTCCAAAAGCATACGTCCATTAAAGACCTCAACCCCATCTGGTTTCTAGATTAAACAAAACCAAGAAGTTTCGTTTAGGAGTCTAAGTTACACGAATTTTGCTAGGAAATTACAATACAGATGCATTCTATTCATTTCTGAAGTAAGGCATTTTTCTTCCTGTCTCCGCCATTATTAGCATCTTATAGTGGCTTAAATTAAAAAAGAAACATTTATTTTATCACCCTGGTATCAGCTCACTGCAATATAACATTTTGAAACAGGAAAATATCGCAGCTTAGCATCATAAATTCAATATTGCAAGAAGATAAATCCTCCCTATTAATGTAAACCGCTGCACCTCACAATATATCTGCGTCCGCAGTGCACTTGTATTTGCTGATCAGACTATCATAAACACACATAATTCTCATTGAATAATGGAAGAGGAAAAGAAATCCGTGAGTAACTATGTTCTCTAGACTAAAACAGCCACAGCCTGGTCCTTCAAACAGATTCACTCATGCAGGGATGTTCCTGCTTGCAGATGACAGCGTAAAATACCATCGTCCCCATAACTGGAATCTAGATAACAGAGCAAATCACGTCAGATACAGTCACTCCTTAATTACACATGCACAGAATGTATGCTGGAAGCTTTATTAACTTGCAATATATATAAATCCCAGAGATGCATATATGAAAGACTGGGTACCCTATCAATTAAAAATTTCCAGATTTTTCACCGAATACCTGAGGTGACACCGAAATGACCCAGAAAAAAAAAAAAAAAAAAAAAGCTCATTTAATTTTGTTGAAAAAAAAAAAAAGAATCACTAACCATTCAATGCAGCCTACAACAATTCCATTTTCCCATTTTCCTCTTTACACTCAGTTTAACACTGAAACTTGCACCAAATGGGAATTTGGCACACAGTTTAGGAAATGTAAACACATGAATTAATAACCTGAATTATGCAAATATGAACCTGAGATGTGCAATTTGTTTTAAAGAGCGAAAAGAACTTGTGTTAACCGGTTTATCCATGTCCAGACATTACTTAAATGCCTCTGGATTAGTTAGCAGCCTCTTGCAGGCTACAAAAAAACACTCCTGCTCTGTCTTTTTAAGGGATTCATCGCTTCCAGAACCAGCAAGGCCAGGCTGGTTCCAGTTATACCCCATCCTTTGGTTCACGAGGATATAAGGCATGACTTAGTTGTGCTTTGGAAGAGGTTGGTTGAAGAACAGAAAGGGGTAAGAGCTCTGTTTCAAGGGCTGGGGACTAAGATCTTTAGCCAGAATTTTACCATCATGGCTGGAAGCGCTGCTGCTTCAATATATTTATCCTCACTTGTTACATCTCTCCTGACTCATAACACACATAGTATTTCAAAGGAGGGAAGGAAGGGAGAAAACTTATACTGGTGCTGTGAAGAGGGAAATATCCTCTGAGGAGAAAGGCCTGACCCCACCAGAGTTTTTATTCCACAGATGTTCCCTGTAAAGCGTAACTGAAATTGAAGCACAACAGAAGGGGCAATAAAAACAACAGGTCACCTTTTGAATCACTGAGAATCCTGACACTACTTTCCTTCTTTTGAATTTTACTCTGGCATAGTTGCACCAAGTCTGAGAAAATCAACCTTTCAGCTTGCAGCCTTTCTGAAATAACTGCTGGAAAGTGTAAAATAAAGGAAAATTGGTGAAATCCACAGCCTTTTGTTCCTCCTTACGAGCCTTTTTAGAAAAGCAAAGAGGCTTCAGTGACACAGACCAGTAGAAACTCCCATAGCTTGCAAGTATTCAGGATGCTTTGCCAGTGCAGAGCAGCTCAGATCGCAGCGCCTAAACCTCAGGTGAAAGCGTGCTGTGATCTTCTGATCTGCAGGGTTGGCACTGGCTTCAAAACAACCACTTGCATCGTGGTTATCAAATTTTTCAAAGAGATGCTGAGGGAGTTCTCCTACTAGACCTTGAGAGGGGGCAAGGAGACTCAGGGCCATAATCTGCAAGAGAGACAAGCAAAATCCGATACCTTGGATGAAAAGTATAGAGATATATATAGAAGGGCTCTTTATTCTGAATATGCTTCCAAAACCCAGGACAAACAGTATCCTCAAGACTTTCCTCGGGTGATTGGAATGGGGCTTAGCACTCCACGGTGTCTTGTTGCTCCATATTCATATCAATAGTGAGTTTAAAAGAACAAAAGATTTGTCTTAGAGCATTATTAAAGATCGGTATTTCAAACAAAACAACGTCCTGCACCAACAAATTCAAGTTTAGTTCTGCATTAAAGGCTTCACTTTTCAACAGAGCTAAGCAGTATCGCAAGAACGCAGATTTCATAAGAAACTTTATTCTAAAAGAACCTGAGAATTAAGTGCTCTCCCTCAATTATTTTAGCACTGATGTCTTAAACGTACCTTTTTTTTTCTAACACTTCAGGAGCACTTGCCAAATTCTGCCCTTTTCACTCAAAAAGCCCAGTCCGTAATTGGGCAGCTTGCCCAGGAGAGGACAGCAGGTATTGGCCTTAGATTAACACAAGATTGGCACAGGGAGGTGAGGAGCGGTGCCACACCAGTACCACCAACTGGTTGCCAGTTCAGATGCAACCCAGAGCAGTCACACCTGGAAGGCAATACCAGGTAACATCCACACAGTAAGACGTACAACCAGGAGAACTGGTAGATTTAACCTAGTTCTTGGGAATTTATAGAAATCTCAGCAAAGTCAACCCAAATCTTTTTCTGCAATTTAAATCACGTCCCAGAATTGCCAGAGCTGGAGCAGCCTCCTAGGCAGCCGAGGAACAGGGCCCTGGAATAGGTGGTGTGGACCCAGACTACTTCTGCACCCTGGCAAGGGAGAAAGCTCCTCAGTATCGGACTGAAATCTGTCACCAAGCCTCTTGTATCATTTTGCCTGTGTTTTTTCTTCAATAATTAGCTTTTAGCTATCACAGTACATCAAACCTGTACCTTCCACAAAAGCTGAAGTCACTCAGAAAAATGATGGCAAATATCAATGTGAAACTAGAAGGTTAAAAAAAAAAAAAAACTGCTACAGCGTCATCTAAACGTAAGCTAGTAATAGCATTAAAAAAATCTATTTCACACAGATGAAAATCATTACAGTTCTCTAGAGACCCTCGCTCTCTCTGCAGTAACCCGTGTCATTTCCCAGCTAGTAAAAATGTGCCACAGGATATCAAAAGACGGTAACGTTCTTCTAATTTTAATATTCCTCTAATCCAATAATGGGTTGTTTACTGCTTTCTAATTTAAAGGTAATTCATTAGATGTATCCTGTCATATCTTATTGGCACTGAAGGCATAAGAATCCATCCTGAAGCACATCAGATGTACTGCTAATATTCGACATAGTTCCCTCAATATAAATGGCTACCAGTGCAGTGGCACTCATAAGGGAGGGTAAGGGTGTACGTATGTTTAAATTACAAATAAAACTATTAAGAGATGTCAAGGATGAACTCTAGAGCCAAAAATTTACATTTGTATTATACATAGTTCCCTCAATATAAATGGCTACCAGTGCAGTGGCACTCATAAGGGAGGGTAAGGGTGTACGTATGTTTAAATTACAAATAAAACTATTAAAAGACTTCAAGAATGAACTCTAGACCCAAAAAATTATATTCAGCACTAAGAACTCTAGGAAACAGAAAATATTTAAGCTAATGTCAGCGATTTGGGTGCAAATATTTGTGATAGTGACACAAGGTGGGGGAGCACACAGCCTGCAGGGAACCCCCCGACTGACCTGCGGGGGACCTGAGAGAGTCTGCTGCAAAACAAGGAAGGTTAAGGAAACATTAGGGAGAAGAGGCAGCCTGGTCTCAGAAAGGCACATTTCAGAGACCGTGCTTGGGAACATCTGGTGTGATTCCGCAAAAGCTACCCAAGACAGCTGAGTTTTTGAGTAACCCTTCAGCGACGTAGCAGGAACTGAGGCCAAGGGCTTCCAACCTGCTAGACTTTGGCAGCGCGGCGGCACTGAGGTCCTGGGGTGAAGGCGAGAGCACAGGAGAAGCCATTAGCACAGTGGGGAACAGTCATTTTCCTGCCTCCCCAGCATCTACCTGCCTGCACGGGTTCCCTCCTTGCCCCCCTGACTGTGCCTTACCTCCATGTGAGCAGCTCTACTCCAAGCACTAAAGCAAAGGAGGCAATTTACCGCAGGTATATCCACCATGTGCTCAAACCCCCGGTTCTGGCAGCTTTCCTGCCACACAGGCTGAGAACTGTTTGTATTCTGCCAGCAACCAGCTCCCTCACACCATCTCCCTCTATACCAGGGAACTAACATCTTCCTTTTCAATGTTCTCTTCCCAAGAAATGAAACCTTCGATCAACCAGACTAACCCCGCATGTGTGGCTGTTGAACGGACCCTGCCTGTCTCAGAGGACTGAGAAACACAATGAAACCGTGCTGGGAACCCACTCCGTTTGTCCAAACTATTCCTTAGGAGCACGGCAGGATCCCCAGGTCGGTTTGGGAGACAGTTTGGGTCAGTACGTGTCCAAAACCATCAGCTCATTGGCTGTTGGTGATGTCATGCCCATGTATTAATCCCCAGTGACTGCAGGTTTAAAACATTACTCATCTCACCACATCATCTACATAACAACAGCGAACCCAAGTCTTAGAGGAAATCACCGGAGCAGGGAATAAAGCAACTTGTTGCAACAGGGAAAGCCACATCTCTTAAGTGGTTATTTCCAGCTTTTTTTTTCTTTTTTCTTTTTTTTTTTTTTCCTCAAAGTGGATTTAGTGAGGTCAGGAAATAACACACGCCTCAGTGGGTATTGTTATAGCTCTGTTTTGAAGAAAGTAAGTCTTCAAGATCTCCCACTCAAAAAGATAAAAGTGCCAGTGGTGAGAAAGCAGCTGATCTGGGAAGTAGAACTCTTTCAAGGGCTATAACATCAGTAGCTGAAAGTAAAACCTTCTTTGAAAGGAAAAAACAAACAACAACAAAAAAAGTAGGAGCAATATCTACAAAGCAAATCTGTCCGTTTGCTAGTGACATCCCTATCACTAAAGCAGCTACAGCAGCAAATGAACTACACGGACACAGGCTGGTATGAAGGAAGATTTAACCACCGCACAGGCACTTGGAGCGCTGGGGACTGACACCCAGGCGGGCACACTCCCAGTCCGCAGGGTTCCCTAAAGATCTACTTAAAAACCCCAATATCCCAGCCCCTTGGAGCCCGCTACCCGGTTGGGGCAACCTGCTAGACGCGAATGGCCACTTCGGGAACACACGAGTCACTAACGTCCTGATGATTACTCTCCGAAATACAAGTTACAGCACAAATTAAGCCGCACTTCTCCCACCCCAGCTGCATCCCCCAACTCCATTCCCGATGCTTATCGCTCCTCTAGCCCATCCGGGATGTGCAGCCTCCAGTACCAGCCCAGGCAGCAGGAGGGGACCCCGGGCAGCCGGAGGGGATCCCCGGCTCGGTAGATCTCCCCCTCCATCGCGGCAGCCCTACCCC
Source organism: Thinocorus orbignyianus (assembly GCA_013400375.1). Lineage (NCBI taxonomy): Eukaryota > Metazoa > Chordata > Aves > Ciconiiformes > Thinocoridae > Thinocorus > Thinocorus orbignyianus. The sequence continues at coordinate 3,117,855 of VXBW01002134.1, forward strand.
AGCTCAGCGTCCCGGGTACCACTTACCTGGGCGCCGCCCGGCCCGAGTAGATGCTGAAGCGTGTGGAGGAGGCAGGAACACGCGTGTCGGGAAGAGGAGGGAGGGTGGTGGTGGTGGAAACCACCCCCGGGGAGATTTGGGAGGGGAGGAAGGCGGGGAAAGGGAGCGCACCCTCCTTTCACGCTGCCAGGAGGATGCTCCGCGCAACCTCCCGCGCGGAGCGGCGCAGCGCCCGAAGTGGCTTCGGAGCTTCTCCCTCCCGCTCCTCCTCCTCTTCAGAGACAGGGGAGGAGGGGAGGAAGCACACACACGGTGTTACGGCTTCTTTTTTTTTTCTTTTCTCTCCTTCCCCCTTCACCATTCTCCCCCCTCCCGCCAGGACACGACCCCACCGGGCAGCCAGGATGCTGCGGGGAAAGATCACACAGCCTTCCGGAGGAGGCAGAGCTCCACTCCCGGCTCAGCCCGGGCTTTTAGCTCAGCCCTGACCTTATTTTAGCAGCCGAGTGGTCTCTGCTCAGCCGGAGATGTTTCTTCAGCTCGCAGCCGGCCCGGGGTGGGCAGCATCTTTTTGGAGGCCACCGCAACTGGAGAAGGGTGCAGAGGGTCAGGGCCACAACCTTCCCCCCCGCCTCCTATCGCATGTCTGGGCGCTGCCGCCCTGCAATCCCCTGGGTTATCAATAAATTATTCCCTTCAAAAATTCAGTTTAAATGGAAAAAGTGAAAGATGGGGGTTCACGGATGACAAAGCCAGCATACCAGCAGCCGACGGGAAACGGATCCAGTTTCTTGCTCTGATACTGACTTTCTGCACAACCTTTATCAACTCGCTTCACACCTTCAGTTCCTCCTGTAGCTCCGGAGTTTGCTTAAACAGTAACATCCAAATCTGTGCTTCAGGGGGTGTCAGGCATTTAAATATCTTACAGATACTAACCCCACTTCCATGAGAGGGGGCAGTGTCTCACCATAAGTGGCCGTGGAGCTCAGTGCAACAGGAGGCTGATCTTGGCTGCATTCCCTAAATGCTGCACTGATACAAGTCATCATTATCCTGGACAAATATTCTTTGCATTGGAAGAATGACTGAAAACATGCCTTGGTAAAGGCCCTTAAATAGGACGGAATACTTTTATCACAGGAAATCACTCTTCAGCTGCTGATTTGGAATTGCATATTGCCTTTCAAGCCGTCAACATACAACTTTTCTAGCATACATGTGAAAACCAGTAAAAATGTCAATAGCTTTTATACCAGCATTCGCTGTGAATTAATAATAGAGCAGCAGACTCTCACATCTGGGATAAAATTCATTTAGCCTGAAAGAAAGGGACCAAACCCCCAGCCTCTGCCTTCCCCTCATCTCCTGGGACCGTAACTCGTGTAAGCTCTTTTAATCAACAGGAGCTACAATACAGTCAAAACGGGAAGGAACAAGACCACAATGTCAGATCACATTTTCCCATCTCGTTTCTTACAAGTGGAGCTTCCACATTACGCAGGATCAACATCCCCTGGTACACACAGGCACAACAGTTCCCCTGCTCTGGGTGCTCCTACAACTGGGAGACAGGAGCTCACTGCTCCCCCTGCCCTGTCGCTGTCCTGCACCCACATTTCCCTCCCCGACCACCTCCAGCTCAGACCAGTCTCTTAGACTGGGTTTTCCCATCCGGATGATGGAGGCAGCCACATTTCCAGCACAGGGCTGCTGTCAAAATGAATTAAGTGATGTCCAAAGAGTACTTTGAAATGCAGATATTATGCTCGCTAGTTTTAATGCCTCCAAAGCGGTCTCCAGATATCTCTAAATCCTCAAGATATCCCTGATCAGTTCCTGTTTTACAGATGAGGAAGCCGAGCAGAGGGACGGATGCTTTAGTCCATCCCTTTTATGTCGGGTTCTGCGGGTCCCCCTGACCTTGCCAGGGCTCAGGCTCCGAGCTGCTGCCTCACAGGGAACAAGTTCCACCCAAAGCCCCGTTGTGCTGATGATACAGAACAAGCATCTCACCCGCAGCTTGCCCACCCTTGATTACAAACCCTCTCTGAAGCTATTTCCTTCGACACGTTAATGTCTGAGTCTGAGGTCCCATCCCCTCCTGCAACCTGCATGTATTTCTGGCACCCACTGTGCCTCCCAGGGTTGTGGGGCTGAACTAAATCTCTTCACGTATTTTCCTTGCCTTCGTAGGTGTACCGGGAAGGAGCAGGACACAGGAGCTTCTAGTCCCCAGGCCTGTGATCAAATTATCTCTCCCTCTGTCACACATCCTAATCATCACAGCTGGTGGTCATGCCAACAATATTAACACTGCTGAGTAGCTTTCAGTTTTGCAATTAGCGAGGTTTTCTGCTTCCCTCAAATAAAAAATAGGCTGGTACTACTTAACGCAGCATAAAAGATCCAGAGACATTCGAGGCCCGTGCTACTGTCTCGTTGAGATGAACTGACATTGTAAGTGCTGTAGATATTTTAAATCTTTTGAAGATTACAACGGTTACAAAGCTCATTATTTCTAAACGTGTTTATCCTTCCTCTTTTTTTCTGTTTGCAAAATTAGGTGACGCGCAGTTTAAATAAACAACTATTGTACTATTAAACATTGATTAAAGAAAAGAGTTCCATTTAAATTATTAAGTGGAAAGATAAAAAGCATCCCTTCTCTTTTGTATGCTACTTTATTCAGAAGTCAAACTTCTGTAGTCTCACTGAATGCTAATGAACAGCATAATAATGCACAAGGGCAAGAGGGGGCTGAGTAATTAAAAACAGAGGCCAGAAATCAAAGGGCTTGAAATATACTTACCAAAATAATTCAATTATACATTAGAAACCCAGGATAATCAAGACACATCCCACAGTTTCATTCATCATTATGCCCCAATTTAATCCCTCTACTGGTCTGCCATATGCAGGAGGCAGCAGCTGGGACTTTGGTGTGCGATGCTCCAGCTGAAGAGACAAAGGCAACGTGCACTCGGGCCCCGCTCTCATCACGCCACACCTTGGAAAAGGCTTCACTTGACTGAGTATATTCTCACTTAAACTGATTTAGGGAAGTATTTTTAGCCATGAGCTATTTCTGTGTCGGTTGTATATTCGTTTTCTCCCCAGCTTTGCAATTAATTAATACAAATCCCCACTCCCGCCATCTTAGCCCGCCTATAAATCCATCTCCCCCCCTCTCTCCTTGGCTTCACCTCTTCATGTGGCTTCAGGCTTTCCTGGTTATCCGTGAAAAAACCTGTGCCAAGCAAAGCAGCAGGTAGGTCCATTCAGCAAACCGTGTATTTAGCTGGGATGGCTTCATGAGCCTCTGAGGTTTTCACGCAACACAAACTGGGTCAGAAAAGTCCTGATGTAGCTTCACAACGTCACCACTCTTATGGGCCAAGAGGTCCCAGCACAGCTTCTAGCCTCGAGGACGGCAAAGGTGGGGGGACACTGAGCATTTCAAGGAAATTCCAGTACCAAGTGATAATATAATGGGGGAAAAAAAGCCAGTCTGACCTTGTTCAGTGATTCTGGAGATCAGCAGAAGATTTGTGTGATTTTTGCCTTGTGCAGTCTTGATGCAATAAGCAATGATCAAACTGAGTCCCATTAGCACTCATAACAGCTTCATGGAGGAAACTCCAAGTGATGCATCGTCAGGAACCACAGAAAAAAGCAGAAGCAGCAAAAAGAAGTTTCTAGCTGACACAAGACAGCTCTGCTCTTCAACAAGTTTGCAGATACACGAGTTGTTCCCTCCCTTCTGCCACATAATTAAGGCAACAACAGGTGGAAGCTATGGAAAACAACCAGTTTCAGCAGAAATTCAGGAATGGCAGCAAAACCAACACCCAATCAGCTTCCCAATGAATCAGAGATTTACTGACTTATTAGAATTCCTAAAGGTTTAAGCACAGGAACTACCAGTTGTCTCTAATGAGCGCAGAAGTCAAACAGGCACCGCTGCGCTTCACAAGCCAAGAGGAGCCTTTGGGCCAACACAGGTCGTGACGTTAAACAGTAGAAAAGGGCAACAAGAATCTCAGGTCAAGTTTTCCAGAGCTAGGGGTCTCAATTAAAATGAAAGTCATGACTTTAGAAGATGGGTGCCGTTTAGTACAGGCCCAGCTATCACCGAGGTTTGCTGCCTCTTCAATTTGGAATGAAAAACACCGCATGAGAATGGCAAAAGTGCACTCGCTCTGTCTGTGACAGCAGCAAACGTGGGTGCCTCCAGTTTTCCCCAGCTCTATTTGCCTCGATCAGAAATAAAGCTCCATTTGAGGTGATTCAGCTTTCCCAAAAGATGCACACTCACTTCTTTAAAAGGAGATCATTAAGACCAGCAAAACCACCCCGTAACACGAGCCAGAGCAGTGTTTACCAAAGGGAGAGAGGGAAATGCACCAGTTAAGACAGATATCATTTCAACATACAGTGAAGCAGAGAACCAAATATCTATTTCCCCCCATTTTTCTAATGAGGAATTAATTTTTAAAGAGAAGACATTGAAGGCAAGCCTTGCTTGGTTTTGCAAAGGGATTAAGTGAAAGGGGGGAGCTATGTCCAGGGGCAGAGCCTGAGCTACGCGGGACCCCCGCTACTCAATATTCATTTTCCAAGTTTGGTGATGAAACACTCTGGTAGATATCTTAGCGACATCCTTTTCCAAGAAACAGTCTGGGGCGGTAATTCTAACAGGACAAGTCAGCTGTAATGAATCTCTTTCCTCGGCACAGATGGGGCCTCACTTTACTCACATGCACAGCTTCTCCCCCTTCCTAAGACCACGAGGAGACAAAAGCAAGTAGCTCTGGCCTCTTATCTTACCTGCCTTAAACAATATAGGGGCGATCAATGAATGGGCTGCTGCTTTTTTCTTTTTTTCTTTTTAAATATGCAATTACATGAAATGGATTCTAGAAGTGACAAAACCCAGAACAAACACAGAGCTGGGCTCTGATTAAATATGCAATTACATGAAATGGATTCTAGAAGTGACAAAACCCAGAACAACTCTGCAAACACAGAGCTGGGCTCTGATTTCTATCAGTACGAGATCAAAATAGTGTAGCTGCTCATTTACAGCTCAAAGCTACATTATTTTCCCTAACTCAAGCTGTATCGCTACTCAGCCTGGGCTCTGTAAAGCAGAAATATCAAGCCATCTTGTTATTCCTTCCACAGTAAATAACGATTTAGAAAGGAGGGTGGGGGGAAAAAAATCACCCTTCCCCTCCCTCTTTCAATTCATTAAGTTCAACTGCGATAACCAGCGAGGCATACAGGAAAGGGTAAGGTATCTCTGCCTCTGAATATTTAATTCGGGGCTGGATGTAATGCACAGCATCCTTATACCCCTGGGAGTTCAGCAGCCAATATGCCAATGAATATATCCTGACAATAGTGATATTTTCTGCACTTTGGAGGCATGAGTGACATTTGCTCACCACATATGTTACATCGGATGCTGAGGTCTACACTTGTGAGAAATTAATCAGATTCCATCTGTTTCCTTCTCATCCTGGACAATTTCATTACAACTAAACCAAAGATTATAGGATTCCCATGTCTGCATCCCCAGCCTCCAGCCCAGTCTTGGTGTTTCCAGACTGAACGATTAAAGCTGCTTAGTTTAAGTGAGGTCAGAAACAATCTTCCTTCCGGTAGGGAAAGGCATAATGTTCATGAGCAGGATCCAAAATCTGCTCTAAATTACACGTAGGTAAATCCAGAACATCCCTACTGACCCAAAACGGGGCTGGATTTACCATGGAGCAGGATCTGGACCTTGATCCTTTGAAGCGTGTTTCTGGTGGCCGATTTTGATGGGCATCAGGCTTGAGGTGGCACAAAGTCAGTCACTCTGCAGGTCCCCCATCACATTTTCATCTACATTTGCCCCAGGAAGGGTAAAGGGGTGGCTCAGCCTTCCCACTGCACAGTACTCTGCTGCTGCTGGGCAAAGAAAGGGCTCTTTCTGAAAAGGTTCCCCGTGGTAACATGCGCAGCTTAGCAAATTCTTTGCTTATTTCTTATTTATTAATTCGATGTAATAGTAAAGGAGAACTGAACTTCAAGATTGCTCAGACTCAGCTGATTTCCAGTGCTAAATATCGCACAACGATGGGTGTATTCACTTAAAAGTGGGGTTTTCTAAGAGTTCTTTGGATGAGGTACAAATGGCACCAAAAAAAAAAACCCCAAGGTATAAATATTGATGGGAATCTGGTACCCGACTGGCAGGTAAGAGTTGCAGCCACATCTGCCAGTGTGAGGTTTCCTGATTAGCAGAGAAGCCAAAGCTATGAACCAAAAAGTGAGGGTTTTGTTACAGAAACCACTGACAGAGACATGTAATGGGAGAAAGCTCAGCAGTGAGGGAAACCAGCCCCTGCCATAAGGAGCCAAGAGGCTGCCATATCCCAGGTCAAGGAGGCAAAACCCAGGATCTCCAGGCTGCAGGTTGACACAGGCAGAAGCTGCACCACCAACCCTTGCAGGAGATGGCAGGTCCCTTTTTAGGGGAGCAGCATCTCCTGTACCTGCCACCAAGCCAAAGCCCGTTGGTCACTTACCTGTGAGTACTTTTGCTGTTTGGCCTGAGTGATGGAGGATACTCAGAGATGTGAAGTTTTCCCCACCTGCTGCAGCAGGACCACTTACCTCCTCCAGTGGTGGCCAGTCCCACGGTGCAACTTGAGGTCCAGACCCAATATCTGAGATGGCAGAAAGCAGGAGCTGGTCCTGCTGAGCATCCAGCTGCTGGACAGGAGCGTTGGGTTAACACGGTTGCCGTAAACTAGACGAACATCCCCCAGCATGACCCCATCACTGGGACCAGCCCCAAAACCTCAGCAGGTTGGCAGTGGGAAGGAGGCAATCAAGAAAAGATTGCAGGGAATGGCTGGAAAGAGCAGCCATAAGCAATAGGTCGTGGCAATGAGATTCAGCTGCAAGCAAAGAAATTCACCCAGTGGCAGGGCAGTGGTGGCTGAAGGCAGGTGGGATCTGCAAAGCAAAATGTGCCGTTAGGCTGGACCGAGATGGAAAAAAGGACAGAGCTCCCTGGCCCTGCTGGGAGCTGCGCTGCCTTCCCCTTCCCACTTCTCCGAGCTATTATTCCAGCTGACTTGCAGATCCCGGATAGTTATTTTTGAAAGGAAGGTGCATTCAGATCAGGCTGTCACAGCCTGTCTTTTCAATCATGAGTTACTTGATCAGGTGCTTTCTTTGCTGTAACGTAATCACATGATGCCAGGGCTTTGAAGAGGACCTAGATTCCTGCTCCAGACCCGGGTACTTCCTCAGCAGAACGCTATTGACACATTGGGAGATAGCTATAAAAGAAAAGAAAGATCTTGCATAAATTAACTTATGCTATTTATAGACACGGAGAGCAGTCTATCCATGGGACCATCTGCTAATCTGTGTCCCATGGCAATTAAAGTCAACATTTCACCACATCTTCTCCATGGAGGGCTGAGATTATGCACTGTACTCTATTTTTTTTGTGTAACATCGACCTTACATCTGTGCAGTTCAGTGTCTCTTTCCAACGTTCCATAACACCTCCCATATCCAGTCTCTGAGCACCTGCTACAAGAAAGGGAAAGCTCAAACTGTTGATTTTTATTGCTGTGAGGTCAAAGGGCCGGTGGGGGACAAGGGCTCTATTTGCTTCATTGATTCTCAACAACTTTTCTGTTTTAACAAAAAAGAAAACAGACGTTATGCGCTAAATTAATGAATTTATAGAGTAGATACACAGTGAACTTCATGCAGTTAAATCTTCTCAGTGCTCCTTGTTATAAACATCCCATTTCCATTTTATTATGATTTTGGACATTATGGTTTTAGGCACCCAACCCAAGACGCTTCCCAAAATTATCTAAACCCTGTGAGCAGACCTCTTGCCATCTCCTTTTTTTTTTTCCCAGTGAAGCTGGAAGACTAAAAATTATGGGATCCAAAGACTTTGCCTTAGGGAATGCATAAAGACAAAACCCAGCTGTATTTAACGTATAGCCTGCCCATATTACAGATACTAGAGAATTTTCTGAATTAACTTAAAAGCTGGAGTCTCACTGCCTTGTTCTGTATCTTTTTATACACAACACATTTTCATTACTCTATGTAATTTTAATAATTCACACTGGCACCATCGCTTTAGCAACTGCATTCACTACATTTAGCAACAGGAATTACTATAAAAGCAAGGAAGAAAAATATAAAAGATTCGATTAGCAGGAAGATTTGCCAGGAAGGCAGCCTTACGGCAGGACTGAAGGACTCTTGCTCTACAGAAACTCAGGGATGCACATTTTATGGCCACTGATACTTTTGGTTAATAAAAAATAAAATTAAATTAAATTAATTCCTTAGCTAGTGTGTTCATCAGGCACATGAACACCACCTCCAGCTGTGCTCCACCTCTGTCACGGACAGTATTAAAAAAAGCTTCTTTTTCCCACTTATTTGGGGATGATGTGTGTGTGAGAGAAAGAATTTTAAATGTTAAGCAAAGACACACCCAAATATTAACTATTTCTGTCTGAAACTTATTACAGCCACAGGACAATTAGAAGCTTCCTGTGCACAGACACATCCAAAATATTTTGCCGTGCTGTGTGGGAACATTCCACTTCCAGATCTCCCTTCCCCTTCCAGCCTCCCCAAAACTTCACTTTCCTCTCTCCCTGGTTTCCACTTTCCAACGCAGGATACAAAACCTTGGAAACCGAAGGTGATGAGGATGAGCTTTACAACCACAACCATCTTCACAAAGGTCTAAACTCTCTGCTTAGAACCTAAAGGTTGTCTCGCCAAGTCCTAGAGGAGAAAAACTGCTGTAATACCGTCCCTCAGCATCTAAAAAGATATAACAGACCATTACTGGCTACGGATATTACAGATACAAAGCACGGCGGGGCACAGATGTATTTGTGGAGAGGCTTTAAAGCCATTGTTGTCCATTTTTGCACATTAAAACCCACAAAGAGATTTATTTAAAGCACTAAATCATTTCAGTTCTCTCTGGCTACATTTTTAACTATTAAAATATTCATCATGCACTCCGAGAAACTCGATGCCAAGTATTTATTTTATTTTTTATATCCTTTCAAAAAGCTTCTTTAAAATAACTTCAGGTATACATATTGGTCTTAGGAAAAAAAAAAAAAAAGAAAAGAAAAAAGAAAAATAAGAATAGAAAAAAAGAGCTGTTGTAAAACACCAAAGAGAGAACTGAGGCATCAGGCACTGCTGAGACTAGAGTTCTGCCCATCAGCAGTGGCCTCTGACCACTGTACAATAAAGGGGTGGATTCCACAAAATTCAGTGTTCAAGGTAGAAGAGAAAAGGCATTTTCTTTTTTTCAAAGTTGAAAGTTTTGAAAGTGAAAGTTCCTGGGGCTTCACAAGAAGGCTGGGGTGGGGTGTTGGGGAAAGAGACTTCTATAAAGGGAATATTTGTGTCAAAACCTCACCTTTCAGATTTCCCTTCAGACACACAATACTTTTTTTCTGTAAGAAGGGTGGGTGGCACTGAGAAAAATCACTATTTTCTGTCTGAAAAAAACTCCCCCTCATCTCATTACTCTCTTTGACTGAGAGGATACCCCCTGGCACCCCGAAATACTGCTCGGTAGGAACCATCCTCTTCTGGGTGCGGGCAGGGTGCTGGGTGCTTTCCTCCCAACACCCTCAAACCAGTCAGTGCTTCCAGTTTCCTCCAGCCTGACCCAGCGGGGAGTCGCATGGGAGCCCTGCTCTGGGCAGCCTGATGTAGTCGGTGCTGATCAGTCCAGGCTGCCTTTGTCAGAGACAATTAACGAGCTGCCTCGTCCGAGGTGAATATCATATGGTGATGCATAAGGTGCCATCCCTGCAGCCGGCTGGCCCTGTGTGGTTGTCACCGAGGGGCCACGTGCTGGTAAAAGGGGTTTCTTACCCCCGATGGGATGGAATGGGAGGCACGGAGTGGTAATAACTGGGTCTGTAGCTCACAAGCTCATCCCAGCACAGCTTTCCTGGCCAGAAGATCATCAGCACCACGGAGACTCAGCCCACCTTGTCCTGTAGCTTTCAGGATGGTGGCAGAAGGAGCGTCTTCTGCCTGGAAAGATGCTTTGGAGGGGGCCTCTGACAGAGATTGAGGGCAGGGCTGGCTCAGATGCCTTCACACCCAAGTGACACGGCTGCTCCTCACCCTGCAGCCTCCTCAGCTGAAGATGTTGAATGTGATCAAATACAGTTTGGCAGCTGTAAAGCTCAGTTACAAACTGCCTGGGAAGTGATTACCTTCGGTTTCAAGAACATTTATTTTAATCTGAAGAGAAGTAGAGACCTCCTTTTTCCCCCCCGTGAAGTCTCTGCTTCATGCATGGAGCCAAGCTCGTTCTCAAACACCAGCATTTGAACCATTACATTCCTCTCTATATTCCCACATGTGATTTAACTTCTTTCACACACATAAAAAAGTTAGAATCATAGAATGGGTTGGGTCAGAAGGGACCTTAAAGATCAGATGAGTTCAAACCCCCCTGCCCTGGGCAGGGACACCTCCTACTAGACCACATTTCTCAAAACCCCATCCAGCCTGGCCTTGAACACCTCCAGGATTATTTTAACTGTCCTTCAGTTTTTTCTTATAGCAGAAGGGGTCAAAGACTGAGAAACAAACCTGAAAAATTACACCAAACCTTTACCAGCTGCTTTGGCACCTCCTCCAGAGCTCTCTGGCCACCGTGGCTCCTTGAAGGTCAATGTCAGGCAGCATCTTCAGGCAATCCCATACAGAATTTTTGCCATTGCTTTTCCATCCGAAGGGGTTTCATTCTGCATCTCTATAAATGCAGAAAGCAGAAGAGGCTGTTTACCATTTAGAGTCTCCAAGGAGTAAGGGATGTGCTCACACATAGTTATTCCACCTGTTTTGTTTTCTCTCCCAGACACCGAGATTAATGGAAAAAGGCAACTAAGACTGCATTGGTAGACACTGACTACATTATTACCGAACACAGAACTTAACACTGAATGTCTGGGTCATTTAAAAGGTGACGTGCATTTGTGAGAGAAAGCATTTAGTTTATTTATGGAGAACGGAGACACGCTGGATTCACTATATCAAAGGCTTTCCCAAGCGAAACGCTCTGGTCAAGGTAGAGTAAGTGAAGACATCTCGCAGCTGAGGAGGAAGCTCGTTCCTTTTGAGCAAATTGCCAGTTATATGGCACATTAGGTATCATTAATGTATTAAATATCTTTTACTGAAACATGACCTGCTATTTCCACAAACAAGTCTCTTACCTTTTACCACATTTATTTCCTACGAACTCTTTGATTTTCACTTAATGTCTATCTAAAAGGCTGAAGACCCAGACACTCCACTCACTTGCACTGACATTATCTTTTAATTAGCAGAGGTCACTTAATGCTTTTAGTTCAATCAACAGTTGCTTTCTTTCCATGATCAACTGCAAGAGCATCCCGGTTAATGCAGACTGATTAAAACTTGAAAATCCTTTAGCATAAAAGTATCTCAGGACAAATATAATCAAGCCGTTGCATGTAGATCATTTTCCTTGACAGCTCTGATTGCCACTCCATCAGCCCGTGACTGATTATCACTGCACACTGTCGGTTGACAGAAAACACCCTGGTTTTGTGCAAGCACCACTGGGTGGCAGGAAGAACAGTTTGGGGTCTGCAGGTAAACACTTCCTCTTCTTGTGTCATGGGTCTCACCACACGCCTGGCAAAGCTGTGGGTGAAACTCAGCCCCAGGGCTGTCTCCGTATGTTGGACATCCTTTAAGTGCTTCCCAAACCTTGACTCAGGAAAACTAAAATTATGGTTTATACGTGATTGGTGAGGGATAAATAAAGCTCTCACTGAGGGGACACACAGAACTCAGTGCTCAGCCTTGCAGCTGAATGCAAATATAAAAAGTGTGACCAATCATATAATGTCTTGCAAGTATAAATCAGTTCCCTCATACCTAGATGAGGCTGGGATCATTGCCCGGTTCCAGTGGAGAAAGACCTCTTGGGTGTTTGATGGCGAGAGATTTGACTGCAGTGAACGTGGTTTTTGGGAGCAGGGACCATGCTCCATTCCAGCAAGCAGCAGGTCGTCTCTCTCCAGAATCACCTGCCCTTTTAAGAGACGGATTTTAAAACCTAAAGACAAACAGATGGGGCTACTGTCTCCAATACCTAATAGTTTTGTTAATCCTTATCCTTTTGACCCATGCACAAAGAAAATTATTCCAGGAAACCAATGGTAAGAACTCCTTTATAATCCCTGTATTGTATTATATTATATTGTATTATATTTGCCACAGAGTTTGCCAAGTCAGTAAAATGAGAAGAGCTCTTACTGTGCCTGATACAAATTAACGAGGGCTTCTTAGTCTTGGTAGCTTTTCATTGCTAGACCAGGAGCATATGTCAGAAAACATATGGCAAACAACAAAACCAGGATGAACCAGACCAAAAAGAAAAATAGAGCAAGCATTTCTATTTAAAACACAATTACATAAAGCTCCCTTGGAATGGCCATATACATCCAGGAACCAGCCGTTTTCATCTCCTCTGCTGCATTTAGGTTATGAAAGGATTTAGTTTCCCAAGAAAAGAATTTGAGACGTAAGGAAGGCAGGGCAATTTTAAATTAAACAGCATGACTATGGCAACATCTGCAATAGATTGGGTGCCCTAAACACAGTACAGGAGATAACACTCGCCTTATCTACGGTTTGGTAAATAATTTCTCCTACCTCAAGGGTCATTACGTCTTCAGCTCTTTCTGTCATTTGTGATTCCAGTGAGAGCCTGAAGAATAAAGTCTCTACAGCTGCTTATGGTGCAAGTGAGCAGCTATAAATAACATCCCCGTGTCCGGCAGCGAAGGACGAGAAACCTCATTCGCATCCTGACATTCCTTCATTAGACGCCAACTTTCAGCCCTATAGGTCTTGGCATCTCCCCACATCAAATTTGGCAGGCAGGCACTACACAGCAACATAAGCCATTACGGAAATGGTTTTCTACCTTCCTACATCCCACAGTCCTCTCCTGAGAGTCAGGAGGAGTCGGTGTGGGGAGGAAAAAATCCCACCAACTCGCATGTTCCCAAACCTGTGAATCCACAGAAAAATCTCCCTCTCCAGTCCCGAGGCCTGAACTTGTGAGGTGGGGGATAACATCAGCCATAATATCAGACCTTAAAGATCATCCAGTTCCAACTCCCCTGCCATGGGCAGGGACACCTCCCACCAGACCAGGTTGCTCCAAGCCCCATCCAGCCTGGCCTTGAACCCCTCCAGGGATGGGGCAGCCACAGCTTCTCTGGGCAACCTGGACCAGTGCCTCACCACTCTCAGAGTTAAGAATTTCTTCCTAATTTCTAAATTACCCTCTTTCAATTTAAAACCATTATTCCTCATCCTATCACTGCACTCCCTGATAGAGTCCCTCTCCAGCTCTTCTGCAGCCCCTGTAGGTCCTGGAAGGGGCTTATAAAGGGGCTTTTGCTCCACCACACCTGCAGGTCTGTGGCTGGAGACTGTGTTTCTGTTACTGGGGAAGAGATCTAAGCCCAGTAGCATCCTTCCTGCTGGTCCCCGAGTGGATGTAGGCTCTGCACTGCCCACACAAGGGACTGGCACAAAGAAGAGATCCAGCACGATGCCATGAGGGAGTAATTTTCTGTGGGTTCCGGCTCTTGGAGAGTACCAAAAAAAAGCAGAGGGTCACCTTAACTAAAGAGAAAAGGGGGAAAAAAAAAAAAAAACCAACAGTGAAATTTAGGTATTAAAACCAAAAAGCTGAGGAGAAGGTGAGGGGACACTTAGATGAGGCAGGTGGAGCTGGACACATAAGTGATGCCCAGAGCTCTCATGGGACAAGGTTAAGACAGAAGTGACAGCTGGTCAGAAGAAATAGCATTTTAAGATCCAAAACCCTGTCAGGAAACCCCAACCGTGTGGCCGATAGGGAAGTTCAATAAAAAATGGGCAGGCAGCAAAAGGACACGGGGTATATAAATACATGCTTATTCAATAAAGCAAGAAATGGAACAGCAAAATTGAGCACAGAAGGCTGCCCGGTGATGGGAGACAGCCTGATTTATTTGCCTTGCTGAAACACGGCAGCGTGGAGAACACAGCAGGGAAGCTGTGCTGTCTCGGTAGGAATTATACAGCAAGGGGAGGGTAGGTCATGGCTGGAGCACCAGGAAGAGCCTCTAGAAACCAAGTTTCCAAAGGAAGAAAAATCACACAGACACTGCATAATTGATGCGGGGGTACCAGGAGTGTCATACGCTTGGCTTTGAGGACAGAGAGGAAAATTATTTTCAAAAAAAATCAACAAACAGTTAATAGTGAAGCAGTAGTGACTCCTAATTACCTGCATGCGACTGATTACAGCCCTGCCAGAGTGACAAGCTGTTTCTTAGCCACTCAGAGTTGGCTTTTGGAAGGGCTCGTTCCAGGGAGAAAACCTCTCATCTCCCAGGGGCGAAAGTTTAGTGATAAACTCTGCCTGGACCACTAGGGTTTAGGGGCTGCAGTTGATTGCAGCTGTGGGATTTACCTGCCAGAGGAAGAGAGCACACTGGGGGGGGGGGGGAAAAAAGAAAAAAAAAGGAAAAAAAAAAAGAGAAAAAAATAGGTTTGGGAACACAGACGGGAATCAAGCAGTCCTGTAAATGATATTCAGGTCTTGGATTTGGCATCGAGGATGTCCAGACATGTTAATGGTGGGAGGGAGGGTGCAGCATCACCCAAGCCAGCAGCACAGAGGAAAGTGCAGATCACCAGGGCCAGACAGTGTCACCCAAAAGCTTTGCAGAAAGAACAACCAAGCCAAGAGCACAGAGACCCCTTCTCATTAACATCAGATGTCCCCCTGTTTTGGGAAATGCTCAAGACAAACCCATTTCCCAAACTTTTTTTCTTTTTTTAAATCTGGCACAAAGTAGTTGTTTGTATTGAGTGGTCACTAAAGGTTACACACACCTCTCTGCACAGTGTATTTCTGTGGAGGAAAACTGCACCTTTCCCCAAGTTTATCTGCAAAATATTGGCAACTCACACACAAATGGTATTATCTTCAGAAAGGTCTTGGGCAAAGGTACTTGCAAGGGTTTGTTGATGAGCTGAAGTATCCAGGAGAGAGGGAGTCTGGCCATGGCTCAAGAGCTGGTTCAGAGACAGGCACAGCTGCTTAATTTTTAAGAGGATCAAAAGACCTGCATCACCATTGATGTTTTATAAATTAATGAGCTAGAAAAGCACACAAAGAATAAATGTCAAACACTA
The DNA here is from genome assembly GCA_013400375.1 of Thinocorus orbignyianus. NCBI lineage: Eukaryota > Metazoa > Chordata > Aves > Ciconiiformes > Thinocoridae > Thinocorus > Thinocorus orbignyianus. The sequence continues at coordinate 3,133,182 of VXBW01002134.1, forward strand.
GAGAGAAGTTAGAAAAACTCCAAGGGTTCAGGAAATCTGCATGAACAGGCATACAGAAAAATAAAGAAAAACACCCAGAGTACGACGCAGCCCCAATCCTCAGTAGAGATGAATCTTAATTCATTGGAGATTGCTCCTAGTATTATTTAATAGTGAAAAAGAACAAAATTAAACAGAGCTGGCTGCAACAGCTCTGCCCAAACTTTTCTCTGTGACGTGCTGGCTGGGAGAGTGGCTCTCAGGAGAAGTCTCACCACGTAGAACGACAACAGCTTCCACCCCAGTGCCAATGACGTCCCAGGAGGGACACGCTGTGGAGTTCAGTGTGGCCAGTCCCAGCCTCCACCATCCATCTCCAATCAATGGTAAAAATCCAAAAAGCATACCCATCAAAAAAAAACCAAACCACCAGAAAGCAGCCATCTGGGTTTGGTTAACTCCAAGAGGAGACAAGTGACAGAATATACTGGGGGTAAATTGACACCTGCCCCCAGGTGACACCTCACCCCTGAGCATCTCTTCTTAGTAAAGAAGAGGGGAAGGAAACAAAGAAAAAAAGACTTAAATGAAGAACTTCAATGGCAAGAATTTAAAAAGTGATGGAAAGATACGCTGGGGGACAAGAACACTGCAAGGAATGTGCTGTACTTACTTTACAGGACGTTGATGTCCAGCAGGATTTCCACAAGGATCTATACAGGGTTCGCAGCCATCTTCCTTTTTATCCTTCTGCATTTAAACCTCCCGAGCATAAAGTTTGATAAGCACGTTATTGTAGGTGAGACCTTTCTGGTACAGCAGAGCCCTGCTGCAGCATCACAATGCCCACAGCCTCGTGAAAAAGACTTCAACAAACTGCTCTCCAAAAAGTGATCTGCCAACAGAAGAGCATCGCAAATGCGACACTGGAGAGTTGTTAGAAAGCTGATATGACAACAAGTAAACATTGCTTTATGAGGGGGTGACAAAAGCCAGAATGTCTTAGAAATAAGCAAAATTGTTTAAAACATAAGGCAAAAACCAAAAATGCAGCTGAGCTCTGAGTCAGTGGGATCTGAGATGTCCTCAGTGATGTCCCTGCTGCTGAACCCAAGCCCCTGGCAGGCAGACAGGGTTCGGACTCTCCACTGCTGCTCCAAGTGACAACAGCATCCCCAACTGATGTCACTGCTCCAAGCTCATATTAAACACTTTCAAAACTGATCAATAAAATACGATTTACATTAAATGACCAGAAAGCTGTCAATTTCATTTCTTAGTCCTAGACTTTCACACCAGTTCCTGACTCGAAAGGAAAACATTATGGTTATTAAGTAAGTAGTGACTGATTTACTACACACCATTTGGAAATGTTTTCTTTGAAGCGTAAGGTAAAATATTCCCAAGATTTTCTTTGCATGGAACATTAAAAACACTGAATAGGCAATATCCAGGGCAGTTTGGCAACCAAGGCCATTAGAAGGAGGTTTGGAGTATCTGTGCTCTTAATTAACGAGGGATTTTTTTGTTTTAATATCCTTTATTGATCTAAGTACACAGTTTTGATAGGAAAAAGTAATGCTACAAATAAGCATGACTCCTTCCCCGGATGTAGACATTACACACAAATCTTTGTGGGGTGGGAAATGGCACATTTCAACCATAGCATCAATTCAACCACTGTACCCAGGGAGCAAACGGATTCCTTGAAAAACTCAAATCAAAGCATTGCTCAAGACTCCGAAATGTACAGATGCATTTTTTTTCGGCAGCAATGGCTCCTGTTGACAGGTATCCAACTTTGTAATTCATCACAAGGGCAGGGAAGGCTCCAAGTGCACCTCCAGCAGAGGAATCCCCAACATTCCAGCAGCAATAACAGGATGTGATGTGCTGGGACTCCAGGTTCCTGCAGGAGCGGGGTTCTCTTGGCTGGATGGGTACCAAGAGCCACAGATGTCCCTTAAGTGCCACCAAGCCATTTCCTCACTCAGAAATGCTCCCAGGCTCCAAAACAACACAGAGTAGAGCACCACTTGAGCTCTCCAGAGCTTCGATGGAGCAAAACTCCAGCTCTAGCTGCCCAGCTCCTCTGCAGAGGGACCAGAACATCCCACCCTGCCCCTCACCGGCTGGGAAGCTGCTGACACAGATACACAAATAACTGAGAACATTAAGTTACCGGGGAGGAGGGCGTTTTGTAAAGCAGAATGCAGGCTGCTTAAATAATGAATTAAGAGGCATCAAAGAATGTGTATGTAAAAGGACAGAGAGGGAAGGTCTGATATTTTAGACTATGCTAGACCACAATGAATAAATTATAAGAAAGGCTGAATACTTCACTAAGTATAAAGATGTCTGGCAAAAGAAAAGTTCTTACTCTTCTCATCCCTCAGCGGGTCCCAAATGAAGCCAGAGCTGTGGGCTCAGCCCGTCTGTGAGGGCTTTTCCACGTACATTTTCATCTGGACTGAGGTATCTACTTATCTATTTAAGAGCAGCTGTCCTGTCTTTATGCCTTCGATCCTTTTGCACCAGGGACAAACTTGCTTATTTGTCTGACGCTACTGAAGTTCTCCCAGTCATAACAAATGAAGAACACCCAGTCGGTTTGACAAAGATGAAGCGATAGGCAAGAGGCATATTTCATCACGCCATCAAGCCTTTGGCGTGGTAATTGGGGAAGAAACAATTCCGAGCTGTCAGCTCGATACACACACCTTCTCCCTGACTGACGTGCCGAGTCCTTGATGGGGTAATGAATGATGTTCTAGGGCTGTCACTGCCGTGCAGGCACCCTCGTAGAATTGTCTGGGTTGGAAGGAACCTTTAAGATCATCTAGTGCAACCATCAACCTAACTCTGGTAAAAAAAACCATCACTGAACCATGTCACTATGCACTATGTCACCCTGCCTTTTGAATACCTCCAGGGATTGTGCCTCAACCACTTCCTTGGGCAGCCCATTCCAACACTTAATCATAGAATCATAGAATGGTTAGAGTTGGAAGGGACCTTAAAGATCATCCAGTTCCAACCCCCCTGCCATGGGCAGGGACACCTCTCCCTAGAGCAGGTTGCTCAAAGCCCCATCCAGCCTGGCCTTAAACACTTCCAGGGATGGGGCATCAACAGCTTCCCTGGGCAATCTGTTCCAGTGCCTCACCACCCTCACAGGAAAGAACTTCTTCCTAATATCTAATCTAAATCTCCCCTTTTCCCATTTAAAACCATTAACCCTTGTCCTGTCACTAGACTTCCTGACAAAGAGTCAGGAATAATAACCCTCATTAATAACTCATAAAGCTCTGACCAAGGTGACCATCACTCCCCATCACAGACATGGTTCTTCAGGGCCTCCCGCATATCCCAAGGGCCAGGGTAGGTTCCTGCACCTCACACGTGACCACAATGAGGACTTTAATTATCTGCAAGGCACAAAAATGAAATGTTGAACAGGGACAAACCCCAGCTGCAGTCTCCACCATTAAGCACACAATCTACCTTGTATGTTTGGGATCTGCCCATGTTTCTCACCTGCCATGGACCTGTGGGTGACAGCAGAGAGATGCCAACTCCTAGCAGTCAGTTTTTGACCTTCAGTACCCACCAGACCCTTCCTCTTCCCACTGGTTCTGCCCAGCCTCACATCACTGAAAGGAAAAGAGGAGTTTCCAGGTTTCATCACACATGAGCACAGAGGGACTCCAAAGAGCCCTAAATCCAACATCAGAGTTGAAGATGGATATATTGCTCCTGTGTCATGGGAAGGGAGCGTGTCTGCCTTCTTTCAACACTTCCATCATGTTATAAAACTCACCTGCTTTCTTGTACGGCCATTCAAACAATTCCTACCCGGTATTAACTTTTAGAGCTCAGCTGCTGAAAGCTGCGGGTCAGACATCGGGCAGAGAAATCAACTCCACGGGATCCAACCACGGCGCAGAGGCAGCCCGGAACACTGCGAAGGGTTTTCAGAGCTGCAAAGAAAAGTCAGTCAATGCCATCTTTAATAACAGACTGCAGGATAAGTTTGATAAAAGGGCAAAATGTGCAAAGCTCAAGTATTTTTATTTACAACAAATGCCCTCACAGTAATTGGGGTTTCTTTAAACAGCGAAAAAAAAATCTTCACCACTTTCCAGCTCTATTTTTTTTTTTTTACTATTTCCTGAGGGTCAATGGTCTACATTTTCAGTGACTCGAGATGCAAAAGTATCGCCACCCCCCTCAAGTGAACTAAAAGGGAGGAATAATTAAGTACTGGAGGGTGCAGGATATATCGCATGACCTGGCAAAGTGTTGCATACATGAAAATCAAGACTTTGTAGCAGAACACAAATAGCACTGACTGCTAAAAACTGATGGTTTGGCACAAAAGTGTTTTTTACAGAAAGAGTTTTGTAGCATTTTGCTACAAAAGTTTAACTAAAAATTCTTTTCCAATACCAAGTTGCTTGAAGAAAAATATCCTGATATCATAGTATCTGAAGAATAACTACGTTAAAAAACTGAAAAATCCCTTGATTAATTTTTCCCATCTACAAACAAGAAGAGAGAAAACCCAAAATCCTCACCTGCAGTAGCGGTTGGGCCATTGTATTCCTCAGTGAGCTGAGACCTAACCTTTGGAATGAGATTCCTTCTGGACGGCCAAGAAAACCTGGGAAAGGTCTCTGGTGCCACCTACTGCATTCTGCAAAAACAGGTGGGAAACGCTGCTCTGCCTTCCCTGGAAACCCTGCCCGCTCCAAGGCAAAAACACTTTTTAGAGGTTATACGCACGGAAAGCAAACTCAAGTATTTTTATTCGCAGCAAAAGAGTCATTTTACTCTTTTTGTTCCTTCTTCTCCGTTTTGATTTGGCAATGGAAAGACAGGGAGGGGAAGGGAAACCAGGAAAACCAAAGTGGAAGAGATACTGTCTGCTCTTTGTGTCGGAGTTTTTTCCCCTTATCCAAAAGACAACAGTAATTACAGAAATAGTTGAAGTTACGTAATTAATATCTATTTTAATGTACTGTTTATTATATTTATTACATTTTATTTCTACACTAATGTTATTTTTATACATTATTTTTTGTATTACAAAAAGCTTTTCTGAGGACAGTAGCCTAATAAAAAAAAAAAATTTGAAACCATGCTGTCACCTCTCTCCAGTACAACTTCCAAGTCACCACCCAACTTTCCATCCCTGGTCCTTCTTCCCAAGCCCCACCAGGCTGAGGATGCCACCAACCCCCCTCCTCACCCACCTCAGACTCAGAGAATTCAGGTCCTTTGGTTTCTCCCTCCTCTACCTCCTTTCAGGCTATGACGGTAGGATTCTTGCTGCTCTCATTCATACCCTCGACGGGGTTTCCACACACTTCACTGGATGTATAATTGAGTTCACAGAGGTCCTTTGAGCCTTGGGCTTGGGAAATACTCAGCCCATTCTACTCATCTGCACCCTTTATGTTTATTCAGTTCTCCTTCCTCCTCATCCCACTCTGTCCTTCTGTGCATCTCCCTCCTCACCTCCACAAAACACTTTTATCAGCTGCACTACTTGAAACACCCCAACTGTACACTGCTCCGTTCCACCACCACAGAAGCTACTAAAACTTTGGAGCTGGGCTCACCAAGACTGGCTCAGTTGTTTTCAAGGAATCATAGAATGGTTTGGGTTGGAAGGGACATTGAAGACCATCGAGTCCCAATCCCTCTTCCACAGGCAGGGACACTGCCCACTAGACCAGGTTTCTCAAAGTTCCATCCAGGCTGGCCTTGAACACCTCCAGCTCTAGCTTCTTCTGTCCAGGGAAGTGGAAGAATCACCATCCCTGCAGGCATTTAAAAGATTGGTAGACATGGTGCTGAGAGACACAGTTTAGTAGTGGTTTGGGAAGTGTCACGTTGATGGTTGGATTTGAAAGGTCCCTTCCACGCCAGATGATTCAATAATACTTCTAGAAACATTGCCCTAACCACAACCAAGACCCACCTACTTGCTTCAAGGCATTGTTGCACCAGCAGAGCAGCTCACACCTGAAGCTTCCTTTACCTGAAGGAAAAACGAGCTGTGGCCAAGAGTTTAAGCTTTAGGCTTATGCTATGAACCAGCCAGCTCAGGCTGAAAGAAGGCAGAGCCCTCACAGAGGCTCAGTGATGCAGTCCGTGGACAGGAGGAGCAGCTCCCACACAGAGCAGGTCAGCAGCTCCAGTTTCTGCAGCCTTTGCACCCTCGCTGTGCGATGGGGAACTGAAATGCAAGGAGGAGGATGAGAATAGGTGGGTGAATCGTGAAGAGCTACGCTACTTCAGCCGTTTTAGGGCCAAAAGTCAGGAGAAGGTTCAGTACCAGTTCTTTTATTTCGGACAAAAAGCCCAGTCTTTGAGCAATGTGTCCTCAGAGGAGTGGAAGCAAGAGCTCAACTTCAAGGCAAGTGCTGCAAATTGAAACAATTACTCAACGTTGAAATCACAGAAAATTATCCCCTCGCATTTTACCCTTCCAAGGAGATAAAAAGCTCTCAAGTAGGACCTTTCCTTCAGATTCTCTCTTGCTTAACTAAAAAAAAATAAAAGATTAAGAGAGATTCTAAACCCTGAGTTATCTCATTAATGGTACAACTTGGCAAGATTAACAGCAAAAATTAAACAATTTCATTATTATTTAATTGCTTTTAAAAATGTATTGCCTTAATATTTATAATTGCGCCCTTCAGATTAATAATCCTGATTTGCCACCTCCCCACCACAAACCATTTCTCACGTTTACCCAACTTCCACAGACCTTCTCGAGGAAAAAACTGAAGACACATCTTGAAGACATCTGAAGTAAAAAGGAAAGACACCGTGTGCACCCATAAATTACTTTTTATTCCAAATGCAGCTCTGTTTACATGGTAAATAAAACACAAGCAATCCTGCAAGCATTCTGGATGGGCAATGTTCATTATGGCCCAAAACTAGATAGATCACTCTGATGTCAATGTGTCAAAGACAGACTCTAAACTTAAGGAAACTGGAAATACACAGAAAATATCCCAAACTAAAAAAAAAAAAAAAAAAAAAAAAAAAAAAAGAAAGAAAAGCCCAAGCCAAATAAACCCCACAGAAGTAACAAGGAACAAGATTCTTACAGTCTGTTAGGAAAACATAATCCAGAGCTATACCCTGCCTGGAGAACAAGAGGCCCAAAACTCTCACAGATTCCCTCAATTTCAACATCAAGGCAGACCCAGGTTGCCCAGACCCTCTCTAAGAAAGCGACGCATCCAATCTCTGCTGCTGTCCAAATCCTCTCTCAGGATTTATTGGCAAAACCCCATTAATCCGCTTACTGCTGCCAAGATAATTTTGTGACTTTTTGTAGAGCTAATCAACCAAAATAGCGTTTTCATCCCAGCAATATTAAGCTACAAAGGCTGAAGAATATGTTGGCCATCAACTACCAATGCTGCCCTCAGATTTGCTGAAAGTGGTGAGTGTGGGCAGGATGCTTTGCCCTTGGATGAAGTCCCCACAGCGCCTCCTCCACGTGCTCAGGCATATGTTCCACCACTTGTTGTAGTGACTCCCGACATCACTTGAAAGAGCAGCTCCTCATCAGCCACTTCATAGAGGCTGAAGCACACACTGGCCCCAACAGCATCATCTGCAGCCCAGAGCGTTAAACTCATCCAAATGTTTTCCACAAAACCCATCTTAAAATGCCTGGCAACAAAGCCACGGGCACCAGGTGACAGGGTTATTTCAGACAAATAGATCTGAATAACAGTTTGGACCCCAGAACACCAGGTTGCCATGGGAAGAAAAAGCAGAGACATGACTCTATGCAATTAACAGTATTTAAAACATTTGCCTCTGAAACCTGACAACGACCAAAAATTTTACACTTGTTTTTTTAATCAAAAAGCTTTTTATTAAAAAACACTTTTATCTGTGCACAGTTCATAGTTAAATGTCTTCTTTATTTTAAGATGGTTTCATTTGAACCCAGACATTTTACTGACAAGTTTTATACATTTTTTTTTCCTTAAAAATCCCACAAAGTTAAAAAAAAAACCCACAAAAAAAAACAACCAAACCCATACACACACACCACAAATACAGGAAAGGCTTTTTTTACTTTTTTTTTTTCATGTCAAGAAGTGCAATTTTGCTTCTATGGTTCTTTAAAACAGTTTCATTCATCAGTAAAACAATTCACTGCACTAAGAATTGCACCAGGAACTTTAACACATCTCACGTATCAGCTCCATCAAGCTTTTCCTATGCGCTGCTTAAGGTCAGGAGAGATCTGTGTGAATTCTGCCTACAGTAACTCATCTTTACCAGTATAGGCAGGTCAGTAAATGCACCTACACTCTGTGAAATTGCCTGTGACTGGTGGAGAATGGAAGTCAATAATATCTACAATTATAACAGTGAAATGTTTACATTTACTGGAACTGTCTTGCTTTTGTGTACAAATGTACACTCTGTTTCAAGCCATGATTGTACTGCAAGTCTACCATGAGAATACATTCTCATAAAAATCCATAATTTAACATAGAACTCTGTTCTTTATCACACTCAACTTGATTCTTCCACCCATCCTCCTGGTCCTGCTTAAGAACAGAACTACTACTCCCTTTTTTCCCCTCCAATAGCATCAACGTATCAGCCTCAGGGAAAATTTCATAAAGAATTCAGCTTTGGCTTAAAATTTCCTTCACTGAAAACAGTGAACTACACTACTGGCTTTGGAAGGATTTTCAAAAGGTTTCTAGATTGATTCTTTGACATTTTGAGAAAAAAGGAATATTAATAGGCTTTTAATGACTCCAAAAACATGGTTCCTCATGACTTCATTTCTTTTCAGCTCCAGCTGAAAGACACTCTACGCATCTTATTTGTAATTAAAAAAAAAAAAA